>OV884009.1:66790455-67104692 GCA_930367205.1 Acanthosoma haemorrhoidale
AATATTTATAATAAAATGTATTCGGGAGAGACTTCAAGCTTTTTTTGAAAAACTGATTTCAGAGCAACATAGTATTAAATAGTAGATTGGTATAGAAAAGAAGGAATTGTCGTGAACGTTAGCTCTGAACACATTTATTTTCTTTTTGGAATATATTTTTGAAAGTATTTTTGTGTTACCTGCTTTGAAGAGTCCTCAACCAAGGGGAAAGATTAATAGCTTATGTGGTCGGACTTTTCAAAATTTAATTTTTACATAATTCATTGTATTTTAACCAAAAATTCTTTACATATTAAAAAAATATCTTATGTTAATATGCAATGCATCTAGTCTATAAACAAAATACTATAAATAATCAGTCTAGATTATGAACACTCTCCTTGTATCCGAGACAGTACGGTACTTCCATCTCGACAAAAGGCTGACATGGAACTCACACACAAGGCTAAAAAGACAAGAACTAAACAGACGCTTTGGACAACTGTAGGCTACTTCAAAGGACATCTCAACTCTTAATAGAAAATAAATTACTAATTTAAAAGTTAAACTAAAGCCAATCAGGGCATACGGAATAGAGCTAAGGGGGACATTAAAAAAGTTGAACATCAAGCGGATCCTATCCTTTCAATCAGAATCCTGAGCAATAGGATGAATGAACAATAGTAAATGCCCCTTATTACGTTAGCAACAAAGCCTTTCATAACGATCTTAATATACCTTACACTTTTTAACTCATCGCTTCCAAGTTAATGAAATTCCTTTGAAACCAACCAACCACCCTAATCCCCTAGCACATTACACTGCGCCACACCTCCCTATAATCCTCCTCGGAGACTAAAGTGACAGTGGCCTCGTGACCTGCTATAAGTACGTGACAGTGGTAGTCCTGGGAACGGCTAGTTTTTCCAACTCTGGCTCTCGCTTTCTTCGTCAGTTTCCACTGGCTAGTATCGGGTGACACGGTTGATGGAGGAGTGTGGGGGGATTTCCTGAGAGTCCGCTTCTTCTTTCGCATGCGAGGGGGTTGATAACCATGTGGATTCGGGAGGTTTCTTGGCTGTTTGTAAGTACTGTACATAGTAAATAGATATAAATTTTAATGTAGGAAAAATATACTAAGCCCTTACATGTGGGTAATTTATCGATGTTCGCATTATTTTGAAGTGATGGGTTCTCGCTATATTTACCCTTTGCCATAAATTTTTTGGTTATCACTCTTGAAGTATCTAAAATATAAGCTTTATACCCTTCCTAGTTTAAGAATTTCTACTGATAAATAGGGAGAGTATTTAAGAAAATCCATACGCCAGACTGTCCTTTACACAGCTAATTAAGCATCGTTTTTTTTTGTTTTTTTTTTGCTGCATGTTGTGCCGGAAGCAAGATAAGGGAGCTGGCCAGATCGGAGGGAAGAGGGTTTAAAGATAAAGAAGATTCGGTGTTAGATGGTTCGGAAAAGAGAGTGTATAAATTGCGTCTGGCCGGCTAGGTCACTTCCTACTCGTCGCCCCCCCCCTCCCCACACAACTTTCTTCGTTGGACAAAAAAGCACGCATTGAAGAACTTGGCCTGCCCTACATAGGACGTGTACTGGTTCGACCACGCATGCGTTAACTCATGGCTCATATTTGCCAGAAACCCTCATGTCTGTCTGTCTTTTCTGGTTTCTCTGAATGCCCTATTTATTCAATATTAGCCCTTTTACTTATTGGCCCTTAGATAATTAATACGGTAGAATCTGGTAGAATCCAACCTTGACAAGACCTCAGGGAGCTTGGAGCTAAAAGGTCGGATCAACCGGAGATGAAAGAAATACTTGTTTTACATCTTTATTTTTTTATAATGAAAATATTTATTACATGCTTCTTTGTTGTAGTTAATTTTACACGGGTGAGATGGTACATTACCCAAAAGCAAAACTGCTTTCTGGGGCAGTTTTTTTTTTAAATTGGTGGACATCCAAAGCGATTCCTACAGTTGACTGGTTGTTATTGTCCCATTCGCATAGCTATATAAAGCAATAGCCAGGCGTTCTTTCGGCGGGTATAACCCGAATATTATTTTTTTCGACGCCAATGTTTTATCGTGGAGAAGTTTATAATTTTGGCCGGCTTCGTCCATGTTATTAACTTTCTCTGGAAGCAAGTTATTTTCTGTAGGAAGTTGTTTAAACTTATGGCTGATTACTTGTGACCCAGAAACGTCAGATGAAAGCTTTTCACTCGAAAATCGTCGGATTCTACGTACGATATGATACGTCGAAGAATTCTGCTCACCTGTTTTTGCATTTTTGCGATTGTTTTCTCCTCAATTATCGGGCCTCATTATAGAAACCCTTTTTTGGTTAAACCAGATCAAGTATCAAATAAAACTGAAATTATTGCGTCTGAAAAGAGTTCGTGTCGCTATCTTGCCGGTTCGGTCGCTTTGATTTCCGAAGATATCGAGTAGACGAGACTGTCGGACCAGCAAAAGTCGGATTAGCGAGGTTCTATTGTGCTACTTTCAATGAAACTGGAAAATGACTTTTGGTTATGTGGTGTCGACCTTCTTCCAGACCTTCATTATAGTATTTAGGGGTTTTAGCGTTTAATATTTATAAATAAATGAACCAATCCTCCGACTTGCGTCACTGAATAAATAAACTATTAGCTTTTCCTTACCCCGCCATATTTTAGTTGCCATATAAGTTGGATGCTAAAATAAGTGCCCTTGAACATCAATTTTCAGTTCCCATTTTTAAAAGGTAAAACAATTTTTTAGAATTTTTAATAGAGTATCTAATTAAACATCTGCAGGTCCTAATCAAAAGTATATATTTCCCGTCTTCTTATTTTACGTACAATTATTAAACAATAAGCGCAAATAGTCTTCCGAAACTCGATAATTACTGAATAGTATGGGATAGAAAACAAACTCTGGGCACATGTCCCCCATAGCAACGCACAAATGAATATACACAACTCAAAAAAGAAACAATACGGGGAGATAATAAATAAAAAACTAAGCGGTATAGCTTATAATAAGAAATATCATTCAAGAATTTGTTTAAACACAAAACTGAATTAAATAAATATTAGTTGTTACTCATTAAAAAGGTTACAGCTATGGTTTTGTCAACTGAACAGTTATAGTTATCTAAATATAGTTATATATTTATAGTTATTAACTATATCGTATATAGTTAAAAAATTGAATAAAATAAGATAGTAATAAGATCCTAGAAAATCGTCAGTCTGAATGGTAAGGAGGTGTTGGAATAGGAGGGTTTTTAAAAGTACGTAAGGATAAAATATTAGGAGGGAGAGAATTCCAGAGATTGGTGGAGCGATTCTCAGTTCTGTGGGGAGGAGTTTAGATGTTTAATAAATAAATGTTATTATTTGTTCAACAAAAAACAAAAACAATTTACTAATATCTAAAATTAAACACCTTGTAGTCTATGGGTCACCCCGTGGCCATTTTTAAGTTTTTTCAAAAATATATATTATTGTGCACCAACCTCAATAACAAAAACCAATCTTCGAATAAAAAAGGAAAACTTTTTTTTCAAATACAATAAAAATAAAGCCATCCACATAAACAGATTAAAACAAAAAAGCAACACTTCGTAAATAAGAAAATCCTAGTAAATTATCTGTACCTTATTGAGGGGTCCATAAACGATTAATCTTGTTTGCAACCAGGTTGATTGTCCATAGGCACCTTGAAAGTATCAACAACTCCTCCACTAGATCAGTGGGCTTAAGGGGAACTACAATTAATTGAAGCCATTAAAACTCATACAAAATGCATTCTTAATTTTCATCAGTTTCACATGTAGGGGTGATATTTCGTATTTCGTTTTACCTGATACCCAGAGATGCAACCATAAAAAATAATGGCGAGTCAATTATTTATATGAGTAAACGAAACCCTTAATGACGTAATTGTCTTGGATTTTATTTTTTTAATTAACCTTCTCTAGACAACTTCTAAATTCTCTTATACAAGTATCTACTCATTTTACTTCATGAGGCTGAATGTGCCTCGACAAGACCAACCACCCTCAAACAAAGTTCTAACTGGAGGAGGGAATCAAACTGCCACTGAGCGTTATCTGACCATTAAGCTAATGATTACCTTTAATGCTTATTTTACTGACAGTTACAACTTTTCACTGCCACTGTTTAAACGATTCATGACAATAATTAATTATGTACACTAATAATTGAGAATTCATAAATATTCGTGAATGTTTAATTAAATTCAGCGCCTAGCCGTTGTGAAATGAATTCAGCAACGAGTATCATTTACATTTTCCAGCTTGAGAGGCTAATCCTATAATTTATTTATTTACTTTTCAGAATTCATGAATTATTTTGTATCCGAAAACGGCTATCAGATGATTTTAAACCGGTACTCCCTTCCCCCGCCAGTTAACACATCATTTAATATGACAAAGTCACTCAAGTACGTAAATATTCATTACATATCTATGTTTAAATATGCACTGTATGCCGGATGAATTTATAGCACAAAGTCAAAATTTCACTTTCAATATTATTTATTGAAATTTCTAAAATGCGCCTTGCGACGAAGTAGGATATCGGAGTTATACACTGTTAATAGCTATGATCTCCAAAGTATAAAATATTTTTTGTTTAGGTATTGTTTTGTTAAATTATTCAATGGTATGGTGAATTATATATTCACAATCATTTGGTGCAAGTTAGTGTACAGCTAAAACATATTTTTCAGTTGTTTGAGTATTTTTATTATATTTAGTCGATGAATAAAATATTGGGATTTTCGTATTTTTGTTTTTGTATACATCTCTTTATTTTTCGGAGTATTTTGCCGACTTGTAAGGATCCAAGCCGTAAAATTTAGTTCTGATGGCTCTTGTCTGGAAGATAGAACACAAAATAGTGACAGCTGCCAGTTGTAAATACATCATACATCATACATACATCAAACTCAAAGAAAAATACTAGGACCAACAAGTTCTTAATTTTTTTTTTTATAGATAAATCTAATAAATTCTTAATTGGTGGATTCAAGCTGTTTATATATGTCTTGCCGTGCAAGATCTGTTGCCCACCCTTGGAACTCTGCAACTAAACATGGAAATTTTTTCTAAGATGAGATAGCGAAATTACAAAAGCGTCTAAACCCAAAGGAAAATACGGCGGTGGCCCATAATCTGCATTCAAATTTTCTAATAATTCTTCTTTTTGGGATATAAATCAAAACAAACTTCTCGTCATGCAAACATTCCCTCGTGTACACATTTGGAACTTGATGCTCCTTACTCTAGAAGTATTCGTACAAGGGTGACCCCTAAATATTAATATTTTTAAAATCTGAATTAATGTACAATTATATAATTGTGCTCCTTTTACTGCATCTATGCATTTTAAGCAGTTGTTATAATAAGAATAACATCATATTATATTGTCAAAATTTATACATAGAAAAAGGGACCAGGTGATGGCTCACCTTCGGACAACATAAAGGACTTACAAACTATCCTAAAACTAATCTTACATACTAACTTAAACCTAGAGCGTTCCTGCCTCGAATGCCTTCTGCCATCGTTGAGGAACCGGAGAGGGGGGAATCGTGTTAAACACGGGGTTGGTGATGTATTGCAACGAACCGAACAATTTCATATGTCTAAGGCGAATGAATTCGTCCGAAATCTTCGTGGAGCTCACTGCTGGAACGAAGCGTCGGACCACTTTCGTGAGTATCGTATATTGAAATTGTAGTTGCTCTGCTGTAGTTTCTGTAAGGTGACTAAAAAGCGGTGCACCGTACAGCAGAGCAGGCCTGAGAACTGTCTTATAAATCATAAGCTTTAGGCGTAGAGATAGATTGGGGGAAGTCAAGCCAAATAAATTTCTAACCGACTGTATAAAATTACCGTTTCGTATAATATTTTCACCGGAAATAGGCCCTTATACGGCGCCTGAAGAGCGCACTGCACCAGCTGTGACCATTCTTCAATGGCCTGGCTAACCTGGCTCTACCTTTAGGCCTGCCTACCTTCTCGGGTAACGCGCCTACCTACAGGTATTCGCCTCGGCCAACAAAAGGGAAACATACTGCCGACAACGTTATTACCGGATCGTTCCACAAGCCGGGCAAAGCGAGCCCCTCAGGCAAGGTTTGGACCCATTGAAAATATGTACCCGCAGACAATACTCCCAACAGGAGCACAATAAACACCATTGTTATTGTCCTTGCATTATGTATACACTGGTCTAATACACCGACTATAAGGGGTCATGCCAGTGTTTATTTATTTAACAGTTCAATAAATAATTTAAAAATAAAAACTGAAATTATGGTTTATTATTATTAAATAAATAAATCCATGGCGTCAAACCTCATGAAGAGGTAAGGGAATCGCCCTGGCTGGTGTAGATGGCACTGAGGTGCTAATGTTTGTGGTATTACCACTCGTACCTTTAGTTCGGTTTCATTATAACGAAAAACTAGTTGATCCAGAGTAACTTTTTTCTATATTTAAATCATGTTTCGGATTATTAATACTCAAAAAGAGATATTTTAAGAAGATATGTTTATATTTCAGGTAATAACCTTAAAGCCTCATAAATTAATATTTTTATTGGTCTAAACTCATCTACAGTCAACGGTTCACCAATTCAGGCATCATCAAGGCCTATGATCTAGAATAAGGTACAGAAAAAATTAGAAGCAACCATCATATAATAAAAGAAATATAGTGGAATTGTATATTACAATAAAATTAAACTACAATTTTAATTTTTAGAATATCTTGCTCGTAAAGAGTCCTTAACGATGAGGATAAAGTCATTAAGTCAGGATAAGTCATAAAGACTTAAATAACCCCTGAGCAGAGGGGGCTTGAGAAATCAAAGTTGTGAGTTTTATCACGTTTATTTTATTTTTTTATATATACTTCCTAGAGTGGTATTTAAACCAAAAACAAATCAACGGATTTCGAGGCGTTCTAAAATGTATTTACAAAAATTCAGATCGACCAACGAGAATGGTAATGCAACCCCCCCCCCCCTCGGGCAATAAAGTATCTTTCGATTAATTAATCATTACAACTTTTTTAATTTAAAACACGTAAATTGTAACGGAAGATGTTGTGTCACCACCTGCTAATATTTTCTTGGTAGAATATCAGTATTCGAAATTGACCCCATACAATTTTATACTTTATACCCGTTCACCTTTGTCATTCTTTTTTTTAGTACCGCAAGGTAGCTGTAAAATATAGGGCCCCTTTTATGTCATATAATGAAATAGAATTCGGCAATTTTTTTCGGCGAGCCATGGGAATAAGAGACACCTATAAAAAAAAAAAAAGTACCTTTATAGAACTGAATTTGTTTTTTACGAGAACCATGTCAAAAATAAACTAGAAAAAACACGGATTTTCCACCTTAGGAATCTGTTTTGTTATTATCCATTCTAAAATTATTTTACATCAATTAATTAATAAATCGTTTTTTTTTTGGAATATATATATAAACTATTTTTTTTCACTTACAACAAAAAATTACCATGATAGACATTACTTAAAGGCGGTTACCAATAAATGTAAATATTATCTGTTGCCCTTTAAGGGAGGATTGTAATTTTCTCCAAATAAGAAGTGATTGCTAATAATTATTTAATACCTAGTAATTAACTAATTTATGATATTTTATGGAGAGGAGAGCATTCTTCATGACGCCACCGCATTTAATACCGCCACTATAAAATTTCCTGTAAAACATGTGTCTAGAACTAACAGGTGATTCGCAGAAATCACGGCTAGAGGCACAAGAAGCTCTGATTTTGATAACAAAAAAAGTACATCTAAGTAAACATCCAAAGCACTCAAGTCGTACGATTGTTAAAACTGAAAAGAAAAAAAGTAAACGGGTATGGAACGAAAAATGAACGGGATTTCGAAAATACTACGCAAAGAGAAATTCACGCTCTTTTGATGGAGGAATTCTCCCACCTAACCACTTCTTGAGATCCCTCCAGTGGAAATTGTACGTCACGCACATGACAAATGCGCTCATGAACAGGACGCTCTGATATCTACAGGGGTTGTCTGTGAACTCTAATTACCAAAAAATAACAACTGGATTTTTTTTTTAACGGTCACTCACATCAGCTTAAAAATCGTAATTTCATTATTAAAATGGCACTGTGTCCATTGAAAACGAAAGTTGTTTCCATCTATTTTTTTAAGATTAAAACGTAACAATCTTTATTGCGATACAATAAGCACTTTATTCTGCCTTTTATTGGACAATACTGTGATCAATGTTTTCATTCATACCATATTTACAGTTCTTCATAACCTCGTTCATTCATCCAGTATAGACTTCCCAAATCCAAAGAGGGAGCGGAGTCTTGGGAACTCACCGACGCTCCTCCATCAACCGCGTCACCGGATACGAGCCAATGGAGACTGATCAAGAGCCCGAGAGCCACAGACGCTCAGGACTGTATTAAGCAAATTATTTTCAGTCCCTCCTAATTTTAGAGTAAAGACATTTTATTATAACGATTTAGAAGTGCCATCTCAATTCTGTTGGTTTCGTAATTATAAACGATTTTAATTAATTTTCTAAATCAACAGTAGAATAAGAACAAGCGTTCAAAAGTTATTAAGAAGGCATGAAGGTATAGGGCATTATAACTTTTTGTTTTTACAAATTGTTGATCAATTAGTCCATTAGGTAATCAGCGGAGCTGGCTAATTACCGTTCTACCACTCTGAACCCATTAATACATAAGACACTTAATAGCATCCTTACTGGAGATGAGATAATCAATAATAATAAACTTCTTTATTGTGCTAAAATCTGCCTTATTAGGCAATATGTAATTGAGAAAAATGTTTTCATTCATACCATATTTATAATTCATCATTCACTCGCTCATTCATACGATATTTACAAACAGCCCAGAGGCCTCCCAAATCCACATGGTTGTCACCTCCCTCGAATGCGAAAGAGGAAGCGGAGTCTTGGGAAGTCCCCCACGCTCCACCGTCAGCCGCAACACCGGATACGAGCCAGTGGAGGCTTACAAAGAGCTCGAGAGCCACATACGTTCAGGACATGATTGGAGAAGCTGGGTATTGCCAGGACTCCCACTGTTGGGCATTTATATCAGGTCACGAGGCCACTGCCGTTTTAGTCCCCGAGGAGGATTATAGGGATGAGTGGTGCAGTGCAATGACTGTGCTAGGGGAGTAGGGTGGTTGGATAGGTTACAATGGAATTTCACGAACTTGGAAGGGATGTGTTCAAGAATGTAGGCTATATTAAGATCGTTATGAAGGGTTTTGTTGCTGACGTAACAAGGGGCATATAGTATTGTCAATAATAATAATAAATTAAAATTAATTATAAAATAATTAGAGGCAGAGGCCGACTTGAGGTTTTCGTCGTAGTTGGTAGGTGGCGTTATGGTGGATGGTGTGAACACAAGGCGTTACCTCTCAACCTTACAAATGATTGTCTGTACAAACACAGTTAACTATTAAAAATATGAATAAAGAAGTTTTCACTTACAGAAGAACCAATTTAAAGAAAGTATCTATAAAAAAGTGAGACACACACTGTTGTTGATAATTAGTATCATCGGTGTAGATACAGAATGTACATAAAAAAAAAATTATAAATGTATAAATTGACATAAGCGCTAAAAGAAAAATTGGCAATATCACATTAGTTGGCCGTATTTACTTATTAAAGTCATAATGTTCAGAAAATAAAAATAATAAAATTTAAAAAAAATTCAAGCTGATCCTCAGAAATAAGAAAATTGTTTTCGTAATTAAAGTTCAATTTAATTAAACCATCTAATGATTGTGTTTCTACACTTATTACACCAACTGTCTAAATAATTTTTTTTATAGTTCATTTTTTAAATAGGTTCTTTTGTAAACTGAAACTTATTTCTTCATATTTTCGATACTTTATACAGTTAACGGATTGTATTTATACAGAAATTTTTTTTAAGTTTGAGAAGTAGCAGCCGATCTTGGTTGCACCTCAGTGATTTCTTTTTCAGAACTTTATTGTGAAATAATTACAATCTGCCTTTTATAAGGCAATAATAATACAGATAAATGATCTCATTCATACCATATTTACAGTCATCATTCACTCGCTCATTCATACTTCAGTGATTTCTAACAAATGTTTCGTAAATTGTTAAATCGTTTAATTAAATCGGACAATAAACGAAAGTTTATTTATCCATAGAGAGAAAACCCTAATATTTTTTTTTCTCCTTTCATAGCCCTTTTAAATTTACAGATAATTATATATAATTATAGATCCTCAGGCGAATCTATTTACAAATCATTTTTGTATTTCCTGTAGCATCGCTATATTATATACAGGTTTTGTTATTTTATAAAAATTATATAATGAATAAACAAGTATAATGATATACATTATACGTGACTGGACTAAACTGACTAATAAAGGTGATGGGGCTCACCTTTTTGATCAACCTTAAAACTAACTTACATACTAATTCTTAACCTAATTGTTCCCCGACAGTCTGTTGCCATCGATGAGGGAGGGGTGGTGGGGTAATAGCGTTAAACACTGGGTTTGTCAGGTGCTGCAACGAGTCAAAAAACTTAAATGTGTCTCCGGCGTATGAACTCACCCACCGACGGCACACCAAGCAACGGGTGCAGGTCAGCGTTCTTCAACTAGCCGGTAAGACCTTTGTCATACTTTTTCTATTTTATTACTAAAATGATTGGAGAAATGGAGATGCCTATCCATTTTTATACCCAAATAGTGCATTGAGAAAGCTGGTGAGTTCTCTTGCCCTCCTATGCTATACGATTTTGGCAAGGATTTTTTCCCCTTTTGGAGGGAGAAGATTACGCAGTCGGTCTTCCCGGCGTTTACACTGATGTTTAACATGCCCAGTCTGTCACTGATAACGTTACAAACTGACTCGAAAGAAAACCCTAAATAAAGGCCTCTCCTCTATATAAATTTAATCGATTGACATTTCGCGAGATTGAGGCTTAGTGACGATTCAAGTGACAAAAATTAAATTGCAAAACAACATTGTCCGGTAATGAAAAACATTAAATCGCCAAGTGATTAAACCATTATAGTGGCCAATATAAATATTATCACTATTTATTAATTAATAAATGATTTAATATTATTTGTCTGTATTTTTTGTTAGATAAAAAGAAGCGATTAAAGCAAAATATTGTGAAATTAAATTTTATATGAAAATAAAAACATAAAAACATTTAGGTAGTACAAGGGCGACTGAAAAGTTTCCGACCTAACAAAGCTTTTATTTCACTAGCTTTTATTTATTTTATTATCATCTTCATGTTGAGGTCGGAAACTTTTCAGCCCACCTTATTTTTTATTTTTTGTTGCGTCTACAAATTGCGTAATGTTAACATTTAATTTGGTTTATGAATTTATTTCTTCAATTTATTCGGTGTGGCCATTGTATTAATAAAAATAGTTTCTTGTGCTAACAGTAGGAAATATAAGCCTCAATCACTACTGCAATAACGAAATAAAAAAATCTATGTAGGTGACACCAACACACGCGAGTATTTTCAGGAACATACTATTGACAGTCCAATTACAAGAATGAATTTCGTACTTGAAAAGGCTTCTATCAACAGTCCTTGGAATTGAACCAGTGTGAAAAGAGAACAATCGATAGTTCAAGCGACTATCGTGGAGCTGTCGATAGATACAAAGTAATTCATACTATTTTTACTGAAAGGAAATAAGGAGAGGAGAGAGGGAATGTTTTAGGAATGGTACTAAGCTTTTCTTTCATTTCTACAGTTCAGTCTCGTTTTCGTTATCGTTGTGACAGGTTACCATGCCTCCGAAAAAAGTTAGCCTCTCTATTAAATAGAAACAACAAATCATAAACGCCGTGGCCAGTGGCTTTAAGCAAATTGACGTATCCAATCGTTTTAACGCCCCTCGTTCCACGATCAGATCAATCCTGAAGAACAAGGACAAAATCACTTCCCAGACATCAAGCAGCAAAGTAAAACGCTTCAAGACTGGTGATTACCCACAACTTGAAGAGAACTTAAAAAAGTGGTTCGCGCAAGTAAGGAATTCAAATGTACCAGTTGGAGGAAACATACAAAGGAATTGACAATACCCGTTTGCAAGAATTGCGTCAAAAAAAAATTACGGATTTTTTTCGTACAAATGATTGGTGTTTATTTAATCTAGAACATAAGTATGTACATAATTTTTATTGCATGTATTGTTTATTGTTTAGTTTAGTATTAAGCAGTGTTTATTGCATAGTTTTTATCCTTACTACATTGTAAATACTTCTTAATACATACATGTTTGCATTAATACGTTTTTTAATTTTGTACTCCCGCTAATTGGTATTCCTGATAATTCGTACCAAACTGTCAGTCCCTTGACAATACGAATTATCGGGATTCTACTGTACTGACTATTGGCCCCTCCTATCATACCATTCAAGAAACGTCATGAACATGTTGTACAGTGCGAGGTAGCAAGGTGTATCCATAGCACTATTTGCATCTAGCTTGTTCTCAAATGTAGAATGCGTGAATGCAGAGAGTGGGCCGTACGTAATAAGCACCGGGGACTGACTTGGTATTCAGGACGGATGGCCTTACAAGACGAGCTATTTTCCCCGCTGAATAATTATAAGCCAGTCACATGAGTACATTCAACGGTTCAATAGTCATGTGCTCGTGCATATATACATAGTATAAACCAATCAAGAAACTTACGGACGTGAACATTAAATTTCCTCAAAATTATTTAAATTGCATAAAAAAAATTATCAGGCCACCCAAAACCTCTAGCAAGACCACTTTCTATCAAACATCCCTACATTACTTCCTCGGAGATAGAAGTGAAAGTGGCCCCGTGATTCATCCTAAATATAAACATGTATATGTAGTCACTGGACGTTCTGATTCTTTCAATTCCTACCTCTCCTCTCTGTCTACCAGGGATAACTCCTTGTGGAATGTAACCAAAAAAATCCTAAAGTATCAACCTGTTTCACATCCACTCCGTCGTGATGATGGGTCCTGGGCGGCCTCGGATGGGGATAGGTCGGAGGAATTTGCTCTGCATCTTACCCATACTTTCACACCTCACCTTTCTCATCAAAGCCATATTTACAGCAAAACTGTTGAAGATTTCCTCACTTCACCTATTCCTCTCTCTCTTCCACCAAAAGCCGTTAATCCCTCTGAGGTCAAATACCTTCTGAAAAACTTACCTTACAGAAAATCCCCTGGATATGATCTCCTAACTCCTCAAATTCTCAAACAACTTCCTCCTAAAGCCATAATCTTCCTAACCTACATATATAATTGCATTATCCGAACGACACACTTTCCTCTCCTCTGGAAACATTCCATTATTGTCCTATTCCCCGAACCCGGTAAACCACCCAATGACGCCTCATCTTACCGTCCAATTAGCCTACTCCCTATCCTCTCAAAAATATTTGAGAAACTCCTACTAAAACGTCTACTTCCAATTGTTGAATCCAAAAACCTTTTTCCCACACACCAGTTTGGTTTCCGCCAACGACATTCCACTGCTCAACAAGGCCTTCGCGTTGTTGATCACATCTCCTCAGCCCTTGAAACCAAAAAGTATTGCACTGCTGCCTTTCTCGATATAGCTCAAACTTTTGACAGGGTTTGGCACGCAGGTTTGCTCTACAAGCTCAAAAGACATTTACCACAGACCCTTTTCCTAATCCTACAGTCCTACCTTTCAAACCGCTTCTTCCAAGTCCGCTGTGGCTTAGAATACTCTAACTACTATCCCATAAATGCAGGAGTTCCACAGGGCAGTGTCCTAGGCCCCATCCTCTATAACCTATACACCGCTGATGTCCCCTCTACTTCCAACACCTTCTTGGCCACATTTGCAGATGACACTGCAGTCTTGTCATCCCACCCAGACCCCGACATAGCATCCCATAACCTTCAAAAACACCTTGACGAGATCGAGTATTGGTGCAATCAATGGCGGATCAAAGTTAATGAAGCAAAATGCTCCCACATTACCTTCACCCTTTGTCGCAAGACTTGTCCATTAGTTTATTTTAATTCTATTCCTCTCCCAGTAACCGAGACAGTACGGTACTTAGGCTTCCATCTCGACAAACGACTGACCTGGAACCCACATACGAGACTAAAAAGACAAGAACTAAACAGACGCTTTGGACAACTATACAGACTACTTCAAAGGACATCCCATCTCTCAATAGAAAATAAACTACTAATCTACAAAGTTATACTTAAACCAATCTGGACATACGGAATAGAGCTATGGGGGACAGCAAAAAAGTCGAACATCAAGCGTATCCAATCCTTTCAATCCAAAGTCCTGAGAACAATAGTAAATGCCCCTTATTATGTCAGCAACAAAACCCTTCATAACGACCTTAATATACCCTACATTCTAGAACTCATCCCTTCCAAGTTTATGAAATTCCACAGTAGCCTTTCCAACCACCCTAATCCTGTAGCACAGTCTTTGCACTGCGCCACTCATCCCTATAACCTCCTCGGAGACTGAAACGGCAGTGGCCTCGTGACCTGCTATAATCGCGTGACAGTGGGAGTCCTGGCAATGGCCAGTTTCTCCAATCATGTCCTATTGTATGAATGAGCGAGTGAATGATGACTGTAAATATGGTATGAATGAGATCATTTATCTGTATTATTATTGCCTTATAAAAGGCAGATTGTAATTATTGCACAATAAAGTTCTATGATGTAAAAAAAATACAATACAACACAGTTACAAATAGTTGCTAGATGTAAACACATAATCAGATCAACACCTTTCTTCTCTGATAAATGTCCATAAATTTAACCGTTTTGAGAAATAATAGGCACTATTCTGATGGGGGTATAACTACATTATCGTTTAAACGCTATCGCATTGTTTCATAATTTCGGTGATTTTCGTTTTTTTCTAATTAGTTATCTTGAGAGATCGGCTTAAGAGATAGGTTAAAATGCTTTCATCAAATTTATTAGTGGACAACATTTCGACATGCTTGCATGTCTGCGTCAGGTCAGTGTACAGAAAAATCTAGCTAATATCTGTCAATAGAAAAATCAATGTATGTTTCACCACAAACTATCAGAATCTGTTTTAATTGTATTGCATCCATGTTTTTTTTTACATGAACATGTTTCATATATTTTATATATGTAAAAAGAACACGTCTCGAGTCAACGTATTTCTTAATTTTAAAATCCACCGGCGGCAGCACAGTAGAGCAAACGACTTAATGTCTTAGGAGACATGACTATGTAGAATATTAAGGGATGTAAACACCGTTAATATTAAGGGATGTAAACAACCCATGATCCTATGTATGTAGGAATATCAACAACAATAATGCAGTCTTTTACTGGAGTCAGAGTGTGTCGTTTCATTTCCCTCTTTCCTTATTTTGTTTTATCAATCTTAACTGCCGGCGATTAACTTATTATATATATTTATATAAAAACATATATATATACATGTCGAAACGTTGTACGTTGATAAATTTAATGAAACGCATTGTCGTTCACCTAAGCCGGTATCACAATAAACTCATTGATATGAACCCACAGTACATTCTCAGTTCTGAGAGTATCCATGCTTTATTGCGATTCTAATACTAATGTATTAGTGTTATGTAAGAAGGGCACTAAACCGGAGTATCGGCAGCTGGCCATGGCAAATAATTAATCAGTTTGACCCGTTCGTAGTTCAGGCATTCAATGTCTAGGGGGGGGGCACACTATCCTCGATGCCTAATAATGACTCCCTAAACTAGATCTAACTCCGACATTGACAGGAATGCAGAACTGGTGCAACCAATCATCAAAGCTAATTAAGGCAAATACATACACAAGGCAATTACTCATCGACGACGATCCTGTCCATCCGTCACCTTTGATACCTTATCCCATGTCAAATGCTGTTCAGTACCTGGGGTTTCACAGAGACAAAAGGTTGGTGTGCAATGCTCGTGCAATACTTAGGAGACAAGAATTAAGCAGACGGTTTGGACAGATACACAGGCTACTTAACGGAAACTCTCATACTGCACATCTAGTCGTCCTGACAAGAATTCGAATTAGACTCTACAATATCTCGTAAAGCAGGAACCACCTCCAAGGTGCACCAAGTGCAACGTTCAAAACAGTCCATTCTATTGCAGGAAACTTACTGCCATTGGCAGGATCATTAAATTCCTAACCAAAATCATCTAAAACAAAGACGTCGATGACTAGCTTTTTTGCCTATAAACATTAAAAAAAACAACAGCACATACAGAAACAGTTACTAAAACCAAATTGGACTTAACAATAAACAGTATAACAATAAACTCTATGTTAAAATCCATATCCCCAAAATTAATAAGGATGTCACTGTTATTATTTAGTTGGAACGGATAAATGTCGAATTTATATGTTTATTAATAGGCAAACGTTGAAAATTGAAAGGAAACGTTCCAGTCCTAGACAACAAGAGAGGACCTATACTTCTTCATGACAATAGCCGCACATGTTTGTCACCTAACTTTCAAAAAAATACGTACAAATAGAAGTTTTACGACATTCACCGTATTCACCTGACTTGTCACCAACTATAATTTTTTCAGAGCGTTTTCTCGAAGTTATTGATTAAATGCCAAAAATTTTCTTTGAACAAGGGACAAAAACTATTTTGGGGACTGGAAGAAATGTATTGAAGCTAACGGAAGTTATTTTCAATAAAAAAAATATCGTTCAAGTTTGTTTTTTTTCAATCATTTGCCTCATAAACTAGGAACTGACCATGTGTTCCAACCTGATACAATTACACATCAGTCCTGTTAAAGAAAATACAAGACTTTTTCAGTTTTAGGAGAGTACTACAATTGGGAAAATGCACTTAAAAATATTTTATTGCAGGGCCCGAAGTGAGAGGAATAACGTTTGAACAGGGAGGAAGCAGTCTGATTTTGGTTCCAAATTCCACAACAGCGCATCGGGAACAGAACGTATAGGGTCGGGACGCAGTAGACTCGAAGACGCAGGGAACTGCGCTACCCACACGCCTAGGGCCAGCTCGGCCCATCAACTTGGCTTTTTTCCATTAACTTTTAATAAGGTGGCCAGGGGCTTCGTCCCGATTCCACAAATTCACACAAATCAGTACCGTTCTCATTAGGGGCCACTTGCCCGAGGAGGTTTTGCCAGACTGCAGCCACAGACTCACCCTCCGTTCCTCAAACCCCCCAGACTAATTAGCGATCAGAAAGTCCCCCCACCACTACCACACATCTTCCCTAATGACCGTAAGTGGCCCGTCGCTCATCATAATATCACTTAGCAACTACAAACTTAACCGATCGTAGTTCCTAAACGGTCAAGTGAGATTAAAGTGCTCTTTATGGCTCTTACTCTAATTATAAAGTGAAGCACCGGAGGAAACGTTCATTTAGAACAACATAGACACAACTTGATAAAAAGTTCGTTTGGAACAACAACAAGTCGAGCCTCATAATATTTCTTTAGGTTTCCCACTCATTCGATAATTTTTGTATTTCACCACCTCAAATCGTCTTATGTTAGTTATGAAGCAAATTCTAGTGATGAAATATATGAAAAGTACATTGGAAGTGTAGGAACATAATATTTCTGCTCCGGGTGCTCAATAATTTGATGCTCTTAAGTCTTGTACGAGGGTTTCACTTCAGCCTTTTGTCCAGATGAAGACCGAGGCATCAAACAGTATTTGAAAAATATGTGGTATTGGTGCAGGCATGAAATTTTAAAGACTTATTAAATGATTCTGAACAAAACTACTTGCTATTTTAGATAAAAGCCTAGTTTCATTTATTTAAAGCGCTAAAATGTTTACAACAAAAAAATATAAAAAATACTGTATTGTTGCTTCCCCAACAGTTTAATTGTTTACATTTATTTCTGCGCTACCAAAGTTAATTAAACCCTACCCCTACGGCTTAATCAGAGCATTAAATTTAAACAATTCTAAGCTATGACTTGTGAAATTTTTAAGTTAGGATGAACCCCAATTTTTTTCTTGTTTCCCATTTGTTCATCATTTATACTTCATAACCAAACATATACAGCGGCTTCTAGCTGAACATGCCTCTATAATTTTGGATGAATTTAATAATTTTTATAGCGACTAGTATAGAAAGAAAGGCCAAAGGGGATTGCGCACTAGTTATTCGAGTTATTTTTTAAGCCAATTAAAGGGAATGCACCCTGAGGGAGAGAGGCCAAGAGCCACAGACGCTCAGGATGTGAGAGGGACGGTGCCAGGAATCCATGTCATATATTTGCTATTTATAATAGACCACTGCCATTTTCGGTGACGAGGAGGGATGAATGTTACTACATCAGGAGTTGACAAAAAGATTCGGATGAGCAGAAAGGTTTTTGTGAAATTAGGAAAATCTTGAGGGTATGTCAACGACAATTGACACATGAATATCACTGTGGAGGGACGAGTTTGTAGTGTAAAAGGGTTGACAATAGTTCTAAGGACTTTAGATAAGGATGAGTGTATTTGATTTCTTTGGCTCTAGTAGTCGTAGGCATTAAGTCCTAATTGTTTTTAGTGACTGTATAGGTGTGGTGTGTTTTCTACTGAGAGTTTAGAGTTTCTGTTAAGAAATCTGCATAACTGTCCAAACCGTCTGTTTAATTCTTTTAAGACGGTACCACGTCAACTTTTTGTCCAGATGAAGTCGTAGGTATTGGACATGGGAAGTGGTATCGAGCAGGTGGACGGATGCTCGTCGAAGCATAGATGTGGTGTGCATGCATTTGCCTTCATTCACCTTGACGGACCATTGCATCAGTCCTCTATTCATGTGAGGTGATTTTGGAGTTTGTTGGATGCAGGTTAAATTCCTTTATTGTGCAATAATTACAATCTGCCTTTTATAAGGCAATAAGTAATTAAGATATATGCTCTCATTCATACAATATTTACAGTTCATCATTCACTCGCTCATTCATACAATATTTACAGACAGCCCAGAGACCCCCCAAATCCACCGCGAAGAGAAAGCGGAGTCTTGGGAAGTCCCCCACGCTCCTCCGTCAGCCGCGTCTCCGGATACTAGCCAGTGGAGGCTGACCAAGAGCGCGAGAGCCACAGACGCTCAGGACATGATTGGAGAGACTGGCCATTGCCAGGACTCCCACTGTCACGCGTTTATAGCAGGTCACGAGGCCACTGCCGTTTCAGTCTCCGAGGAGGGTTATAGGGATGAGTGGCGCAGTGCAATGACTGTGCTACAGGATTAGGGTGGTTGGAAAGGCTACTGTGGAATTTCGTAAACTTGGAAGGGATGAGTTCTAGAATGTAGGGTATATTAAGGTCGTTATGAAGGGTTTTGTTACTGACATAATAAGGGGGATTTACTATTGTTCTCAGGACTTTTGATTGAAAGGATTGGATACGCTTGATGTTCGACTTTTTTGCTGTCCCCCATAGCTCTATTCCGTATGTCCAGATTGGTTTAAGTATAACTTTGTAGATTAGTAGTTTATTTTCTATTGAGAGATGGGATGTCCTTTGAAGTAGTCTGTACAGTTGTCCAAAGCGTCTGTTTAGTTCTTGTCTTTTTAGTCTCGTATGTGGGTTCCAGGTCAGTCGTTTGTCAAGATGGAAGCCTAAGTACCGTACTGTCTCGGATACAGGGAGAGGAATAGAATTAAAATAAACTAGTGGACAAGACTTGCGACAAAGGGTGAAGGTAATGTGGGAGCATTTTGCTTCATTAACTTTGATCCGCCATTGATTGCACCAATACTCGATCTCGTCAAGGTGTTTTTGAAGGTTATGGGATGCTATGTCGAGGTCTGGATGGGATGACAAGACTGCAGTGTTAGTATTAGGCATCAAGAATATCATGATCAATGCCTGATGCAGACATATATAGTTTCTCGAAATGGCCAATAATAAATTTGAAAACACTTTCTTTCATGAACCTCATCAGTCTAAACTTCAGATAACTCAAAATAAGTTAGTAACTCGGCGTATCAAAAACAGTACATTGCATGAATATGTTGACATGCCACTTATATGAAACTTTATTAGAGAAGAGATTCAATTTTTTTTGTTCATGTCAAGGAGGTATAAATTACCTTACCGGCAGTTTTTTAACTGAGGCTGTATTAATTAAAAAAAAAAGAAATTGTATACTTTATTTTAGTTATAGTACATTTTAAGTTTATGATAAATATAAATTAGTCAGATATAGTATATGCAATATAGGATTCATGAAGATTGGGTAGTTGTTGGGTTTTGTTCAATAGTTTCCCCAATAACATGTAAGATTGCGTTAGGCTATGTACAACCAACTTTGGTTGCGGAGAATAAGGTTTATTGGTAACACAGACACAGTTCTGCGACTAGAAGGTATGGTGACAAGACAATACGACATTTCAATTTATGTTCGGTCAACTGAAGTGTTTACGGTTTGAACGGTCGTAGAAAGGGGGGGGGGTGGTAATCCCTTTACCGAAAAATGCCGCTGACAATGAAATTCTCCGCCGTTGTCAGAAACAAGATATTCGCCGGATGTATCGATTTGACCTTATCGAATGAAATATTAAGCAGGATCCGAAGAGGGGGGAATCACGATGACGCTCGTATTTAATAAAGCGGAATGTCACAGGTTTCGACTGTTCCGCCGATCGCTTCAGCAGGGGCCATCGAATAATCATATTACAGCTACCGGTTTTCTCTTTCGACCCAAATAACCGCGCCAGAGTACTTAAAGTAGAGGATCGTAGGTAGCGGCTCATCCGATTAGCGGTGGGAGCTTTCCACCGTTTTTGAAAAAAACCTGGTCTAATTGATCGAAGGGTAAATGAGTCATTCGACATGGCATCGTTCCAGTAACTACCAGGCCTGTCAGATCTTCCATTCCGAATGAAATATTCCTGAAAAGAGGCCTACATTATTACTGGATCTACTGATAAGCCATAAAATATATTAACAATATTATTTATCAAATCATTATTGTAATCAAATTACAATCTGCCTTATTGGGCAATCAGTAATTGTGATAAATGTTCTTATCCATATCATATTTACAATATTCATTCACTCGCTCATTCATACAATATTTACAAACATCCCAGAGGCCTCCCAAATCCACATAGTTGTCATCTCCCTTGCATGCAATAGAGGAAGCGGAGTCTTGGGAATTCCCCACGCTCCTCCGTATGCCGTGCACCGTCACGAGGAGGCTGACAAAGAGCGCGAGAACCACAGTCGCTCAGGACATGATTGGAGAACCTGGCCATTTCCAGGGCTCACGTATGTATATGCAGTATATGCACGTATGTCACGTATTTATAGCAGGTCACGAGGCCACTGCCGCTTTTGTCTCCAAGGAGGATTATAGGGATGTACGGGGGAGTGTAATTACTGTGCAAGGGGATCAGGGTGTTTGGATAGGCTAACTAATCTAAAGATAATTTTAGATTATCTACCAAGAGCGCGAGAGCCACATACGCAATGACATGATTGGAGAAACTGGCTATTGCCCGGAAAATAAAACCTTCTTACACATCGTTATAAATGAAGTAAATGTGAGAGGTATCGTGTACTCGGGAGACGACATACCAGTTGTATTTCTTACTATTCTTTGGAATTTGCACACGTTAATAGAAGTCTGACAAGCAATAAACTATTGTTTTATATTTATCGTCAGTTTAGATGTTTTGCAATGGAATGGAAACATCAATGAGATTGAACACTTGCCTTTTGGTCTAACTGAATTTATGTAAGGTTTTAAGGCTTTAACGAAAATTACGCCTAAGTACTTAACATTCTGGGACCATATACCCGCATATAAGTTATAAGTAATCCAACACATAATTAAAGGGTCCATTGCGGCTTCTAAGACATTTTTAATAAAGTTGTAGTCCTCTAAAGCCACAAAATATGTTAAATATCAATTCTTAAATATGAAAGGAAAATAATTATTTTTAATTACAAATTAATTAATAAGAGACCGTTCCTTATTTTGAAAAGTATTGATTTTGTTTTCTCCATGTTTAGGGTATCAACTGCTCCTACTAGTATTTTTTATTTGAGCTATTAAGGCCATCCGACCATATTTATAATTATAATATCTGTTACTACATAATTTTTATTTTTACAACTTTATTATGATAAAATTACAATCTGCCAGTTTGGGCTATAAGTAATTGTGATAAATGAACTCATTCATACCAATTTAAAATTTTTATTCACTCGCTCATTCATATTATATATACAAACAGCCCAGAGGCCCCCCAAGTTCACATGGTTGTCACCTCCCTCGCGTGCGAAGGAGGAAGCGGAGTCTTGGGAAGTCCCCTCGCTTCTACGTCAGCCGCGTCACTGGATAAGAGCCAGCGGAGCTGACCAAGAGCGTGAGAGCCACAGACGCTCAGGACATTGGACATTAGAGAAACTGGCTATTGGCAGTACTCCCACTGTCACTCATTTATAGCAGGTCACGAGGCCACTACCGTTTTAGTCTCCGAGGAGGATTATAGGGATGAGCGGTGCAGTGCAATGACTGTGCTAGGGGGTTGCTGGATAGGTTACTATGGAATTTTATGAAATTGGAAGGGATGAGGTCAACAATGTAGGGTATATTCAGATCATTATGAAGGGTTTTGTTGCTGACGAAATAAGGGACATTTACTATTGTTCTCAGGACTTTTGATTGAAAGGATTGGATGCGCTTGATGTTCGACTTTTCCGCTTTCCCCCATAGCTCTATTCCGAATGTCCAGATTGGCTTAAGTATAACTTAGAATAAAAAGTCGGTATTTAATGTTATCATGGCCGATTTACTTTTAAGTCAATATTTTTAACGATAAAGTCCTGATAACGATATTCAATGCCCTTTATTATGTCAGTCCTCAGCGTCTGTGGCTCGTATCCGGTGACGCGGCTGATGGAGGAGCGTAGGGGACTTCCCAAGACTCCGCTTCCACTTTTACATGCGAAGGGGGTGACAAACATGCGTCTTTTTTGCTGTCCTATAGCTCTATCCCGTATGTCCAGATTGGTTTAAGTATAACTTTGTAAATAAGTAGTTTGTTTTCTATTGACAGATGTCCTTCGAAGTAGTCTGTACAATTGTTCAAAGCGTCTGTTTAATTCTGTCTTTTTAGCCTCGTGTGTGGGTTCCATGTCAGTCTTTTGTTGAGATGGAAGCATAATACCGTACTGTCTCAGACACAGGGAGAGGAATCGAATTTAAAAAGACTAGCGGACAGGACTTGCGGCAGAGGGTAAAGGTTATGTGGGAACATTTTGCTTCATTGACTTTGGTTGCACCAATACTCGATCTCATCAAGGTGTTTTTGAAGGTTTTAGGGTGCTATATCAGGGTCTGAATGGGTTGACAGGACTGCAGTGTCATCTGCAAATGTTCCCAAGAAGGTATTGGTGGTAGAGGGGGCATCAGCGGTCTATAGATTATAGAGGATGGGGCCCAGGACGCTGCCCTGTGGAACTCATGCTTTTATGATAATAGTTAGAATATTCTTAAACCACGGTGGACTTGGAAGAAGCGGTTTGAAAGGTAGGACTGTAGGATTAGGAATAGGGTCTGCGGTAAATATCCTTTGAGCTTGTAAAGCAAACCTGCGTTCCAGACCCTGTCAAAAGCTTGAGCTATGTCCAGAAAGGCAGCAGTGCAGTATTGTTTGGTTTCAAGGGCTGAGGATATGTGATCAACAACGCGAAGGCCTTGTTGAGCAGTGGAATGCCGTTGGCGGAAACCAAACTGGTGTGTGGGAAAAAGGTTTTTGGATTCAACAATTGGAAGTAGACGTTTTAGTAGGAGTTTCTCAAATATTTTTGAGAGGATAGGGAGTAGGCTAATTGGACGGTAAGATGAGGCGTCATTGGGTGGTTTACTGGGTTTGGCGAATAGGACTATAATGGAGTATTTCCAGAGGAAAGGAAAGTGCGTCGTTCGGATAATGCAATTATTAATGTAGGTTAGGAAGATTATGGCTTTAGGAGGTAAGGTGAGGAGTGTAAGAACGGGAAAGATGCAGTGCGAATTCTTCCACCCTCTCGCCATCCGAAGCCACCCAGGACCCATCATCACGACGGAGTGGGTGTGAAACAGAATGATATTTTAGGATTTTGTTAGTTAGATTCCACAAGGAGTTATCCCTGGTAGACAGAGAGGAGAGGTATGAGATAAGAGGTACTGATTGTAAGAGCGACGATCAGCAGGATGTCGGGATCTTTGCCACATTGTTCTCGAGTGGCGTTTGAATTGGATTAGGTCTTTGAGATACTGAGGTAAAGGATTTTGATTGTGAATTTTTATATGACGGTGTGGTGACGATGCCCCTCAGGCCTACCTCTGGATCAGAGTAGTGAAGGAATGCACTGCATCATTTAGGTCTTGGGATGTTTTCAGAGGCACTTGAAGGTCTACAGATTCTGTAAGAACCTGGGGGTAGTTGTCCTAATCAACTGGGCTACTGATTGGGTATATAATAAGAATTTTTATGAGCAACACACTATTTCTTGGTTTTATCGATATTAGCCGTGACAATACCCGAGCTCATAAACCTCAAAATACACTGAACTATCAATTTATCTTTCTATTATTAAGGACACTGTGTTGAACGTAACATAAAAATAATGGATATTCCAGAAATCCAGGCTTTGGGAACCAAAAATAAGAATCAGGTGTTAAACGTCGCAACCGGCTGATTTCAAATATTTGTTTTCATTAATTTTTTTTTATTCATTAGAAAAAACGGCTAGTTGGCTGATTCATGGATTGACTTAATAATTTTATTAATTATTGTATGGATTATTAAATTTATTAACTTATTTATTAATTACTTTATTAAAATATTGGGATTCCATACCAACTATGGCTATTGCTAATTTATCGTAAGGTTTCGGTTTTCGAAAATAACAACAAAACCGTTAAAATAATAACGAAGTGACCCCGTGACACATGCCCATTTATCTCACTTTATTACATATCTGCAATGTGTATGCTATTACGTCTGTTTTCTTTCCACTTTACATCATATTTCCTATTTGAGAGAGAGAGATACAATGATAAGGACGACAGGTTGAATACATCATTAATTTTTTTATTATTTGCTTTTAAAATAAGTAGATAATTAAATCCTTTAAATTAAAACAAACAATAATAAAAAACCTCTAACATAATGATGATATTCAGAAAAAAACTATAAGATCTTCTATAATAGCACCGCAAACTATACGTGTGGTTACACTGTAATAAATATATACATAAGACAAGGTATTATATACACAAGAATATTGTCTCATATTATGTTTATTGGAGGATTTGCTGAATTTGGAAATTTTTGAAAAAATGTGAATTTTGTGCATTACTTCTCTTATCCTTTCCTGTCATTCTTAAACAGCGGTTTTGGAGAACTTTTGTTGTAATTGAACTACTCATTAAGCCCAAAAACGGCCATGCGTAACACAATATACACGACAGAACGTTTATAAATATCAAGGGTTAATTTTTAATATTTAATCGTGTTTTTTTTGTTAACATAGGATGATATGTGTGTATAGTATTCAATAACTTAGGATTTGATGTTGTTTGTGTGCCTAGAATAAGTCAGACCTCTGGCCAGGGTCAGAACTAAATATTGGACATTCAGTTTCATTTGGCTAATGCAATTTATCTGATACTGGTTGATTTATATACGGCGTTTCGTAATTGTTATATATTTTGTTTTTGAATTGTTATTGCGATTTCTCAACCGTCGTTGCTAATGTAGCGGTTGACGGGATAAAATACGGATGGGTTGCCGACCCGTTAGTAACGCGTGGCGATCCTACCATTTTCTCCGGAGATTTCTAGGAAAATCCGTTACCGCCGGCCACACTGGAAACCAGCAGGAGACACAACAAGGAAGCTAAAAGTTTCCCGTGATGTTCAATTATTGTAACAACAACGGCGCATTGATTGGATATTATAACAATGAACAACAAGTGTCCTGTGAAATCGCCACTATTATAATTTTTATTTATTTTTTTCATTTCCTATTTCATTACATCCTAGTAACCTTTACATTATAACAGGGGAGAAAAGAGTGAGGCTTTCCCTTGTAATAATCCCTGTATTTTCTATATTTTCTTAGTTGCAATCGTCATTCATCTCTAATAATTTAAGTTTTTTGGTGGCAACGTCTTAAAATAAAGTGTTTTATTTCATTTCATTAAGTAATTATATCAATCGCTTACAAAGGAAGAAAAATCAAAAATATCGCCATTCAAGCTATTTTTGAGCAACCCTGTCTCCAATAAAGGAGTTCGTGTTAAATATTTAAAATGCCAATTTAATTATACTGAAAGATTTTTTCAAAGCCTAATAACTTATTTATTTGTACAAATTAATTCAGTAAACTGTGATTTGACATTTTTTAACCAGGCTATAGTTTATTTGATTTAATATTTCACAATTCTTTTGCCAGTTTTATTATCTATTTTAAACACGACGGCGACAAGATCGAAACTTGTCGTTTGGTTTGTTTCTCGAACTTATTTATCGAAACGATAAACTGTTTATTTCTCAAAACTAAAAATAAATTTTACTGTTTTAGAAATATTTTTCAGAAAAAACAATTAATGTGATATACTTCAAATACAGCAATATATTTTTTTTCTAAGGCTTATAAACGAATTTTATTGAAATAGCTAATTTTCATTTGGCTAATTCCGTTGGCTAAAGGATTCTGCTATGAATTTAAAAATCATTAATGTATTTATCATTTTTTTTTTGGAACAGAACAACTCTAACCATTTATTAGGGCTGTAAACAGAAATTTAATTTCTATCTTAGAAATCCCCTCTTGGGGAGTGGAGGGTGAAACACACCACTTACAGACCCAGAATATCCGTTGATTAGGACCTAATAATTCAGTTTTGAGATTGTGGTGAATATGCCAACAAATGATGTGTAGTTACGCTTTGATGTTGACCAAGGCGTAAATTACACGAACGAAACAGGTGTTATAGCGCAAGATTATCTTCCTAGAGTATTTACGCCAGTTTATTAAGTTTACTTTAGTACTCAGCCTTTAGGCTGATCACGTCAAAGATCAAGATACGGTCAGCTCATAGACAGTGCCTTATCGTTTCAGTTGCTAAATGAGTTGATGATTTAATGTTGTTCACTCGGGTAACTTTGATAGTATTCGCACTCAGTTTAGAAGGGAAAACGTTTCTAGGCCACCATTGTTGATGCGAAAAAAAATGTATTTTTTTGCTTGTTTTTGGGGGCCTGTCAACTGCTATTAATGCCCGCATATAGTCTTAATGTATATACTATATGAGTATATAGTCTTGATGTTGGTTTTATAACAGCGACTTTTTAATTGTGTTAACTTTTAATATTATTATGGAGCGTTTGGAAAGAGATTTGTTAACCTGTTTTAAGGTTTTTATATTATTAAATGCAGGACTATGTATATATTATGGATGAGAGTGAGCAGAATAGCGCAGACAAATCCCTACTTCTGAGACTGAAAGGGCAGACCGGGGGGCAGGGACCACCCCAGAGACTCACCTGGTAGGCAGGATATGTATTCTCAGAAATACGTCTTTGTTTTTAATTATTCAAATGTATGAAATATTGTTTCTTTATGTAAGTGTTGTTTGTGTCAAGAATAACTCCTTTTTGGGGTTTCCTTCATGTTTCAAAATCGGAAACCAGTGTTTTTTATATATGGCATATATATAAAACAAAATGAATGAAAATATATAACTATGAATACAAATACGTAGCTTTTATTTCACTTGATCCGTTGTCCCGGTAAAACTCACAGCGTGAGAATTTCTTTCACGTTAGAAGAGTAATTCAGAAGCGGGGTTGGTGGGGAGATTGGGCTCCCGTTTAGCTGTGCTTACATTCTTTGTTTACATGATTATCACCTACAGTCTCTGTTTCGTTGTCCTCAGTACCCCTACAAGAGAAATCTGTGGAAAAAGTGGAAGATTCTCTCGTCATATGTGCTCACGTTACGTTTTCGTTAGGACCGCAATTTTATTTTTTATCCGTTTTATTTGATTGCTTTGTTTGCCATTGTTGTGGCCACCTGTTAATTACGAATAATTAGAAGTTCCCCTCTTCTCGTATCAGAAATGTTCAATAAAGGTTATGACGTCAGTGA
This sequence comes from Acanthosoma haemorrhoidale, assembly GCA_930367205.1. Taxonomy (NCBI): domain Eukaryota; kingdom Metazoa; phylum Arthropoda; class Insecta; order Hemiptera; family Acanthosomatidae; genus Acanthosoma; species Acanthosoma haemorrhoidale. The sequence goes on from OV884009.1 coordinate 66,818,720, forward strand.
GAGTGGGGGGAGAAGCTAGTGGGGGGAACAACAGCAGGTGGGGACCCATCCCCACCACGGCTGGCCACACTATATAAGCAAGCAACGGGATTAGAAAGGGAAAAAAAAAAAAAAATTAGCATTACGAATCGGACCACCACTTGGAACACTTTTGTTTCTCTCTCTCTCTCTCTCTCTCTCTCTCTCTCTCTCTCTCTCTCTCTCTGCACTGGCGCTTGCTGCTCTACTTAAACCATGGTCTTCTCATTCAACTACCTCTGCATCTCTCTCTCCTAACCTCGCTATGTTTTAGTCCGGTATTGTCAGACCCCACACCTTCCTAGTGGGGATCTCTGTCTTCATTTCGCTAAATCTAGCACCTCCTTGGGAGAGACCTCTCCTCGTCCACGAGGACGGTTGCCGTGGCCCTACAAACTTACCAAGTAGCGTCTCCCACGGCAATCCAGTCTGCTTCTCTCCTGTTCACACTCGCCTTTGGGATCCGGACGGTTTTCGCCTACCCTTAGACACCGATTGTGAATTCGTGGTCATTCCAAGACCACATAAACCTAGGCTGTTTCTCTTCTCCTAAACATAGTGCTTTGTCGGGGCACATACCTTCTAAGATCTTATGGAGTCAGATCAAAACGAATTAGGCTGCCCACCGACTAGGCCGGCAGCCAGGGTGAAAGACCGCAGGTCCACCCACCTTATCTCTTTCTTAGCGCTTGCCGGACGGCGGCTAGAGGTTGTAGTGACCCTAGCGAGTTTCTAGCGCGGTAATAATATGTATTCTAGTACTAATAAAATAAACGAACTACCATCTCGTCCTATACAAATATTTCCGCTCACCCCATAACCTTTTTAAATAAAACATTCTTAATCGACAACGGACAACATTTCATATCGACTGAATGATTACACAAGGCGGTATATATAACTATAGCAGACTTGAACAAACCGATAAAATGATTAAACAAAGCTCAGCATCACGGAAAAGCACTAAGCCGACGTGGGGTTAAGTTCTCCCTGCTGCCACAGCCTTGGCAATAATGATCGGCTTAAATAGATTTGTCCAAAGACAGCGGGGACGGGGGGTGGGGGGGATTATTTTAACAAGTCAAATTTCAACGTTAATTAAGAGGAATCTATCATAGAAAATGAAATTCTTCGACTGAGAGACGTCCGGGTTCTTGGCACAATTCCCTAAATTGATTTAGTTTCAAACTGAGATTAGTTCATCATGAGGCCTCTCAAGCCCTTTAATGATCAGACATTTCTACTCAGACGGAGCAACTTTATCTCCGGGGGGAGGGGGGGGGGGGAGGGAGGGAATTTTCTTATGCAGGATACATTTCAAAAATTGGAAGAAGAATATTTCACTAACTCGGGTACTTCAACTTAATAGTGGAGATCTTTGCTATTGATCTGACAAAGTGTCAGTAATTACACTAGCGAATTATATATAATTTCTCAAGCGTTGCATACTTCATAAATATTCCTTTTGTTTTTTTTTTTAGGTGAGAATGTATTTCCTACATTTTGAACATGAAATAGTTTTAAATTATTCATTCGAATAAATAACTTTCTTACCAACCTGTATATACTTAAGCGCAAATTACTAACAGTGGTGGTGTCACATGTCAAAAATACTTAATTATAAGTGTTGTTAATTTCTGCTATGTGCACTTAGTAATGAGGGAGCCTCTGACAGACAATAAATGGAACAATATAAAATACGCAAAATTGACAAGAGTGCTGTCATTCTGATGTCGCTATTCCTTGATCTGGTTTTCTTAAGTATCTCGGGTTAACTCTAGATAGAGGATTGGCACTTACATAACAGATTGACGAATAAGTATAGAATAAATATATTCTGCATGACCACTGAATAATAACAATGCTTATGCGGAGAACATTAAATCATAATAAAAAACTAAAAGGTATTCCTCATATTAAATATCAATAAAAATTCGTTTAAATACTAAACGAGAAAGTATAATACGCAATCGAATAGGAACAAAATAGAGAAGAGGAAGCAATAAAAGTAATAAAATTAAATATATGGTTGCTCTAAGTTAAAACGTTGTAGCTATGGTTTATTGCAAGAATAGTTAAATGGTATTGATTGTATATGCTTAAAAAAAAAAGGACAATAATAATAAAAAAATTCAAAGATCATGTACGTTTGCAAGCACCTGTCTGAGTGGTAAGGAGGTGTTGGAATAGGGTGGTTTTAAATGTACGCAAGGATGAAACATGACATATATTAAAAGGAAGAGTCCTGAGAGTGGTAGTAGCAAGAAAAAAACGGTGGAATGCTGCAGTTATAAACGGGTACCCTCGTATTTTGTAAATATAACTTTATAGCAATCAAATAATAACATAGATAGGGCTGTAATGTAGGACTGTGGAATGTAAATAGAATATGTAATTTATAATTCAATACATGGGACAAAATACAAATAATGTTGAAACAAGTTAATAAGGATGAGTGTATTTAAAATTGAATAAATTTTAACAAAAATTAAATTAATTTCCCTTGTATGAAAGTATGTCGAAGCCAATTAGTCTTATGAATGAAAAGTAAATTTTTAAATGTAGGGAATAGCCTTTGTTCTCTTTTAGGCCATTATCTTTGTTTAAGTGTTACTTTTGTAAAACTTTGTGTTTTCAAGATATGTACCTTCCAGAAGTCATATTAACTGTCTGGATACATATATATTTAAATAAATGACTCAGAAAGTAAACAAACGGTATCAATAATTGTTTACAGGACTTTTCTTAAAAGCTGTTTTCTTACATACTTGGTGTTTTAGAGCAAAAATACATTATCGTAAAAAATAATAAATCAAATCTTTATTGAGATAAAATTATAATGTGCTAAATTGGGCAATAAGTAATTGTGTTCAATGTTCTCATTGATACCATACTTACAATTATTCATTCACTCGCTCATTAGTACAGTATTTACAAACATCCTAAATCCACATGTTTGTCAACCCCCTCGCATGTAAAAGAGGAAGTGGAGTGTTGGGAAGTCTCCTACGCTCCTCCATCAGCCGCGTCACCGGATACGAGCCACAGACGCTCAGGACTGACATAATAAAGGGCATTGAATATCGTTATCAGGACTTTATCGTTAAAAATATAGTACCGACTTTTTATTCTCAGTCATTATTAGAGTATTTTAACCGACTCAAGCTTTTGGCAGGTTTGCTTTACAAGATCAAAGGATATTTACCGCAGACCCTATTGCTTATCCTACAGTCCTACCTTTCAAACCGCTTCTTCCAAGTCCGCTGTGGTTTGGAATACTCTAACTACTATCCCATTAAAGCAGGAGTTCCACAGGGCAGCGTCCTGGGCCCCATCCTCTATAATCTATAGACCGCTGATGTCCCCTCTACCACCAATACTTTCTTGGCAACATTTTCAGATGACCCCGCAGTCCTGTCAACCCATTCAGACCCTGACATAGCATTTCAAAACCTTCAAAAACACCTTGATGAGATCGAGTATTGGTGCAACCAATAACGAATCAAAGTCAATGAAGCAAAATGTTCCCACGTAACCTTTACCCTCAGCCGCAAGTCCTGTCCGCTAGCCTTTTTAAATTAAATTCCTCTCCCTGTGTTTGAGACAGTACAGTATTTAGGCTTCCATTTCGACAAAAGACTGACATGGAACCCACATACGAGGCTAAAAAGACAAGAACTAAACAGACGCTTTGGACAAATGTACAGACTACTTCAAAGGACATCCCATGTCTCAATAGAAAACAAACTACTTATTTACAAAGTTATACCTAAGCCAATCTGGACTTAGGGAATAGAGCTAAGGGGGCAGCAAAAAAGTCGAACATCAAGCGCATCCAATCCTTTCAATCAAACGTCCTGAGAACAATAGTAAATGCCCCTTATTACGTCAGCAACAAAACCCTTTATAATGATCTGAATATACCCTACATTCTTGAACTCATCCCTTCCAAGTTCATAAAATTCCATAGTAACCTATCCAACCGTGACAGTGGGAGTCATGGCAATGGCCAGTTTCTCTAATCATGTCCTGAGCGTCTATGGCTCTTATCCAGTGACGCGGCTGACGTAGGAGCGTGGGTGACTTCCGAAGACTTAGCTTCCTCCTTCGCGCGCGAGGAAGTTGACAATTATGTGGGCTTGGGGGTCTCTAGGCTGTTTGTATATATAGTATGAATGAGCGAGTGAATGAAAGTCGTAAATTGGTATGAATGAGATCATTTATCACAATTACTTATAGCCTAATCAGGCAGATTGTAATTTTATCATAATAAAGTTGTTGTATAAAAAAAAAATAACTGACTCATAGTAAAGTGTAAATAATTTCGATTCAGGAATCCGCCGTAACAGTCTTAAAGTAATACCTAAAATTACAAGCTAGACCAAGCATCAATTAATTCATAAGGAGTTACAAGCAGGAGTCCCTAATCCTGTTAACGCAGGGTCTCGGCAACCAATACACATTTGCGCGCCGCTCTACGACCACAAAAAAATAAACGTTCTTTACAAAAATGTTGATCTTTTTTATACTTTGAAATTAATTAAAATTAGGGAAATATACGCGATTTGTTTGAAAATAACCATTTATCACTTATTATCAATACTCAATTACTTAAAGACCAGTTAGAAAAGAGATTTAAAACGTTTAATATCATCGAGCCAATGGCGACTTTTCTTGTTAATCCTTTTATAGTTGGATATTTTTATCGATCCGTCTATTGTACAGATAGACGGAAAACAGGAGAAATTAGAGGGGTGTTATCAATATTTGTGAATGGGTGTTGTACTCCAAGTCTATTGAGTGTGCACTCGACCTTTGGAAAACTGGCCACATCAAATCTCCCAAAATAACCACTGGAAAACAAAACAGTATAGCACCGTATAGATCGTGGATTGTACACGTGAAAATTTCTTAAAATACAATATGAGAGTGAAAAACCCTTTTCACAAGCATAATATGCTTACATTCAGCATGTTTTAACATGTTACCTCGTTAGACCTTTCCTTTCGCTTTCGCTACGCAAGTCATGTAAGAGATGGAATAAAAATATTTATCTTTGTGAATGGGGCACTAAGACCTAAAAGAAAGAGTGATCACACAAGACATTTCGGCCCTCCGGTTTCCTAAGGGCAGGAAAAAGAATAAAAAATATAAGGATAAGGACAAAGGCAAAGTTTATAATTTCCCTACAAAGTTTTTAATTCATTACACATGCTTTCTATCGTAGAGAAAAGTAAAAAGAAATGTAATGGTAGGAAGTTTCAGACGTTCTTAATGAAGTACAAACAGAAGCTTTTTTTCGCAGAGTAAAAACTTTCTTTTATTATTGTAAGAGGAATAATTACATTTGTAAGAAGTGTGCTTTTGGGTGGTTTAAAATATGTTATTTTTGGCCCTGAGAAACGTTAAAGGTAAATTTTTAAAATGTGTGTATTGAAATCAAATTACACTATTTTTCATTGTGGCATAAAACATAAAAATGATAATAAATAAAGTCGACGTTTTAGTAATCGAGATGATCTTTAGCCGTGTTTACACTGGGTTAAAATCGCCTAAGTGAGATGATGAAGTGTGTTCTCGCTTCTATGAACTACTCTCTCTTTTTATTGAAATAAAATTACGATCTACCGCATTGGAAAATGAGTATTTGTGATTAAGGATCCCTTTCATACCATATTTGCAGTTCACTATTCATTCATTTATTCATTCATTCAATTTCACCTCCCAACCAACCCCGGGTTATTTGTCACCTCCCTTGCATGCTAAAGAGGAAGCAGGGGTTCAATTTTTTCCCAGATTCACCCGCAGTGGTTTGAAATTAACCTTTTAGAAAAACAAAACACGCCTATTTTGATCTTGGAGCCATAGAAAAAACTATCATCTTAATTAATTAATTTTAAACGTATACGCACTTATAAGTCTTTTCCCATTCATTTATAATTTTTTATAAGTAATTATCACCGTTTGTACGGTTATTTATTTTAATTTTCGCTTATTATATTAAGGATTTCCAAACTGATTATTTTGTTGCTCCTGACATATTAATTAGATAATAAAATATTATATGTGCAAAAGAAACTTGATTAAACTAACATTTCTCTTTTTTACTACATTTTTTACTTATTACTAACATTTTAGTAATAAAATAGAAAAAGTACGACAAAGGTCTTACCGGCTATCGCACTTGCTAACTTCTCCTAACCTGTCACTTCGTCTCAAATTGATGATATATAAATGTGTCCTCCGGCCAGCTCTGCTGTACGGTGCCCGCTATTTACCCACTTGACTGACAATACAGCCAAATGTCTCCAACACTTCCAGAATGGAATCATGCGAAAAGCGGTCCGACATACCTCTTTCGAGAGGTTGAAGAACGCTGACCTGCACCCGTTGCTTGGTGTGCCGTCGGTGGGTGAGTTCATCCGCCGGAGACACATTAAGTTTTTTGACTCGTTGCAGCACCTGACAAATCCAGTGTTTAACACTATGACCCCACCACCCCTCCCGCATCGATGGCAACAGACTGTCGGGGAAAAATTAGGATAAGAATTAGTATGTAAGTTAGTTTTAAGGTTGATCAAAAAGGTGAGCCCCATCACCTTATTAGTCAGTTCAGTCAAGTCACGTAGAATGTATATCATTATACTTGTTTATTCATTATATAATTTCTATAAAATAACAAAACCTCTATATAATGTAGTAATGCTACAGGAAATACAAAATAATTTGTAAATAGATTCGCCAGAGGATCTATAATTATATATCTGTAAATATCTGTAAATTTAAAGGGGCTATTAATAAAAAAAAAAAAAAAAAAAAAAAAAAAAGATTAAACTAACCTGATAATAATATTTTTAAATTGAACAACAAACTATCTCTAAACACCAAAATTTATTAATACGAAAAATAACATAGGAATATAATAATTTAAATAGTTTTTTTAATTATACACTTAAATATCTTAAAATAAAATGATAAATTTTTGACATTCTCGTGTACTTATAGTATTTTCATTTATTTTACTCTACCCGAAGGATCTAGGATCTAGGATCTGAAGTTTGTGTAACTCCTTAGGAGAAATCCCACTCCATTTTTCATAGCAGAAGTTTTAATAAAATTAATATTATTGCACTTGTTTCACTTGAAATGATTTCAGAGAACTGATTTATACGGAAACATGTTTGTTGATGTTTACGAAGTGGGTACTAATTATATTCAATACAAATAAACATTCCGCCAGAAATAATCAAATATTACATTTAGTAAATCAAATTACACTATATCCGCACGTTTTTGCAGCTGTAAACTATTTTAACATTTTATTAAGGGATAATAAAAACAAAGATCATAACATTGCGAACGGTCAAGGTAAAAAATTATCATTGATTGAAGTTTTTGTATAAGTTTGTTATGAGAGCGTTAAAATGTTATCAATGGTGCAAATAGCAACCAAAAAAACAAAAAAAAAAAAACAGTACTTTCACGACAGATAAGCTGACTATTGACAGGACTACATCAGGCAGCAAGGACGACTCCCATTTTAATCTTCTAAGAAGATTGTAGGGGTGTTTAGAGCTGTGACCGTGCCTGGGGATAATTGTTGTTAGATAAGTGAAAGCCTTTCTGACATATACCATCTTACCCCTTTCCACTGAACTACATCATTCGACTGCTCCTTTTTTACTCCACTCTCTAGAATCCTCTCCCTCTTAATGATTGATCCTTAAGTATTACCACTCAGAGAGAAGCTTGCTAACCTAGCATACTTGCTTTTTTACTGTTATCATTATATATTTTCTTTTAACTATATAACTATAACTACCTTTTAAAGTTTTTGTCAATAAACTTATAGTTGCCACCTTTTAAAACAATTATTTAATTTTATCAATATTATTTTTCCCTGTTCTTGTTACATATAGTGTATTTAAAAAAAATCCTTAAAAGTTATTTTTTAATATCTTCGTATATCTTTTAGTTTTTTTACTATTGTTTTCTCCACCTATGTGATAGATTGTTTCTTTTTTATTTCCTTTTTTCTTATAAGGTTTTTTTTTTCTATTCTATCCTAAAATAACAGTTAACAATGATTATGCGTCCTAGTTTCGCAATAATGATCGTTTGAGGAAACGTGAAAAAGGTTCCCAGAACAGTTTCGATCGCTTACATGTCGTCAACAAAGACGTACTGTCACAAAAGCTTAGGGCAATAAAGTTTATGAAGACTTATTCAAAGGGGGAGGCCGGTGGGAGAGAATAGCAGAATAGAATGTTAAAACAAAGGGGGTGGCGTGAATCGGAACAAAAAGGGAACTCTATTGTCAACGTTGAATGACGTTTGGGAAGATTTTAGCCACGCCTAGAGCAAGCACGTACCAATAAAAAATCACCAAGAATTCGGAAATTTTTTATGGGAGCTAAGAAAAAAACCGAATATAAACTTCAAATTTATATTGTAAATAAAAATAATTTCTGCGACACGTATTCTTTAACTGTTTATAAATGTCAAAGTATAAAGCTATGCCCACTGTCGTTATTGTACTGGTATGAGGACATCAATTAATGCACTACAGGTCGATGTGACATATAGAAGTGGCAAAATAATTTAGTGACCCCAATAGCTATTCATAGGGTGGTCTAGTAGGATCATAGCACGGGTATAACCGTGTCCTGACTGAGTACTCAAGGGTCACGATGACTGTGACATTAGAGAGAGGAGTTGGTTCCCTTAAGCCCTTACGCTCAGGCTGGATTCAAGTGAGGGCAACCACCCATAAGTGAATACCTTTAACCATCTCGGTCGCTGAAAATCACTCTTGAAAAAAAACAACTAAATTAATTAAAACACACAAAAAACATCGAAAACGGCTTGTACGTATAAATTAGAAAGTTCCTTATTTATAAAGTTGCATTTAGCTTATCCAGAGTTAATTATTGTGATTTAAGAACTCATTCATACCTTATACACATTCTACGCTATCAATAACCGCAGTTCATCCCAAGAGGATTCACCCCACTGAAGCTGTCAATGTAAGGGGCAACGAAACTCTGGAACCGTTTCGCTAGTGGCGAAGATTAGAGAGAGGGCAAGAGTGGTACACTCAGGACATGAGTGGTTGCCATCAGTACCCAATGCCTATCTATTCACAATAGATCCCAAGGTTACCTTTCATCTTTAGGCGACAAGCAGCATTGTTCGGATGAGTGTTATTGCACAAGGTGGGGTTGCATATAGGATGCATATAGGTGGAGGTTTACGGAGAGCATAATTCGCTGGATGAATATTATTTTTACTAATTATTATTAAAAAATGAATTTGTTTATAGTGATAAAATTACAATCATCTTTATTGGGCAATAAGTAATTGGGATAAATGTTCTATTTCATACCATATTTACAATTTTCATTCATACAGTATTTACGAACAGCCCAGAGACCTCCTAAATCCACATGGTTGTCACCTCCCTCGCGAAAGAGGAAGTGGAGTCTTGGGAAGTTCCCCACGCTCCTCCGTCAGCCGCGTCACCGGATACGAGCCAGTGGAAGCTGACCAAGAGCCGCAGACGCTCCCACTGTCACGTAATTGTAGCAGGTCACGAGGCCACTGCCACTTTAGTCTCCGAGGAGGATTATAGGGATGAGTGCCACACTGATTAGAGTGGTAGTTACTATTTTTGATATAAAAAATATGTTTTGTTCCGTTGGCAAGAGTCTTGACGCGTGAAGAAATAAAGTGAAATACCTCTACAAGGGATAATCCCTTAACATGGAACAGCTCGAAGTGAACGGTAGAGAGGATTAGGAGTAAGGGCAGATGAGGACACCGTTCCCGACATCGCTAACTAAACGTTTATTTTTGTTTTTATGAAAAGGGATTAGGGTGGTTGGAAAGGCTACTGAAATTCCACAGTAGCCTTTCCAACCACCCTAATCCTGTAGCACAGTCATTGCACTGCACCACTCATCCCTATAATCCTCCTCGGAGACTGAAACGGCAGTGGCCTCGTGACCTGCTATAATCGCGTGACAGTGGGAGTCCTGGCAATGGCCAGTTTCTCCAATCATGTCCTATTGTATGAATGAGCGAGTGATTGATGACTGTAAATATGGTATGAATGAGATCATTTATCTGTATTATTATTGCCTTATAAAAGGCAGATTGTAATTATTGCACAATAAAGTTCTATGAACTTTTCATCAGTTGAGGGTGCGGTTAGATTGAGTAACAGTGGCCTTGTCTTAGAAATTTACTTTTTATTCTATATAATTTTCATAAGAGGGTCATATTCAGTTTAAGAAGTAAATCTCAATTACTTTTTATTGTTGGTCAGATTAGACAATATACTTTACTATTCTCCTAGAATTCTCATTTTTTTTTATTGCATTCCTGCCTTGATCATAATTATCTGTATAATATATTTTCTTGGAGGAACCAAGATTAATAAACATAATTTAGTATGTTTATTTGAAGGTGTACGGCCTCGCGTTCATATGTAAGTGCATTCACAGTTAGTTATGGTAAAACGTGAAGTCTTTGGTGCCTTATATTCGTCCTCACCCGCCTAATATTGTTTTTGTTTTTTGTACAAGCGGTTGATCCGCTATTTCTAATTTATTATTCATTCCACCCCTTCTCTTAAATCATCGTATAATTTCGGGTTTTTGTTTATTCCACTGAAACGGACACAAATTATTAGCGTCCAAGGGGGTCGGGAAGGAAACCGAAATAACGTCGAGTGTTAAGCGTTGAGTTAACCAGAAAATAGCTCAACCCAATCTTCACTGACCGCGAGCTGTAAATTGGAGATAATTGTGTAGGGATGACTTTTGGACATATAAATTAATTGCATTATTGACTGTCAAAACTTTAGTTTTAAATTATTTCTCCATTGATGTCTTCAATGTGAGCCGAGCAGTGAAGAAAAACCTTGAGTTTGAATCAAATTATATAAATATTTCAATCAATATTCTATCAAACTGAACCATCTCGTAGACAAAAATTCGACAGCGACTTTTCACCTCTAGATGTCCTACTGTACTTCCCAGTGCTTCTTTATTGCCATTAGTACGAAATAATGAAAAAGTGATTTGCGTTACTGCACTGTTTGGTTGTTCTTTCAAATTGTGGCTGAGAGCTGGGGGATGTAAGTTTCAACGGTCACCACTAAAAACCTAGGTATTATATTTAATTGATTTTGGCTACACATTGTTACAATAAATGGAAGAATGTTTAGATTACTATCTGCAATTGATTGGAGATTAGGCTCGCAGTATTCAGTTTAGTGGGAGAAAATAGTGGATAAAACTTAATGGAGGAAAATGTAGACATTTTTACCTTAAATCCTATTCGTCAATTGTTTTTAATTCTATCCCCCTTCCTGTATCCGATACAGTAGGGTATTTATGGTCCATTTCGTCGAAGACATACATGGAGCCCTTATACGATATTAAACCAACAAAAACAAAACCAACACTTTGGACAACTCTAAGGACTACTTGAAATGTCATCCAATCCCTTAATAGCAATAAAAACTAATAATTTACAAAGTAATACAAAAACAATCTGGGCACAACAAAACGGTCAAACACCAAGCGCATCCAATCCTTTCAATATTAAATCCTGAGTCAATTTCCCTTATTAGCTCACCTACAGAACCCTTTATAATGATCTTAATATAACTTACATCCTTGGTATCATCCCATCAAAGCTCATCAAATTTTACTTACAACTATCCAATCATCCTAAGCCCGTAGCATTCATTTGTTATAAATGGAGCTACCACGTACAGAAGTGGCGTTGTTTCCGTTAACTTGTTTTCAATCGGAATGGATGACGTTGATGCTTCTGGTGCTAAATTGCCATGGACGAGACTGCAAGCAGCGGATCGAGGCAACATTGTAACCTTGGAAAATTCACGTGCAACAACAGCACAGCTCAGACTAACCCAACAGTATCGCTGGCGGAGATCGATGGCACGGCTTTCACGTTAATGTCATTGCTCCGAAAACTGCAAACATCATTACTTCGAGAAGTGGAGGTTGAACCACTGTTCACTGAAGGAGATGAGTATCCTCTTATAACCGTCGATACAGGGTCATACCTACTCTCCCAGGCATCAGGAATCGCCTCCTCAACGAAGCTCCTCATCGACTCCATAAGCGGCTGATCTGCTAGACTGGTTCAGCTCTATGGAAGAACAGCCAGGTAGATTCAATTGCTATAAGACATATGTTCATAAATTTCTTTCAGTTTCGTTATAGATTTTTGTTTAAGGGATTATCATACGTTTTTTGAGATGTCTTCTAGGTAGAAGGTTAGGATTGTGTTGACCTTTCATGGATGTGTGCTATCATGTTTCTGTTCATTATTGTGAGTTAGGATATTCATTTTATCATTAATAAAAATGTTATAGTCATGGTCCAATACCATTCGTTTTAGTTATTTGTCAAGTATGAGTATTCAAACTAATAAAGCCTAAAGTTTTGATTCCTAATTGTGGATATTTAATAAATACTTTTTTATCTATTTGACACGAATTACCTTTGGTGGACTAAATTATTAAAGCATTTTTAAATTTATAAATATGTATAAATGCCTCGGGTCGTCACGAGGGGGAACTAGTTACCCCCCTAGCCCTAGTGAAGAAGTTAGAGTTGAATAGTCCTATGACCTGGATGATTGCTTGATGACGGGTCTTTCTACTCCCAGACATATTTTCTTTGGATTTAACTTCTAATCTATTACCAAATTTTATTAAGGGCTGGATGCATCATGCTGGTGGCTAAGTAAGGGTCAGCCGGCACTATGATACCTTGAGAGGTACCTTTTCGAGAGTAGAGCCTCGGCCCCGAAGTTACATATCGCACATTATGAAGATTCAATCATCCCTATAACTCTTCTCAAAGAATTTTATTCCAAAAAAACAACTGTCCAATTAAAAAAAGATATTTTGTACAAAGTTGCATAGTTAAATAATACTAAATTTATTCATACTATTCAGTTAATATATGTAACCTGGCTATGTCACGTAAACGATTATTTAAACTTCGGAAGCTGTTTATCTTCTTAATAAAACTATGTTATATTATATATCTTGCAATTTGTTCCGATTTGAATGTACAACGTGGTTTCGACCCCCCCAATTCGAATATATATAAACACGAAGTAAAAATAACACGGCTAGACGTTATAGTTTTGGGGGCTGCCTTATCGTTCAGTATAGGGCTGGGTGATGCATACCCACCTGAAAAACATATTTATTTACAAACACCAGAACAAGAAATAATATTTTACTTTTATGGAATTAACATATACGATATAATGTATAATGGAAAATGGGGTTCATTTTGCTCCAAAATGCACTCTTAAATTAATTACATATTTTAAAGTCTTTATTAATCAGGAGTATTTGTGTCGATCGTCGTGTTGTTGGTCTCTTTTGGAAATTCCGGAATTCACGTCAAATTCAACATATGGTACTTCCATTCATCTGAACGATCCAGAGAAAGTAAAAGGCTTTTACTGCGATAATTCAAAATGTGAGCGTAATAAAAAACTTGGTGCTTTTATAAAATTTGGCTCATAATTTTCAAACTTTTAATTTTTTGGGAAATTAAAAACAATTTTCTTTTTACTATACTTTTTTCGGGAAAATTCCATTAAGTAAAGACCAGTTCTATACACGGTATGGATGAGCAATATAGTCATTAAGGTAAAGCGGGCAGCAGAATCCCATAATCTCTGCAGTAATGGGGTTTCTCCAATAAAATAAATTTTCAACACTTTTTTTATTATTTTAAAAATAAGTTTTCCTAGGGATAAAAATAAACAAAGAAGACTTTTTATGAACTGATTAAACTTTATTTTTGTCAAACAAATATGTTGTACTAATTTCTTTACCACGAATAAATAGAAGTTCCGCTCTTCTCGTACCAGGAAACACCTGCCTATGCATATTTTAATAATAAAAACCTTAGGCGTCAGTTAGTTAGTTAGAACTAGTTCAAGACACGGGAAGCTCACTAGAGGGCGCTGGAATAGCCCGACCTCTGATCGTCCTATATAAAGCCGAAATTCGGAGCTTTTTCCATTCTCCCTACTCTGCTGTATGGTGCACCGCTTTTTCGCTATCTGACGTATACAACAGCTCGGCGACTCCAACAATTCCAAAACGGTATACTGATGAAAGTGGTCAGAGGTACTTCATTCGAGCAGCGGAGCAACAGTGAGCTTCACGAGATCTTTGAGCTGCCTTCGGTGGATGAGCTCATCCAACGTAGACATATCAAATTTTTCGACTCCCTGCAATATTTGACAAACCCGGTGTTTAACACGATAACCCCCGCTCCGTTCCCCCATCGATGGCAGGACGCTGTCGCGGCTGGAACGCTTTAGTCTTAGGTTCTAGGTTTAGGTTTTAGTGTTAGTGTTTTCCACGGTCACAAGCTGAAGGTGAGCCTCATCACCTAGTGAGTGTATTTGTATTGGACTTATTAACAACAATCTGAAAGTATTATATTTTTATGCACTCCTTAATATGCATCTGCGAATGCAGCACGAGGAGACAACTGTAATTCCAAATTTATTTATTTATTTTTGTCATTGTATATATATTATCAATAAAGAGGTTTTGAAAGAAAAAAAAAAAAAAAATTTCCATTCTTTTGGAACCCTCCTCTCTCTCTCTCTGCACTAGCGCTTGCTGCTCTACTCGAACCATGCCTATCTTATTCAACTACTTCTGCACCTCTCTTTTTCATCCTCGCTTTGTTTTAGTCCGATGTTGTCAGACCCCACACCTTCCTAGTGGGATTCTCTGCCTTCGTCTAGCTAAAACTAGCACCTCCCTGGAAGGGATCCCTTCAATGTGGACGACGGTCTCTGGGGCCCTACAAACTTTATCTAGTAGCGTTTCCCCAAGCGTTCCAGTCTGCCTCTCTGCGGTTCACATTCACCTTTGGGATTCGGACGTTTTTCGCCTCCCCTTAGATACCAAGCGTGAATTCGTGATCATTCCAACACCACATAAACTACCTATAATACCTACCCTGTTCCTCTTCTCCTGAACATAGTGCACAGTCAGGCCACACCTTCTAAGATCTTATGGAGTCAGATCAATACGAATAAAGCTGCCCACCGACTAGGCCACCAGCAAAGGTAAAAGACTACAGGTTTACCCATTTTATCTCTTTTTTGATGCCCACCGGGAAGCGGAAGGGTCGAAGTGACCCAATTCCATGGTGGGCGCTACTCTAGCAACCCGACAAGATGTTTAAAAGTAATTAATTTTCTTCATGTTTTGCATTCTTCCCTCTTCAACCGATTTCGCCCATCAAAATTATATAGCAGAAGTTGGATTAAGCAGGATTGTATTGAAAGAGCTTTTCTAAGTCGTAGAACTGGTTGCTTAAAAAATCATTTCTACCCACCAATCAAAGCATCTAGCATTCAAATACAAAAAAAAAACACATAAAAAACTCGATTGTGACTTTTTGTCACTAATGGGGTTTCAGCAATAAGTAATTCATTTAACGAGGTTTCAATTTAATTAAACAGTGAAGGAGTTATCCAGGTCAATAGTTAGACATAAATATAATAATTTATTTGAAACGAAAAAATCAAAATAAAAAATATTCTTAAGGGTTTCTCAACAGCTCTTGCAGATTCCAAAACACACCATTCGACAAAATGACGGACGAAATACCGTTTTATGATACCTTGCAACATAAGTTAACAAAAAAAAGTGACGGCGGACTTTAAACAGCCTGTTAAAAGACATTACAGAGATCGTTTAACATTTTATCTCTTCTATTTTAAGTTTTTTTTTGTTTTTTAGCGATAAGGTGAAATTCACGAATCTGAAATTCTAAGTGCTTTCAAAGCTCTTATTATACCCTCCTCCCCCTCCACCACTCCCTCTATACCGTGCTTCCTCACTTACAAACTTTGCGGCACAGCTAAACATTTCCAACTTCACAAAGTTTACTGTAGTTATCATAAATTATTTAGAATGGTTTGGAATCAGGAAATCTCTTGAAGAGAATAAGTGTATTATGATTGTGGGTATAAGGAATTTAAATTTTGCAAGTCGGGATAGAATACAATAACATTCGATATTCAAAATTGTTTAGTTAAATATCTCACTGATAGCGACAGACAGTCGGGGAAAATAAGGTTAAGATTTCGTTGGTAGATGTAAGTTAGTTTTAAGACTATAATTCATAAGGTGAGCCCATCACTTTTAAACATGTTTAGACAATAAATGTATAATGCGCATTATACTTTTGTAACAATCACAAATCGCATTGTCAAATTCCATAAAACGTAGCCAAGCTACAGGACATATAATGACCTATTGTAAATAGATTCATTCAAATAGGATCTATACTGATTTCCATAATTTATAATAACAAGGGGATATGATGAAAAAATGATATTAGGTTGTGATAAAACTAGTTTCAACATTAATCTTTGTAAGCTGGCATTTGAGTTTGGCCAATACTCGTGTGGTCAAATAATTCGTGAATCAACAACTTGAGACCAATCTAATCAAGACACGGATTGAAGACTGGTATTCCCGATATTGAATTGAACTAAAGCGCCGCAGAAAGAATATATTTGGCTCCCATCAAAGAGTTTATGAAATCAAATGAAACGCAAATACGGTCTGGGTATGGGATCAATGATGCAGCTTGTATAAACGAAAGATCAGATATCGATTTAGTATGTTATTTTAAACTGAACAATGCCATGTACACATGCTCACGAACAAGGACATTTGCAACAACCGTCTACTATATAATGAATAGTTTATTTCCAAAACAATTGAACTTTTACTAGTCGAGACGATCATAAGTGGTGTTAACAATGGATTAAAATTGCTTAAGTCAAGCTAGAATACGCCAGCGAGATAATGAAGCGTTTTTTTTAGAAAATCTTTCTATTAAAAATAAAATTATAATCTACCCTATTGGGAAATACCCAATTGTGAATAATGATTATATTCATCCGATATTTGCAGTTCATAATTCACTCACTCATTCGTACAATTTGTACAGTTCACACATCCCAAGGACCATTTCCGTATGATTGTCACTATCCCTATTCGATAGAGGAAGTGAAGGTTCGGGAGATACGCCGAAATATTCCGGACAGTGGTCAAGAGTGTGAGAGCCACAGGCGCTCCATGTATTTAAACGGAATAACCTGGTAGTTATTAGAATTGTTTATATTAATTAATCTACTTTGACGTCAAGTCACTTACGACTTAGAATGAGTCAAATCTAACAATGTGAGGGGAACAATGGGGAAAACCCCCAGAAGATTTGTAGGAAATGAGGAAGGGTCAGCTACTGAACGATTTGATAAGACTCCGGAGGAGGCTGGGTAGTCGAACATCTGGCAGCTGTCGCGTTAGCATTTAGCGATTTCCCCATACTCCTACCGCCTGGCTCTATTCAATTCTGAGCCCATTCACTTCGCCAAGAGAGGCGGTTATTTTAGATTTGAATGAAAAAGGGAAAACAATTTTTTCTTCCAAAAGGCATCTGTTTTGCAGTAATTGAAAACAAGAGTAAAGACATTTCTACTCCTGAAAGCCGGGGGGTGAAACAAATTAGTTAACTGGTTTTCGTGGACGGTACTTTAATAACACGTTATAATATTTTTTTTATGAAGGTCTTGGATTTTCTCCGTCATGATAGGGCCAACTGTTTTTCTTACCTATGCCAAATACCTGAAAGATTAATTGAGTGGAAAACAAAAAACGAATCAAATATTTTTAAAAATAATAAAATAATTATTAATTCAAAAAAAGGTTTTCGGTTGAGTAATTTTGTCGTAACAGTTCGTGGATTTTGTTCATAAATGGGAAATGTCACGATTATGAGGGAAGTTTGGCTAAGACAACTGGTAACTGTTTTAAATAGAAAACATGTTAACACAATTCTAAAAATGTGTTTCGATACGTGACATCAGAAATAGTTAACACGATTCACCTTAAATATATTGCAGTCAGTAAACATGAGTAAAATAAGTGAAGTAAGCCCTGTGATGTAAGTAACTTCAACCTCAAACCTTTCAAGTAAAGCAGAGAGTGTAAGTAGGTTCTGGAACGAGATAAGGGTATCTACAGTGGGCGAGCCGTTCCAGGGTTACACCTCTTGTATTCCATAACCTGCTAATAACCTCTAAAACAAAGCTGTAATGTGAACTAGAACAGAACGGGGGATAAAAATATACTAATTTTTTCATAAGAATTTTTCATTTTCACATTTAATAATTTTTAGACGAATAGGTTAAAAAAAAATGCATTCAAATCTAGACGATTGGGTCCTGTTCATATTTAAAATTTCACATTCTCTAACTCAAGTATAAAAATAAACACAGCACAAGAAGGTAAGGTTCTGGTAATTCCCATGGCTACTTGAAGCAAGAGCCACAGACGCTCACTATCATGAATGCATTATATATAGGTCACTAGGCCGCTGCTCCTATAATCTTCAAGGTTAGGGCTGGGTGATGATTGTGCTTAAGCAGTGTCTGGATAACTTTAGGTGGAATTCTATGAATTTTGGAAGCATAAATGGTTCTATTCCCAACATAGTAGGAACCATAAATTATTTTCAAGAATCTTGATTGAAAAGTTTGAACTTGTTGTTTGACTGTTTCGTTGTACTTAATACTCAGTATATACAAATTAGTTTTAGTACGAGATAATTAGTATTACTTTTTCTATTGACAAGTAAGATCTGCTTTATAATAGCCTACAGAGATGTCTAAAGGATATGTTTAGTTTGTGTCTTTTAAGCATCGTATAGCATCATATCTTCACATAACAGAATAAGATTAAACACAAACAGGTTAATTAATGATCTTAATTAAACATAAAAATGATCTCGATTTGAAATGAATAATGAGACCCTGGGACAATCATTTTTTTTTCGTTAAGATATAATAATGGAAAGTTTGCCAACAATTAAAAAAAACAACAACTGGGGACCAATTTTTATATGACATTTGGTTTTTAAGGTTTTGTTGAATTCTTCAAAACTAGAAACACTTATTTTTACATACCAGTTTTTCGGTCTGGTCTGGTTTTGAGACTCCAGTATCCACAAGAAACATCAACAACAATTAACTAACTACTTAGCAATTAAAACGAACTATATATATATAATAAATATTAATAAAAGATGTGAACAGACAAAAATAGACAATGAAAGAAAACACAAACACAATAGCTAAAAATAAATTAATTGTGACTTTCATAATTTATAAGTGAACCGCAATATACGTGTAGTATATACTGTATAGTCCCATTATATATAGACTTCGATATAGTTGAAAATATTGACCCAGATCCAAAATCATTCAATCACTACCAACAACTTCATAAAATATATTCCTAACCTCCTAGGTTATACAAGCTATTTGATAGATAATATAAGTTATAAACTCTACTATCAAAATGAATTAAAACTTATTCTATAAAATATCTAAAAAATAATCTTTATAACATGGAAGGTAAAATATAACCAAAATTAACTTTGAAAACTGTAAAAAAATGTACGTGAAGCGTAACAAATATTTTTAAAAAATTAGCACAGTACAGACAATTTTTTTTTTTACTTCCTATCTTTTGAGTGTAGTACATTGGTTTCATGATTTTTAGAGTAAAGTCACATGTATATTTCAGTGTTTTGTTTTTAGTTGTTAGCCCCTTAGGAGAAATTGTGGTGAATTGGTTTAAAATGTGGATTTGTAGTGTATACCCAAGGGTTCAAGGGTCAAAATTGAGTTTCTGGTTTTGATTCTCCCGATTGGGCTGATAGCCATTTTTGGGGGCTTGTCTGTGTAGATCATTTGTTGGTTTTCAACAACGATTTTTCTGTATACCCAATTTGACCTGGCTAAATTTTTCATAAGGTATCTACTCAAAGGCCCGACTACCGCCAACTCCATGGTCGGGTGAACTTTTATTCGTATTTCATTCCAAGCAGATACAATGAATGGTATCTACAATTAATTGGAATAGTCAATATAGCGTATAGAATAATAATTATTCTACCAGACATGTAGTTTGTACATGTTTGTACGGCTGTGCTCAATCAATGCCGAAAACAGAAAACATATTGGGGATGCAGCAGGAACCGCAAGATAGTAACTTTGGCGTAAGCGCTTGCCAACTTCTGGGCCGCAGATGATAAATAGTGTTCTCGAGATATTATCCTCCAAGTTTCAGAAAGTTCTGCCACAGGGAGTGAAAGGTCTGGAATTCACAACTTCTAACCTTCAAGTAGCAACAATATTTATAAACATGCCCTCATAATATTGTAATTTTTTTTTTTTTTTTAAATGATTGTTACAATTCCAAAACACAGAATCGCATACAAGTTTTCTCAAATTTCTAAAAACCTAAATACCAGACAAATTAAAATTTTAGAAAAGTAAATCAATATTACATCTGTTAATATAAAAAACATTTATAATCCTATGGTATATGAAAAACTTATTTAAATGATTTAGAATGGAAAACGTTATTTGTATACTTGATAATAAAAGAACCCTTGCTGTGTTAGGGGAGGTTATATACTTGGCAAAAAAAATGAACCCTTAGCTCCCTAAAATTTGACGACAAACTCCACTTATTACTCATAATTAGCCAAAAACAGACAATCAAGAAAATCACAATGACACGTTTTTCGAAAAAGGCCTGAAGCCTCTTCCAAAATACCTTTAATTATTGATTATGCATCAACAGTCAAATTTCACCTATTTGGGCATCCTCAACAATTAAATTTACACACATAGAAAACACTCAAAATAATAAGAATCGAATAAAAAACATTAACTTTAAATACAAGAGTCGCATACATATTTTCTAAAATTTCCAAAAACCTAAATACCAGATCTTAAGAATACGATACTATAATAATAAGATAAGTTTTAAATAGCTGAAGTATAGAAAAAAAAATATTATTAAAATTAAGCGAAGGAGGAGGGGATTTCGATTGCTTGTTTTAACAATTTAAACTATCGTAATTACTTACTGCCTAGCAAGGCAGATTGTAATTTTTAGCACAATAAAGGAATTATATAAGTAAAACAATTTTTGGGAAATATTTTTTCCCAAACGGTGGTAACCATAAAAATGATCGATTTGAAATAAATAATGAAACCCTGGGACAATAATTTTTTTCCGTTAAGATATAATAATGGAAAGTTTGCCAACAATTAAAAAAAAACAACTGAGGACCAATTTTTATATGACATTTGGATTTTTGGGTTTCGTTGAATTCTTCAAAACAAGAAACACTTACTTTTGCATACCAGTTTTTCGGTCTGGTCTGGTTTTGACACACACAAGAAACATCAAATTGAAAATACAAGAGGAATTCGATCAACGAAAAATTTAGTTATCTCCATAAAACATGAGTATACATTCATTAACAATTTGTTTGGTATTAAAAAATAATATTTTTCTATTGTAAATATTATTATTGTCATTCAAAGTTTGTACTGGCAAAGGTATGGTTTTTGTCAAACCCTGTACAAAAGACCCTTAAGGTTTTATTTTTGGTTATAATTTATTTTTTTCTTTATAAACACCTTGATATTATAAATTATGGAAATCCCTATAGATTCTAGCTAAATGAATCTATTTACAGTAGGTCATTATATGTCCAGTAGCTTCGCTACATTTTATACAATTTTTACTGATTTTACATTGCGATTTGTGTTTCTTACAAAAGTATAATGGACATTACACATTCACAGTCTAAACATGTTTAAAAGTGATAGGGCTCACCTTGTGAATCACAAGCTTAAAACTAACTTACATCTAAACAAAATTTTATCCTAATTTTCTCTGAGCTGACATGGAACCCACACACGAGGTTAAAAAGACAAGAACTAAACAGACATTTTGGACAACTAACTGTACAGCGTACTTCGAAGGACGTCCCATCTCTCAATAGAAAATAAATTACTAATCTACAAAGTTATACTTAAGCCAATCTGGACATACGGAATAGGGCTATGAGGGACAGCAAAAAAGTCGAAAATCAAACGCATCCAATCCTTTCAATCAAACGTCCTGAGAACAATAGTAAATACCCCTTAGAACGTCAGCAACAAAACCCTTCATAATGATCTGAATATACCCTACATACTTGACCTCATCCCATGCAAGTTCATAAAATTCCATAGTATCCTAACCAACCACCCTAATCCCGTTGTCATTGCACTGCACCACTCATCCCTACAATCCTCTTCGGAGACTAAAACGGCAGTAGCCTCGTGACCTGCTATAAATACGTGACAGTGGGAGTCCTGGGAATGGCCAGTTTCTCCAATTTTGTCCTTAGCGTCTGTGGCTCTCACGTTCTTTGTAAACATCCGCTGGCTCTTATCAGGTGACATGGTTGACGGTGGAGCGTGGGGGACTTTCCAAGTCTCCGCTTCCTCTTTTGCATGCGAGGGAGGTGACCCATGTGGACTTGGGAGGTTTTGGGCTGTTTGTAAATACTGTATGAATGAGCGAGTGAATGAAAATTGTGAATATGGTATGAATGAGATCATTTATCACACAATTACTTATTGCCCAATTTAATAATATTACAATAAAGTTGTTTTTCTTACTAAATGTACAACAATAATTTTTCCCGATAGTCTGTTGCCATAGATGTTGGAAGTGTGGTGGGGTCATAGTGTTAAATACTGGGCTTGTTAGGTGCTGGGACGAGTCAAAAATTTTGATGCGTCTCCGGTGGATGAACTCGCCCACCAACGGCACACCAAGTAACGGGTGCATGGCGGCGTTCTTTAACCTCTGGAGAGAGGTATGTCTGACCACTTTTTTTATGATTCCATTCTGAAATCGCTCGAGTCTTTTAGTTGTATTGTCAGTCAAGTGAAAATATACCGGGGCACAGTACAGCAGAGCAGGCCGGAGGACCTATAAAATAGTATAATTATTTTATATTATTTAATTTAATTTATAAATAATTTAAAAAATAAAATAGGTTATAATAGTAAGTTAAGTTTGTCAAAAGAAATATTTTCTAATTAATTGGGATGTAATAATTTATTCATTGGCTTCAAGGTATATTTTATCTCCAAGACGTTAAACCTATCGAGTATTTCCTTAATAAATTCAAAATCATGAATATATGAAAATCCATATGTAACAGTACACGCCCAACGATTAAATAACAGCGCGCACCTCACTGTTCCGTTTATGTATATGAGTCAGCCACAGCGGGAGGTAGGAAGACATAACAATTATTTTTGTTGTCTAATTACCTGAAGATAAGATCGGCCATTAGTTAACGAGCAGGCAAGGTAATTGTGGCATTCTCTACTGACCCTGTTTGGCTCGACTGCAGTTCAACCCCGTGAGATTACTTACTGACACACTGTTCAAATTTTGACAGACAAAGAGATATCTCACCCTGAGCGAAAAATCCCTGAAAGCTGTTTTATTTCCGGTAATAAAAGTATTTATTTATCCTTATTAGAAACTTGTTAATGAAACCCTTATTAGTTTATACAGCACCTAATTACCAATATCAACAAACTTCAAACAATACAAAATAATATTCTTTTTATCATAACAGCTTTATTTAAAAACATTACTATTTGCTGGTTGTAAAGCATTATTAATTGGGATGTAACAATTCATCCATACTTATGTACAATTTCCGTTCAATATATTTTTCCCAGTATCCCCCCCCCTCCGAAGGAAATTCCCTCAGCAAGCTGGAGGACAGCAAGAACCAGTTACCTCCCCCCCCCCCCACTGCTATCCCTCTCCAGCCGTGTCGCCATGATGCGAAGACCAGCGAGAAGGCTAAAAACCTACAAACGCTAAGGACATGAGTGGGGATTGATGGTAAGATCCAGGACCCCATGACTTACATTTCTGTTCACGGAAGATCGCGAGGCATCGCCGTTTAAGGAGATGAGGAAAATTGTAGTGCTACTGGGTGAGGAGTTGACAATCTTTAGGATCTGGGACAGTTGGCCTAGCCAGATCTAAAATAATTTTCTAGGAAATTCAGTTTATATTATAGATTTTTTAAAAGCTACAACCAAAAAAGTTATAGATACATGTCATAAACACAGCGAGAATCCATTAAAAATATAAAACAACCTTTCCTTGATTCCAAACTATGAATAAACTTTATTGAAAATATTTTTTCTGGCATCTCCTCAGTAGTATGTAACTGGTTAACAGGATTATACAGTAAACGTGCTTTTGCAATTATTGATGGCCCGATCAAAACTACATACTGTGCCCATAAAACTTCTGATTGTAGAAACATGCAAGTGTTTCGGCAAGGTTACTCAGATGTAAGTTTTTAAAAAATGGTTCAAATTTGAGTTGGGCCTAAAGAGAGAGGCACTACTTTCTTAGCTTCGAGATGTATTTCGTCTGTCTGTGTCCTATACAGTAGCTGTTTTAACAAGCATCCAATCCACTTTACAAGGTCGAGAGTAAACCACAATTTCTAGCAGGGATTGTCCCCACCGTATGCATTAGGGCAAGTACAAGTGTTTTAGGACACACAAAGATGTATTTTTTTTTTAAATTGTTCAATTTTACTTAGGCCTGAATGAGAGGCATGAAATTATTTTTTTCAAGTCCAAAAGGCAATTTTCTTAACAAGTCGGTGGAAGGGCCGGAAGTAGTGGAACTCCCCCCAACTCCTTCTCCGACCGTTTCGCCTTATGGTAGTGACCAGAGAGTCAAAGACACTCAGGACATTAGTAGGGATGATGGACCGTAACCAAACCCCATGACTTACATATCCATTTACAACAGATCGCGAGGCCACCGCCGTTTTAGGCAACGGGTTAATTGCAAGTATAAGTGTTACTGGTGAGTTGACAAGAGGATTAGGATAAGTGGATAGGTCTTTGTGGAATTCGGAAAATTTTGAGGAATGGCATAAGGTCAAGGACAGTTGTCACGTAGAAATCACTGAGAAGGGATGTGTTCGTAAAAGAGTGTGTTACTACAGTTCTGAGGAATTGTATTGGAACGTTTAGAATCGTTTAATGTTTTCAGGTTTGTATGTCCTCCGTGAGTAAGTCGAAGTTGGTTTTAGCAACTGTTTGTTTATGTGACTTTCGTTTTCTGGTGTGAGGCTAGAATTTCTGTCAAATAGTAGGATATTTTGCACATTATTTTTTTTAACGTTTATTTTAAATTTTTCAATAGGGTATCAAATTACAGATCTCGACGTACCGATTAACAAACATTCACGTCGTGTCCGAAGCTTCCAGAACTCATCCAGTGTTTTGTTTTATGACATGTTTTGTCAATCAATTTTAATTGATTGTAATTTTTATGATCAAAATATTTTTCGTTATAAACTCTTCATCGCGTGATGCATCTAAATTTATTATTTATTTAATGTCAAACAATAAAAGTGGATAGAAAAAGAAATAATGGGAAATAGAAACCCTGAAAGAACAAAAGTTCTACAGCTTTTATTCTCGGTTTTCCTGTTTATAACTGGAAAAGTACAAATAATTCATGAAACTTAAGACCGATGGAATTTCACTGAAATAGTCGAGGCGGGCTCTAAGAAAAGTGCTGTATCCATAGTTATCTCTACGCCCTGCTGAATAAAACATGTGGCATAAAATGTTGACAAGCTGAAAAAAGTTTTAAAAGGAGGAGGAGAAGGAAGTGGGAATGGGTGCTGGTTATATAGCATAGTGTTTCTGGGGTTGTCATCTTAAATCCTTGTGTCTTCTCCCCGCATATTTTCTGCGCTACTTGTACTCACCCTAATGCATACAGTGCGGGTAATTCATGATAGAAATTGTGGTTTAGTCTCGATCTTATAAAGTGGATTGGATCCTCGTCGAAACAGCTATTGTATAGACAAAATACATCTCGAAGATAAGAAAGTACGGCCTCTCCCTTATGGCCCAACACAAATCTGAACCATTTAAAAAAATCTTAGTGTGTCCTTGCCAAAACTCTAACACGTTTCTACAACATAAAGTTACAAGGGTGCATGTGGTTTTGATCGTGCCAAAATCATGTTTACTGCATAATCCTGTTGACATGTTACTGAGCAGACGCCAGAAAAATTATTTTTAATAAAGTTATTAGGAATCAAGGAAAGGTTCTTTTATATTACTATTATTATATTGTTAATGGATCCTCGCTGTGTTTATGACATTCATCTGTAACTTTTTAGGTTGTCGCTTTTAAAAAATCTATAATATAATATATTATGGATACATAATGGATCCTAACTATCATAGTGTACTATTCGTCAAATATTATTCTTAGAAAACTATTTTAGATCTGACCAACTGTCCTTGACCTTATTCTAAAGAGTGTCAACTCCTGATCCAGTAACATTTGTAGTAAGTAACCTTACAATTCTCCGTTTTAGGGGAAATGGCGGTGCCCTCGTGATCTATTGTAAATGGATATGTAAGTCGTGGGGTCCTGGCACTGTCTGTTATCCCCACATATGGCTGAGCGTCAGTGGCTCTCTTGCCTAATCTGTGGTGTTTGTTTCAAAGTGAAACGGTCCGAGAGGGAGGAGGGGAAAGCTGATTCCGGACCTCCGGGAAAAATAATTAGTGATCATTGATAAAGAGTATTCGTTCAAATTAAACGTATTATGTGTTGTAGATATAGTGGACTATTATCACAAAAATTTCCTTCTGTAAGATCTCGGCCATTCTGATGATGAAAATTGTTTTCTGGCGTATTGCCAAGCGGGAAATAATTTATATACGGCATACCGGAGTCGAATTTGAGTCAATATGGGTACATTTGCAAAACAGGGTCCGTATTTCCTATACCAGTTTCAAATTTATGCCGGACATTTGACTCTATCAATGTCGCTTCCGACGTTTGCAAACCTTTTTCCTCGGAAGATCAATATTCTCTCTTTTAGTATTCAGACACTGATGATGTAAAGCTGAAGGATAGGGACGGTAAAAGAGCATAACTTAGAGGAGAGAAGAAGGGAGAGGGGGGGGGGCAGGAGTTACAAGGCAACTTTCGGATCAGGAAAGAACTTCAGCTGACTCTCTAGGCGCCCGATGTGGTTAATTTCTATTTCCATGTATCCTATTCTTAATGGTATCGTATAATTATAAAGAATAGTTCAATCATCCCATAGTCTAGTGGTTAACAAGACGACTTACAACTACGAAAGCATGGGGGAAGGTTGCACCTTTCAAGTTCTTGAAAGTCTATAGCAACAAGTCCAACCACCCCAATCCCCTAGCACAGTGATTACACTGCACCACCCAACCCTATAATCCTCCTCGGAAATTAAAGTGGAAGTGGCCTCATGACCAGGTAAATATACCTGACAGTGGGAGTCTTGGCAATGGCCAGTTTTACCAATCATGTCCTGAGCGTCTGTGGCTCTCACGCTCTTGGTAAGCATCCGCTGGCCCTTATCCGGTGACGCCATCTTTTTTTTTTCTTCTGGATAACGGAAATGAAATTCGTTAATAAGATTCATTATATTGAGTATAAAAAAATTAATAAATGTCTCTCAATTTTAATTAGAGTTAATATTTCTTTATATATTTCTCCCCAAGTTACACGAACTCCCCCCACACACTGTAACAAATGGGTTTTTATCAAATATGCCAATTTATATTTTGAATTATCTTGCTGTTAATATGCCTCAGATTTATAAGATGGTTTTTATTTTAACAAAGTAAAATGCAATATTGATTTACTATTTTAAAAAATTTTAATTTATTTTACAGTAAGGTTATCTAATAAAAAAAAATAAAGATTTTCAGATCTGTGTTGCTATACTTTATTGTTTTCCAATCTTATTATTTATTAAATTAAGTATTATTGTATTGTATTTATTATATTATGGTATTGTTGCATCCAATTATGTAAACTTATGTATCTTGTTCTGAATAGTAGTCCTGATGATAGGTGAATAGGCGAAACGTTGAATGAGAGGATGACACATCAATGAAAAAAATTATTTTCAGAGACTCCAAGCTGATCATCTAGTTTAGAAAAATACAAATCTAATTAAAGAAGCTGACTAACTAAAAAACACAATCGGATGAGAAAATGTGAAGCAACTCTTCCTAAAGAATAATGAAAACGATCCCAGTGTTCATATATACATTAAGCAACCACACAATTAACTTGCATAAAAAAAAAGAATGAAAAATAAAAAAAACTCTTCATACTAAATATACTTCAAAGGTTATCTCTTATCCACTGGATAAGACCTGAAAAAGGGCCATTTTCACATGAAAGAAATGAAAAAAGCCGGGAGTAATTTTTTCGCTTATTATTGTGCCCTTCTAAGGAAAGGTTTTTAATATTTTCCTTCAACAAATGTCCTCCCTTAACATTACTGAACAGCTCCAGCACTTTTAATTAAAAAATAACTATAGGCTGAATGTAAGCGCCCGAAACATCAATTGTTTAATAGAAAATTTTACCTGCACGATCGCATGTCAGTAACGTTTCAATAAGTTAATTTTAATTATATATTAATAGCAACTCGATGCTTTGGCAAAATTTTTAATTTGAGCAGTTTTAAAACGATAAAAATCTGAGTTTTTCTGTCGGTAGTTGTGGACTTTTTCGAATACGAAATTTCAACGAATTCCAACATTTTAATATATCTCATAAAAAGGGAGAGATCTTGTGTAAAAAGAAGCATTTGATACAGTATACAGACAAAAACTGTAGCTTCGTTGAAACTTGAGGCGAATAGGCGAAAGTAGTAAAATCTTTCCACCTGTTTGGCAATTGAGATTAAATAATGAATAAATTGGAATTGTACTATAGCTGTCATGAAAGTTTTAGTAGCACAACCGATTGTGTAAAAACGCTAACCTAAAGAGTATTTTGATAATTGAACATTTCCATAAATTACAAAACCGATGGATACAATACCCACAACATACATCAAGTTGAGTGCTGTATCGACAATTAATATATAATGTATTGCTATATAGTCAATTTTAATTACTAAATTCATCATCATCACCTAGAAAATGTAATTGGTTTCGTTTCGTTTCTAGGAAGCAAACATGAAACTGTTTTCATTAAATACGTTTTCTAAGTGTCCCCCCAAGCGATGATGTATTACTCTTTAAAAGTATAAGTGCCAAAAAAACAAAAACAAAAGAAAAAACACGGACCAAAAGTCTCACATTACATCCGCCCCAGTTTTATTATGGTGCTATTGGATTTATAAATCAAGGTCTGATGATGACATAACGTTTTATAAAAATTGTCGTAATAAACTACATTTATTTGTAAATAAGTCGTCGAGTGTGAAATTTCTTATTGTCTGATTTTATTCATCACAATGTTATGTTTATTTTCCCGATTTAAAATATGAAATTGAAATTTTATACAGACTGAGAAATAATCTCAAAAGAATGTTTTCATAAATTTAAAAATGTCAAATAGATCTATTGACAATTGCAAGCTAGATTAAATCTCGTTTCTTCATTTTCACACATTAGTAAATCTGTTCGTGCTAAAAAAAAACTCAATTTGACAGAGAAAAATGCATTAGACATCTGAGAGCATGAAGTACGATAAAGATTTATTTTTTGTTGCGTACCATAAATCATCATAATGCAGTAAGTGTGGTGCTACTAAAATGATTACCCTTCGATAGATTGTAGGCATGCGATGGTATGTTTTTAGTCAGTAATGGCAAAGAAATTTTCCGGAGATTTTTGGGACGGATTTTAAAAACAAAAAAACAAGACAAGACTTGACGTCTGCATTATGATATTAGAAATGGCGTAAGCTAAGATTGAAGCATAACTAATTCAAAATTGTTATGACATATTGCAGAATTTTGGTTTTTCACAGTCAGAAAATATCTGTTCTGGTAAATGAGTTTGATGAGATATGAAATTTTGCACTTGATTTACCAACTACATAACACACCTAGTTATGATAACACTAATATGATATACTCCATGAACTAGGAGTTAGAACTTAGGTAGCCTACAGGTGACCTGGCGAGAACTTCTCTTATGCAAGGAAGTTCCACTTGACAGACCGATGATAAAAAAAAAAGAATAATGTCGTTAAAAAAGTAATTGATTAGGTCATCAAAATATATGTATTGATTAATAATAAGCAATTTTCAGGATGATTTAATAGGATTATTATAACCGAAATTCATCAGTTGACTTTGTCATACTGGCATGACGCGACATAAAATAATGAATGTTACAAATAACTAAAAAAATATGGGCATCTGTTAAGTACATTTTAGAATATGTTTTGTTTTTTGTTAGAATTTGCTGCATCATTATTTTTTTGTGAATTACAAAGATGATTTCATTAACGAAGAATTCAACAGGAGAAATGAAGGAATCCCGGATTGGTCTTTGAACACAAAACAAACAAAAATAGGTTTATTTAAAAATATTTTTCACTTTGTTAATATTGGGTTCAAGACATTTGCTCTTTGAAAGGTTTGTTGTATTTGACATCGTTCATAATTGAAAGAATCGATAAAGCTTATCCGTACATATTCGTTTTAACAATTCCAGAAAAGTGATTTATTTATCAAAGATTTATCTAGGCAATATTTATCACTTGACTTGCATTCACCGGACTGAAAATGAACATGACATTCCCACGTTTATTTAGTGACGAATAACCTATTTAAATTACATTTTGTTTTGCTATATTACATGAACTCAATCCAAAACCAAAGCCAAACATTAATATGGGTTTTTAGAGGAGAAAATGTCTTTGTTCAGTTTATCTATACAGGATCATCACATAGTTGCCAGACGTCACAGCCCTCTAAAGGAAACATAATATACAATTAATACATTAAAATAAAATATTCACTTTATTTATTTCTAAGAAAACTAAAACAAAAAAACCTGCAACCAAAAAATTAATTTCTAGTGTTCCTTAAAGAACAAAGTAATGTTCTAACATATCTTCTTTATAGTATTAACATGGATATTTGTGCAAAGTAATGAATACAAGTAACAATTCTAATACTATTAATTTATCATTCTTTGAGTATTAAAATTAAAATTCCCAATTCGAATTAACTTTGCTGTAGTACAAGTTACTCGAAAGCAGTTTTATGTCTCTGTTGACGTGCGTTCCTAAAAAAATAAAACATAACACACGTTTTTACTCGAGTCCTATGCAAACCAATAACTACTCAAGTGTCAAAAGTGCAATGCTTTCGTTAGAATAAAGAAAAAAGCGGTCGGGCTACGACTGGGACGAAGCGAAAATTTACCCACAATCGAAAACCGGTTTTGAACCTGGAAGGAAAGCCTCGGAATGAAAACACGGGCCCCGTCCAGTTCGTCTGAAATACTCCTGAACATACGGACACTACTCCTGCAATGTTCAATCTAATATATATGTTAGCTTATGCTTGTGGAAGGAGGGTAATGTGGTTGTTCTTTAAGTATAAGAGAAAGTGTCTGCGCTACGGACAGTGACATTCTATTGTGTTTTTTAAAAATCTGCGTTCGAATGCAATAAAGAAATTTTTGAATTTATTTTGAATGAGAGATTTCAAAAAGAGTCAATTTGTTCTGATAGGGAGCTTGAAATTTAGATCTGAATGGTGGTGTATGTATATAGAATCGAGTGAATGTATTCCAAAAAAAAATCATCACAATTTGAGTGAATGTGAGTTTCATAAAACGTCGGAAACAAAGAAATGACCTCTGATTTCTGATTTTCGGTGACTAATTGAACTGTCTTAGTATGTACAGTTTTTTAAAATAAATTCCATTTTGAAACTATCAATGACAGAGAGTTTTGTTGCTTGAGGTTAGATAAACGTTTCTGGGACCAAACAGTGTGGCGCACCAGGCTTGTTTACCCTCCCCACTCCACCTGACCCGAAATCCTTGAATTTTTTTTTTTGTTTTTGGGACCGCGCATCCGCTCTAGAACAGTGACCGGCTGTATACTCACATTAGAAGACTACGTAGGACTGAGAAGACATGAGGAAACGATGGCACATGGTACACTGACACACACTGAGGCAACGACACTGCCCACAACACTGTTAGTCAACTACTAACTAGCGAGCGCCCCCCCTCCATCCGCTCTCTCTTCCCCACCTGCCGCACACCCGATCCGCGGGCTTTACTGTTAGACAGCTCCGTTCGTCTGTGTTACCATTAGATCAGTTTGGTTAGCGAATATCACCATTTTATTTCTATAAAGTACTTTTTATATAAAATTTCAATTCGCTTTTCCTGCAAGAACTCATTTATCCCTGCACAGTTCCAATCACTCAATACCTACTGCTCACACACACACAACAATATTCACACAAAATCTGAAGAATGCCCATGCACCCCAGGATTCCCTGGTGCAGTCGGGGCAACTTCATTCTCCGACCGTTTTGCTACGTCACCAGAAAGAGTGCACAGGAGTCACAGACGCTCAGGACATAAGTGGGGATGGCAGCCAGGGCTAGTACCCCATGACATACTCAGTAATACCAATATAAAACAATAAAAATCTATTATAATGCCTCCCGAAATTAAAGGATTTGGTAAGTTTGCGCAAATTAATTAATTGACAGCTTAAATGTATTTTTATAAAAGGTGGACCCGAGCTCTTAAATCTGACACCTCACTTATTATGAACAATGTTTTTGAGCGTTTTTACTCGGGAAGTACATACACCCTCCCCCAACACTATTGCTCGTTTTCTTGTTGGATGATATCCTCCATAAAAGGTTTTTTATACTCCAAGTTTTTAAAAGACAGTTTGGTATTCAACAGTGGAAGTGTAGAATCATTATTTTGAAAAAGTATATTCTCCATAGTCCTGAAGACGCATGAATACGATCTATAAGATTTTTGGATGACGGTGGGGTGACGATACCTCCCAAGCCGACTTCTGCTTCAAAGTAGTGAAATAATGCACTGCATTGTCTAGGTCTTGGGATGTTTTTAGAGATACTTGGTGGTCTACGGAATCAGTAAGAAATTGGAGAAAGAGGTCCCTATCAACTGGGTAAATAATAAATGAAGGAGGAAGAATTTTGTGAATTGGTGTTATGAAAATGAAAAGGGCTATGATCGGAAGAGACGCCATCAAGGTGCGCAAGTAAATAGTTTAATGTTCCTAAACTATTTCAGAAGAAGAAGTCCAGGAGATCACGGATTTTGGTTGGGATCAGATGGCCCATAGGTGACTGTGCCAGGAGAGATCGTGGAGCAATGTTTTTATGTGAGTGCAAACCAAAGCACGCTTACGTGTATTAAAAAAAATAAATATATTTAATATTTTGTTTACAATTTAAAGAAACCTAATCGCCTAATAACTAGTGATTACAACGTTGCTATTGAATATGTGTTTTTTTTTCCGTATTATTCTTGCAAAAATAATTTAACAATAAAACGACCTATATGAAATTTAATATTTTGTGCTACGCTCCCTTTTTACATTAAAAACTCACCCCTTCAGTGATCCCCATGTGCCTTATACTCTTTCTCAAGGTTTCCACAAAAATCTATCGGCTCATCCAAATCTATTTGTCAACCAACACCCTTCAAATTCTCCTCATCGCCTAAAATTGTAGTAACTTCGCGATCTGTTAAAGTCCGATGCTGGCACACTTTCCACCATTTCCAATCATGTCATGAACCCCTGTGGCTCTCTTGCACTCTCTCTGGTCTTCGCCTCAAGGCAGACCGGTCAGGTAGGAAGGGGATCTCAGCCGGAGGGGCTTGTATCAGGAGTGGGGGGAGCGCCTGCTGGGCAAAATGTGTTTGTACATATATGAACGTTGGTTTAAATGGAAATTGTGCATAAGTCTAATGGATACTTACATCCCAATTAACAATGCTGTACAAGCAAATTGCAAATAAAGATCTTATTATATAATATTTTACACAAGATGAATATTTTATTAAAAAATGATTATTGAGTGGCGAGTCTTAACAATGTTTAAAAACAAAAGAATACATTGTTAATTATAACGTAAAGGTCATTAATTCACTAGCCTACTCAAAGTTATAAAAAAAAAATGTATTCCATCAACTAATTAATAGTTGACATTTATGCTCTATAAAGAAGGCAATAATTTTTATTTCGTTATTATATTAAATGGAATCTATACATAAAGTTTCAAATCTTTAGTTCGAACATGTGACTACAATGGACTGGAAAGGAACCATGTGGGTTTCTGGTTTCTAAAAAAACACAAAGCCCTGAAAACTCAATTCAAGTTAATGTATCACACGCTTAAGGATTTCACTGTGAAAAACAATTTAATGTCTTAACATAATTACAGAACCAACAGGCATTCTTAAACATGATGACGTTACATACAGATCATGTGTAATTTTGAAAAATGAGCTGCATGGCCCCGCAAAGACGTGATCTGGTCTGGATAAGATTTCCTCCACTGCCGTAACTGTCTGTGAGGCCCCCATAACCTCCCGGGTTATATTCCCCGAAGTTTAAACAAAAAATTTAAGAACGCGGATGACGTTTCCCGTGAGTGACTCCAGTTTAGGGCCCATAATTAAATGTGCGGTCATTAATAAACTGTTTTTGAGTGAACATTCCCCAGTCTGTTTGATAATTTTAGAAATTTCAGAATTAGCAAAGAGCTGCAATATATAGAAATTTACTGAATACGATCACTTTAAAATCTGCCGATCAATGGCCAACAAAATATTGAGCGTACCTAGTACTCGCACCGTGATATTTTCTCTCGGGCTTCCGTTAAGTTTTTACATTCTTCGGTTACATGATTATTGCCCTCAGTCCTCGCACAGGAGAATTTTTGAGGAAAAAGTAAGCATTGCGAGAGATTATCTCATAGTGGGTAATTCACGTCACTCTTTCGTCAGAACCGCAATTCGAATTTTTATTTGTTTGATGTGTTTATTACGATTTTTTGTTAGAAATTTTCATGAGTCATATACGTTCTTCGATAACAAATTTCCCACGTTAAATGATCACTATAAGAATACCTATTCTTTTTCAAGTCCTCGTGGGCTAGGAGATGACCCGATTTCCGAAAAGAGAGTCTTTGAGAGAAGGTTTTGCGGATTCTCTCCAAGAAGGATAAATAAAAAACAAACAAAGCTTATGGAAAATGCAATATAATTCTCCCCTCCCACACTAATTATACGTGCTAGAGATGTGTTGATGATTTTCACTTTTATGTTATCAAAATCTTTTTTCCACATTCCGCACCCTATATCCTTCTCATACATCCTTCAAATGGGGGACTCCCCTTAGTGAAAGGCACTCATTAGCCCAAAATAATTTTCCTTTATTTTTCCATAGGTCTGATTCCTTTAGCATCGTGCTGATTCTAGGATATCGGGGGCAGTCATAAAAGATTCTCATACAGTGGTTTCAATTTTTTAGTAATTGGTTTGACATATGTAGCTCCATATCAGAGGTGCGTAGCAAAGAACGGGCGAATGATTGTTTTGTAGAGGATGATTAGTCTTGTAAATTAATTTATTTGCTAGTCCAGTTTTCCGATTCATCTGTTGAAAGTATGTGTCATATGTAAAGTAAATCCTGAATATTTGTACCATGTAGTGGTGGAATTATTTATTTGGAGGTTTTTGTTGACTAATGCCATTCGGAAGATATCTTTAAGAAGCAATTAAATGGAGTGCATACTTTGGAGGATTCAGAACACAAAGAACAAGCTCCAAGCTGGATAAAAAATAAAACCGGTTTCACGATCCCTTGTTACAAAAGCTGTGTTCATTTCTCTATTAGTCGGTGAGGTACTCAACTACGATCAAAATCTAATATTACCCTCTCTGAGAACAGACGGCTTGAAGATATTTTTAAGAAGCAATTAAATTGAGTAGATTGTATGGAGGATCTAGAACTCGCAGACAAGCTCCAAGATTGGTCGTACAAAAATAAAACCGGATGATCCCTAGCCACAAAAGCTGTGTTCATTTC
This sequence comes from Acanthosoma haemorrhoidale, assembly GCA_930367205.1. NCBI lineage: Eukaryota > Metazoa > Arthropoda > Insecta > Hemiptera > Acanthosomatidae > Acanthosoma > Acanthosoma haemorrhoidale. Next base: position 66,854,688 of record OV884009.1, read on the forward strand.
TGTTTGAAAAGGGGATGCTGAAGTAACCTTGAATGTTGGAGAGTCAGGAACGCACATGGACATAAGATTTTGGATATGGAACACTCACAGCATCTTTTGGAAGTAATGACGATTTGAAATCTAGTTGATAGGAAATCATCATTCTAACAATCACTCACTTGTCTGATGAAAGCTTGACAATGGGCATCGTTTACTCATCTACTATCTATAGAACAATAAAAGCAATTGACAGTATCCATAACACACCGATAATGATCTGTAACTTGTACGTGAATAGATTGTCTTCACTGTCATTTCATTTAGAAATCCAAGTACCTAGTGGGTTGGGGGGCGATGGAGGGTGGTCAGCCACGGATGACCCATATTTTGGGGTGGCATTCTTTTTTATATATTTGTTTAACATGACAATAAACAACATAATAATGCTGTACTCCAATAATTGTATTAAGTATGCAATTTAACAAAAATGCGCGATGACTTGTCGAGCATGTTTAAACAAAAGAAACAAATTTATTTATGTTGAATAATTGTTATTAACTATTCTAGATTCCGATTGACGGCACATTGAGGACCGCTTCAGGCGGCAAAACCTCTAGATACGCATCTGCAGAAACTACCTGATAATATCATACCCACTAAAAAGTAGTTTAAACAAACCATTTAATTGGTCAGCGTTTATATTTAAATCTTAGAGCTGGTAGCGTAAATCAATCAACTCGCTAAATCTTGAAATTAATATAATAATTCCTACTTTGAAATACGGCATTCTGGAATTTTATAGTTCTTCTTTAGAGAGTAATGAGCAGGATAACCCAAACAATGGGATGAAATAAAGCATTCGAAACTAATGAAACAGTTCTTTCTTCTCTAACGACCATGGCCTGCAGGTGCAGGTGCAATATCCCTCCCAGATTATCATCATCAAATTTAAGGAGATGTTCGCTATATTACAAAGCTTGAATTTAATTAAACTGGATGGAAGAAGATCTTTTGCAGTAACAGATTCATTGAGTTCAATCTGTATAAATAGCAGTACGAATACGTTTTGGGAACTGTACAGTAGTACATGATCAAAAACTTGACATATCTATGGGTACCTTTGCATTGTGGTCGGGGGGGGGGGGTACTTTCTATTATGCACAAGTCACCACATTGAACTTTGAACATACCTGGTTAGGACAATGAAGGGAGGAACTCAATAAAAGTAACGTCGGGAGGAGACTTAAAAATGAACGAAGCAATCATTATAATGGAAATGCCATTGGAACGATAAAACTCCTTTACTAGGAAAATGAGAGAAATATATTCTGCATGGAAGACTTCATCTAGAATAAAAGGAACTGAAAAGACCGCCTTATAAAGATTCCACATTGGTCATACAGCCTGCTGCGTCGAGGGAAATCGAGATCCATCACTTTGCATCAGAGAAAAGCCCATCATCGCAGAACAAAACAAGATATACCATGCACATTGAACGAATCATTGCAAAGAAACAAAACTTATATTCAAAAACACACTATATGACTATATGACACACTATAGGTAAAACTATAGGGTCAAATCATAGGTTTTTGTCAGGCACTTCTAAATTTGTATATGGTTTCTGTATCTCGCAAGATAACGCTGCACCGTTATTGAGCCGTTCCGTGGTCAAATCAAATTATAAAACAGTTTTATTGTCCTACCTATCATACTACCACTATCATACCACAACTTACCACTTCTTCTTAATGTAATAGATCTTTCAACAGGTCTAAGCTGTCAGATATTTCTGCTGCAAAATAAAAAGTCAAATGATAAAAACTTTTACCTGCTCATATGGAGACAAACAAATTATTATACGTAACAATAGTTACTTATTTTGAAATTGTCCTTCTATTCCACTACAATAAAAAATTTCTAAAATTCAATCATACAACATTTATGTAGTAAATAATTAAAATACAAATCAAGTAACCAATAAAATAAAAAATAATTATAAATTGTCCACAAGTTGTCATATAATTATGAAAACCTACTTAAAACAACAATAATTCACTCCTATAGCTACTCATCCAATTGGATATTTAATAGTTACTTGATTTGTATTTTAATTATTTACTACATAAAAAGCTCAAGCTTTTGACAGGGTTTGGCACGCAGGTTTGCTCTACAAGCTCAAAAGATATTTACCACAGACCCTTTTCCTAATCCTACAGTCCTACCTTTCAAACCGCTTCTTCCAAGTCCACTGTGGTTTAGAATACTCTAACTACTATCCCATAAGTGCAGGAGTTCCACAGGGCAGTGTCCTGGGCCCCATCCTCTATAACCTATACACCGCTGATGTCCCCTCTACTCCCAATACCTTCTTGGCCACATTTGCAGATGACACTGCAGTCTTGTCATCCCACCCAGACCCCGACATAGCATCCCATAACCTTCAAAAACACCTTATTGGTGCAATCAATGGCGTATCAAAGTTAATGTGCAGCAAAATGCTCCCACATTACCTTCACCTTTTGTCGCAAGTCTTGTCCACTAGTTTATTTTAATTCTATTCCTCTCCCTGTATCCGAGACAGTACGGTACTTAGGCTTCCATCTTGAAAACGACTGACCTGGAACCCACATACGAGACTAAAAAGACAAGAACTAAACAGACGCTTTGGACAACTGTACAGACTACTTCAAAGGACATCCCATCTCTCAATAGAAAAGAAACTACTAATCTACAAAGTTATACTTAAACCAATCTGGACATACGGAATAGAGCTATGGGGGACAGCAAAAAAGTCGAACATCAAGCGTATCCAATCCTTTCAATCAAAAGTCCTGAGAACAATAGTAAATGCCCCTTATTATGTCAGCAACAAAACCCTTCATAACGACCTTAACATACCCTACATTCTAGAACTCATCCCTTCCAAGTTTATGAAATTCCACAGTAGCATTTCCAACCACCCTAATCCTGTAGCACAGTCATTGCACTGCGCCACTCATCCCTATAATCCTCCTCGGAGACTGAAACGGCAGTGGCCTCGTGACCTGCTATAAACGCGTGACAGTGGGAGTCCTGGCAATGGCCAGTTTCTCCAATCATGTCCTGAGCGTCTGTGGCTCTCGCGCTCAGCCTCCACTGGCTAGTATCCGGTGACGCGGCTGACGGAGGAGCGTGGGGGACTTCCCAAGACTCCGCTTTCTCTTCGCGGTGGATTTGGGGGGTCTCTGGGCTGTCTGTAAATATTGTATGAATGAGCGAGTGAATGATGAACTGTAAATATGGTATGAATGAGAGCATTTATCTTAATTACTTATTGCCTTATAAAAGGCAGATTGTAATTTTAGCACAATAAAGGAATTTAACTATAACTACATAAATGTTGTATGTTTGAACTTTAAGAATTTTTTATTGTAGTTGAATAGAAGGGCAATTTCAAAATGAGTAACCATTGTTACGTATAATAATAGTAATTTGTTTGTCTCCATATTGGATATATTGGGATATATGCCTCATCCAAAACACTAGTGTTGTGCCAATTCTACCAACACCTACATGAAGAAGGGCACCATGAGGCACCACATAAAGTTGCATTGCTACACCATACAAACGATAAAATATTAATTAATAGCATGGAAAATTTTGAAATAAAATTAGATTCCCTAAGGTCGGATAATATCAATAAAAAGGAAGAAATAGCTATAATAATACCATTCCACAATCCGGCAGTAATTTTTATTTAAATCAAACTGTTGTACGCACTATGGACAACCCACCCCTATTCCACAATTGTCGTCAAAAAATAAAGACCCCTACAGTCTTGCTCAGCCTATAATATACAATAATAGGAAATTTTAAATGCAGGTTAAATTTGACTCCCCAAAGATATGAAAGATACTCCTCACTCCATAATTTCTAAAAACGTAATTAAGTGTCGTAATTACTTAGATGAGAACGAAATAATAAATATTTTTCTGTGATTTTGAGTAAGGAATTAAAAGAAAAATGTTATCGCTCTTATTAATAATATGTATTATTAATTTTATTATTATAATTATTGTTTTGTCATTCATTATTTGACAAATGGTCAAGAGAAATAAGAATTTACAGATGACATTTGTTTTTGTTATCAATTTGGGAAAATAGTTCAAATTTATATGGGAAGAAACCTAATAATAGTTTTGATGACTGCGTAAAAGGTCATCACACCCCGTTACCATTGAAGGTTTGGAGCAAATAATGTAATTTTATTCTTCAGGGGTAAAAGTGATTGGTTTGGAGAATTCCAATCTAGATTCCAATTCAATCAGATTATTCCCCGGTGGGGTTGATGGGGATATAAAACGGATCACCCCGACCAACCCTCTTTGTTATATACATTATCTAAAACAATTTATCTTTCCATTTTTACACTTGGGTTGTCCAATTACTAGTTGAGGTCAATTAAATTAAGGGAAAAAACAAAGTGGATTTTGAAATCAAATGTGGTATTCAAAGCGAACTAGGGTTTCGCTAAGGCCGTGAAGGTTACGAACGCGATTTTAAAGACCTTTCATAGTCCAATAGTCAACTAAATTCCAATATATTACATACTACACACAGGTGTTTTGGTGCCAGAGTATTTGGAACTGATTCCATATGAATTTGATTCCCTCTGTACAAATATGGCATTAGTTTTTTCCTAGGAGCTTAAATTTCTAAGATATAACATTTTAGTGAAACATACGCTATTTTAAATTAAATCCATGGATCAAATAAAAAAAAAACGAAGAACGGAATTTTTATTTTGTTACTATACAAAAATTATTATAAACAAAGATAGAGAAAAAAGTCATCTGTGAAACCAACTAGTCACTGAACACATCGGAAGCTTCATTTCCGTGACATTTTTCAATGCATTTTGGATCAGTGCCTTTTTTAACTCCTATCTTCCTTGGTATCCTATGCTCCATATTTTTAATATCCTGGTGAAATTATTCCTCTCTGGTGTCTCCTAAATTTTCAGGAAAACGGTCTAAGTGGCTGTGTAAATAAATAGTGCACCTTAATGCACATGTTTACCATCTCATTTACCAAGTCAATATAGTTTTTAGCTTTGCGCTTGCCCAGAAAAATTCTGACAACTGCAACAAATGAAGTCCAGGTTTTTCGCTCAGCCTCATTCATCGAATTTAGGAAGGCAGGATCCTTGAGTTGTCATAGTTGTGGATCGTCAAATATTCCTGCTTTAATTTTTTTCCGTACTCGACTTCTTATCAAGAGTCTTTACAAACTGCTTCATAAGGCCCAGCTTTATATGCAGTGGAGGAAAGATGATTTTCTCTCGTTCAACTATGGGGTCGTGACATTATTTTCTCCAACGTCCATGTTTTGTCTCTTAGGCCACTCCTTTCTAACCCAGTTGAGTGTTTAGTTTCTGCTATCACAGAGGCACAAGAAGCAAGGATATTTGGCGTGGCAACTTTTCTGCCCAAGGAGAAAGTTTACCATTTTGAAGTCGACACAATCTCCCATTGATGCTCATGATGCATTATCTTCTCCAAGACCAAAGTGTTATATTCTTCTTTCATTTTCGTTGAGTGAGTGATTGGTATTAAACTATATTTATTCCCATTGTGTAGGACACAATTCAAACTTCAACAGTCACTATCATCATAAAAAGGCAGGAATCATCTCAAAAATAGTCAGGAAGGCCCATTAATTAATTTTCTTAAAGTTAGTTTGCCAATGTTAAGGGATAATGTAGATATATTAGAATTATTTAAATATATTGTTTGTAAATGAGAAAAGTTCGTAGCTCTACAGGGCTCACTATAATTGTTAATAATTAAGACTTTTTGTTGAAACGAAAGATGATCACTCGTACGTATGGACGTAAAAAAAAAATATCTGAAATTGTAATGGCATATTTTACTGCGTTTAGTTTATGCTGAAATATGTTAGTTAAACTACATTAACTAAATATCACAATAAATTGATTTAATTAAGAGCACCCAACTAAAAATTGAAAAGATTCTGGGCCCAGGTATCGATCTTGCTAGTATATATTTTCTTTGGTTGGTGATTATTAACAATTATAAATAATAGTGTAACCCATACGGCTACAAACATTTCGCATTTAAAATATAATTAATAATTAAGAAATGTTTATTTCATGAAAACCTATCGTATATAAACCTTCAACGTAAAGGATTTAGTAAATGCAGAGAATAACATTAACTGAAGCACAAGCAGACAGACACACCTGCTTCAGGTAAGCCCTCCTCGGCCGACCTTGGCAACTTGCTGTTCCTATAAAATCAAGACACCGTCCCAGGCGTGAGGGGTGTGGTTTTACGTGCAATCTACTTTGTACCGCGTCACAGATCACATTTGCAAGTATAATTATTGTTAACGCATTTTTACATTACACAAATATTAATCTCGCAATAAAGAAAATTTTGATGAGAGCACTATATAACTTTCTTCGCTGGATTCAATGAATATGGATTGAGACTATAATTTGTTTTTATTCTTTTAAGCATTATTAATGATTCGGAACCGAAAACTTATAAAATTTTGAATTTCACCATATTTTCAATTTGAGTCTTAAAAAAATAAGACACCCAAATACAAATATGGATCCCAAATTGCTGTTACGTGGGGCTAAAACTCTAAAAATGTTGTTTTATATATTTTACTGTAAACCTTATTATTCGAAAAGTTAGTTTTAAGAAGAACTCACACTATCGACTGTCAGCTCACTCTTAAAGTGAATACAAGAATGTATCGTCAAGATAATATGGATTTCCGGTATATAAAAAAATGTTCATATATATAGAGAGAGCGTCTGTGGCTCTCACGCTCTTGGCCAGGCTCCACTGGCTTATATCCGGTGACTTCCCAAAACTCCGCTTCCTCTTTCGTATGCAAGAGGGGTGACAATCATGTGAATTTGGGAGGTCTCTGGGCTGTTTGTAAATAATGTATGAACGAGCGAGTGAATGAAGATATATATATTGTAGGTTAAATCATTATTGAGATAAAATTACAATCAGCCTTATTAGGCAATAAGTAATTGTGTTCAATGTTTTCATCCATAACATATTTACAATTCTATACATATATTTAATAAAACTATACAATATTCTTATATATTAACTTCACTGTTTATATTTAACTTAATATATTAACTATCTTTTTTTAACTAAACTTTAAGACAGTGAAGAAACTCACACTGAGTAGTTCTTGAATACCATTTAAATTATTGTGAAAGTAATAAAACTACTTGATATTTATAAATAAAAAAAGATTATATATTAAACCACAACGGTCACCTAAGAAAAATTAGAAAATTGTAAACAGCCAAAATATTGACTATATATTTTGATATGCTGGAATGACAATTCACTCCTTACAAATTATGTTTTTAAATTCGTTTTTGCGTTACCTTCTTTAATTTGCCATCAACCACAGTGATTAGAATTATATTAATTCTGATATAGTAATTCAGTAGATTAATTTTACTACTGACTCGGCAATGCTTTTTCACATACTTCCCATATTATTTCATTTCAATTATTTCAACATAGTTTAGGTAATGGTAGAATATACCTTTAAAATTACACATCAAATGAATAACTTTTTATTGCTACTACGCAAGTGTAATAATAAGAGTATTTTTGTGTGTTTTATTTTCACTTGTATCCTTTTTTGTCATTTTGATTTATACACAAATGTAAACAGAAATAAATGATAAAACCAGTGTATGATATGACGAGTGTATAATCGTAAAAAATGAAAATGAATAACATCCAGTGATGGGGAGACACAGATATGAAGGAGTTCATAGGAGTTTATTTAAACTAAATAATAATAAATAATACAATAATAATAAATCCCTAATCTAGTTCCTTAGGGGCCATGCAAGTCTTGTGTCGCTTGCCCAAGTATTCGTGGATTCGGGGGACCGAATAGTTTTTGGTGGAACTGTCTGTACAGGGGATCAATATACGAGGTTTGATCAAAAAGTAAAGAGAATATTATAATCACTGTTTTTTTTTCGATTTTAATGGCATTGGCATCCGGAGTTCCTGTCAGAAGGTTGTACGGCCAATGGAGTATATTAATTGGAGGTAATGCGCCGTTTACGAGATCCGACGAAAATTACCGGAACTGTGGCAAAACAATCAGTGGAAACTGCACAACGATAACGCTCCCCCTCACACCTCACTGATTCTTCATATTTTTTTTAGCAAAAACAACACAACAACACTGTTGTATTACCTCATCCACCGTATTCGCCGGACATGGCTCCCTGGGAATTCTTTTCGTTCCCAAAGTTGAAAAAAACCTTCAAAGGACGAGTTTTTGACACCATTGATGAGATAGAAAAAGAATCGCTGAAGGAGCTAAGAGCTATATCGAAAAGTGAGTTTGAAAAGTCCTTCAAAGATTGGAAAAAGCGCTGGCACAAGTGTATTGTATTTGAGGGGGATTACTTTAAAAGGGAACAAACTTGATATCGATGAATAAATAAAAAAAAATTTAGATCAACAAAAATTCTCGTTACTTTTTGATCATTCCTTGTTTATATATACGAGGTATAGAGTGGCTTTCGTAAGGTTGTAAGGAGGGTTGAATTTCTGACATACTGGGGTGCACCACTGATAAATCGATTAGTTTTAATTGAAACCTTTCTATCGTTGCTAGGCTTGATTTTTTAGTTATGTCCCGGGTCTGTGCTCCATACGCCCATATGGGTCTTATTAGGCAAGTGTATGTCTGTAAGTATGAAAGTGTTAGAGGTAGCGATTGCCTGGTTGACAAGTGGTACAACAGTTTGATAGTTCGTATTTTTAATGCGTTGGTTTTTGAGTGTTATCCCCAAGTACTCAGCTTCCATTAAGACATTAATATTTAAGAAGATACAGCCATTTATTTTTATCGACAGGTATACTTATGAAGCTTTGAGCGGGTAGTATTCCAAGATGTTAGACGGGAAGTAAGTGCTGGTTGATGATGTTGCCGGGATACAGCCCAGCCGCAAGGACCAGCCGGCGCTGAGCCGGTTTCTGAGAGCTACAGTACCCCGTATGCAAATTAGAAAATGTCTCCCTCTCCTTCACTCAGGGATGCACATACATAAACACATGAATTATTCATTTAATGAGATGCATCGTTAAAAAAAAAAAATGTTACGACGAAGTGCGTATGAGTGTTTTTACGTTATCGGGATATCACGGAAGGGAAACTGACTGATATCGATCAGATTTTAAATACAAGTTACACCCTGGTCCTATTTCATACACTGCCTTGGAGTGGACCTTAGACCCTCACTTTCACAAATGTAAAAAATAAATGGAACCGAACTAAAAAAAACCCGTCATTTTACGTCACTCTACTTCTACAAAAAATCAAAAAAGGTGCCCCTAAAACAAATTAATATTGATAAAGCAGTAATCCGCCCCACAATGATACATGATGCACCGGTTTGGAGTTACACTTGTACTTCAAATTACAGGAAATGGGAAGTCGAACAAAACATCAGTATGCGCATAATTAACAGTCACTCTCGGTACACCAAGATAACCATGATGCTAACAGACTTACAATTACCCAAAATTCAGCAGTATGTACACACCCAGGCAGAGCATCTCTTTTTTTTTTATCCATGTCCGGAAAACCCATTTGTTGTGGCCACCTCTTAATTACAAATAATTATAAGTCACTCTCTTCTCGATCAGATCATATCATATCTACCATTTTGTCCATATTTTTAATAAATAAAGCTTATAACGTCAGTGAGAGTGGGAGGAGGGACTGAAGTAGTGAGGGAGCAGCCGTAGGTGGGGACTTACCCCCACCCTACTGGCTGCCTCCTATATAAGCTTTGGCCTCAGACCAAATTAGCATTACGAATCGGACCACCACATAGAACACTACTCTCTCCTCTCTCTCTGCACTGGCACCTGCTGCTCTACTCAAAACCATGGACTTCTCATTCAACTACCTCTGCATCTCTCTATCCTAACCTCGCTAGTCCGGTGTCGTCATATCCCACACCTTCCTAGTGGTAATCTCTGCCTTCGTCTCGCTAAAACTAGCATCTCCTTGGGAGAGACCTCTCCCTCGCGGACAACGGTTGCCGTGGCCCTGCAAATTTTCCTAGCAGCCACTCCCGCGGCAATCCAGTCTGCCTCTCTCCGGTTCACACTCACATTTGGGATCCGGACGGTTTTCGCCTACCCTTAGATACCGAGTGTGAATTCGTGGTCATTCCAAGACCACATAAACTACCTATAAACCTACCCTGTACCTCTTCTCCTGAACATAGTGCTTTGTCGGGGCACACACACCTTCTAAAGATCTTATGGAGTCAGATTAAAGCGAATTAGGCTGCCCTGCCGACTAGGCCGGCGGCCAGGGTGAAAGACCATAGGTCTACCCGCTCTATCTCTTTCTGGGCGCTCGCCGGACGGGGGCTAAGAGGTTGTAGTGAACTTAGCCCGCGGGGGGCGTCTCCTCCCCACTTTGGGGATACTCAGGTAAACTGAGCCCCCTAGTGACGACCCGACACCATTATCAAGAGAAATAGGAAATTAAAATTACGATTCCATCAAAAGATATATCCACAAAACATATCCTGTTGGAATAACATTAAATTAAATTTATATCTACTTAACCTAATTCTATTTATTCTTATTTTTGGTTTATTATGTAGGTTTTTTTGGTTTTTTTCTTACTGTTAAATTTCCTTCACGTAGTTATATATTAATATTAGAACAAAACAAAAATTATTCCATACGTTCGTAGTTTTTTTTAACACATCAAAGCTATTCTGGGAAAAATGTGGGCTCGTTTTGATAAATTTTTAGACTTCTCTTAGTTATATTTTTTTTATTAGTTGATAGTAGACTTTCCATGAACTAAATGCATTGAAAAATTAAATGATGTAAAGTTCATTTTAATAATATTATTATTAAGTTAAAATTTATATGAAATTCAATGAAGACTCGGAATGAATTGGGAGATATTGCATGAATGTATATTTTAAATACGTCTATATTGTATGAATTTATATTGTAAATAAGTTATAATGAAATAGTTAATGTAAATTTGTAACTAAGGTAAAAATTCGATATTTTATCACAATTATCTATTACCTTTTTAGGGCAGATTGTAGTTTTCTTCATACAAAGATTTGTTTTTTGAGTTTTAATAAAAAAAAATCCATGAAGATATTATTCATAATCAAATCATGGAGTATCGAGGTTAGTTGTTAATTATGAGCATACTGATGTTTTGTACGACTTCAAATTTCGTGTAATTTGAAGTACAAGCGTAACTCCAAACCTGTGCAGCATATATCATTGTGGGGCGTTTTATTGTAGCACTAATTTGTTTTCTGGGGCAAGTTTTGATTGTTTGTGGAAATAGATTGACAAACTAGATCCTTTAATTGAATCTTGCTTATCTGAAAAAACTGGGCTTCATAAAAAAAAATACAGTGTCTAACCAGCTTTGACAACTTGTTGACAGAATGTGGCCAGGGATGTTATACCACATCTATTTATATCGAGGCTGACCTAACCAGTTTAAAATAAATATGTCAGCAGGCAATTAACATTTATGTGTCACTAAATTGTTCCGGGTTGTCGCAGACTAATCTAATGTTCTTTTTTTATACTTTAAATTATAATTATTAAAAAAATATATATCCTTAAATATAAGATATTCTTTAATAGAATTATTTTATTTATTCGTCGTTTAGTTGTGAAGTTTTGGACTCCATTAGTCCGTCATCAGGTGACATCCACACAAACGCGAAAAACTTCGCTATCTTTGAAAAACAATATTTCATTGAAAGTTGAGATAAATGAATTAAAATCGTCAATTACAATATTTCCGGGCCAGGTAATCGTCAGTGTATTTCAAATAGTTCAGGTCAGTATGTCAGTACTCTATGGGAATCAGTTGTAGCTGGAAGTAGTGAGAGTAAGTGTTATAAGCTCAAAACTCTTTTAATGTGTTTAATGTCTAACTGTTGTCAAATACTGCTGTAGAAATAATAATAATAAATAATTTAATTATTATATCTGCACAATGCTACCCAAGACCATTAAAATCTCTTTTGAAGTTAAGTGTATTGTTTACATTTTTTTGGTTATGTGAATGAATTTTCAAATAATTGTTGGTGATTCAAAGTTAATAGAATTTTGTTGTTATTGAATACTATTGTTAGCTAAAGCTGTGTTAAATTCTTTCGATTATTACAATTGGTTCTGTGTTAATATTACTAATGATACACTACCTTGTCTTTTCTAGTATGAAAGCTTGTTGTAATATATTGAACAATAAACTCTTATCAGACTAAGTATCATTTTTTAAATGTAAACTTGAAGCAACTGTTGGCTGCTCTGCGGAGACTAAATAATAGGTTTTAGGAGATCATTGTTAGAAAATTACAATTTTGCTCATACATCATTATTAATTGTGATGTAAGAATTCATTCATACCTGTATACAAGTCCGTTCATACCGACATTCCTACAAAATATACATACGATTTCAGCCCAGGAGCCCTCCCCCCAACGCCAAAGAAAGGGCAAGAGAGCCACAGACGCGCAGGCGTGGGAGTGATGACCTGTGCCAGGAACCCATGACAATAGATCGGAAGGCCAAGGCCGATTTAGGTGACGAGGAGGATTGTATGAGTTTTACTGGATAAGGAGTTAATAACAAGATTTGGATGAGTGGATGGGTTTTTGTGGAATTCGAAAAACCTTGATGCTATAAGGTTAACTGTTGGCACACTCAGATCCTTGTGAAGGAATGAGTTTTGAATGTAAAAGTGTGCATGACTGCAGCTCTGAGGACTTTGGATTGGAATGTTTGGATTCGTTTTATGTTCGACGGTTTGGCTGTCCCCCATAATTCTATTTTGTAAGTACAAATTGGTTTTAACAACTGTCTGTATATGTGAAATTTGTTTTCTACTGTGAGGTTAGAGTTTCTGTTAAGTAGTCTGAAAAACTGTCCAAACCTTTTGTTTAATTTTTGTTTTTTAATTTATGTGTAAGCATTCCAAATCAGTCTTTTCTCTAGATGAAAACTTAGGTATCTAGCAGCAGAGACGGGATCGGTATTGAAATGAAGGTTACGGATGGACAGGGTCTTCGACAGAGAGTAAAAGTGGTGTGAATACATTTTCCTTCTTTGATAATACATTGCTAGAAGCCGTCGAAAGATTAAGATGAGACGAAAGAATTGCTGTTTCGTCAACAATCGTTGCAAGGTAGTTGGTAGGACTCACAGGGATGTCAGTAGTGTAAAGGGTAAATAGGTAGGCCTGAGGACGTCCTTGAGGAACTCCTGCTTTTATGGGGTAATAGCTCCAATATTCTGAACCACAACGGACTCAAAAAAACCGATTTGACATTTAGGATTGCAGGATTAGATAAAGGGTCTGCAGTGAAGAGATTTTTAGCCTTTCAAGCAAACTTACGTGGCATGCCCGGCCGAAAGCATGAGCTACGTCCGAAAAGGCAATAGCGTTTCCTTTTAAGTGAAGGAAACATATGATCAACAACAGACAATGCAGCGCCCAACAAAAAAGGTTTGTTGAAGACCAAACAGGTGTCTTCGTGCCCAGAGGAGTGTATGAAGTGGAAGCTAAATTGATGACTAGATGAAGGTTTTTGGATTTAAATATGGGCAAAAGGCGTTTGAGTATGATTCTTTCAAAACTTTTGAGAGGGTGGTCAGCTAAGGTATGATTAGGTCTTTTCAGGTATCTGAAAGCGGACAATAAAGGAATATTTCCATCGAAGAGGCTAGTGGGTGATTATAAAAATACGTTCAAAATTCTTGTCATTGCTCATGAGTTGTTTGCTTACATAAATGACCAAGCTGGATCGTTTATAAGGCCATTGGTAAACTATGACCAAATGCAGATAACAACAACAACATACAATACAACAACAACATATTCTATTTTTCAAAATAGAAAGTTTTCATTAATACCGATGTTTGAATTTTCTTTGAAATGTTTTCATGGTTGTTCAAGTATCAGCTGTGACGTTTTTAAAGCAATAACTCGTAGTTATAATACGACAATAACGAAAAAAAAAAAAAATCAAAGCTATTACAATAACCAATGATTTGAAAACCTACAATAGCGTGTATTTAGTACATTTCAAGCCCTTTTAATATTTTTTTTCTATCAATATTTTAGTTTTAATAATTTTTAGAATTGATTAATTAGAATCGGCAGCTTAAAAAATATGATAGTATATTTTTGGCTAGATCCACGATTTGTTTTTTTAAATACCTGTAATTAGAACTAGGTGATCCATATATTATACATAACGTGCATGATGATACAATCCTATTCACGTTTATTAAATAAAAATAAAACTTGATTTTTCAAGATATTAATAATTAAAAAGAGACATTTACATGTGTATATTTGTACTTCGGGCTGTTCATCGAGCATAAGTCTCTCAAAAATATTATTTTATTGACAATATACCATTTAACAGTGGACGTTTTGCCTGTTCAGGCATCATCAAACCTACATTCTTTTTACAATTTAATTCGATACTTAGAAGGTTTGTTATTATACATAACAACATTCTCAGTTTTGTTGTGATATTGTGTTTATTTTTCCAATATTTTTATTTAACATTCCTAAATTAAAAATTTTTAAAATTCAGACATATCATATTAAACAAATGAAACAGAACTTTAAACTGATAACACATAATAATTCCCAGAGAGTACTGACTAACTAACATTGACAATTGACAATGTTTACTCATTGCTCGAAGTCAACATGTAAGTAGTAGGATATAATTTGGTAGTGAAATATTATTTTTTACAAGAAAGGTTTTTTCTGGTTGTGTAGATGTTGCCTGATGATAGTTTTAAGTTTATACAATGTTTATTGGGATAAAATTACAACATGCCTTTTATTGGAGAGTAAGTAACTGTGATCAATGTTCTCATCCATACCATATTTACAGTTTTTTATTCACTCGCTCATTTATACTGATTTACAAATATCCCAGTGACTTCCTAAATCCACATGGTTGTCATATCCCTCGCATGCGAAGAAGGAAGCGGAGACTTGAGATGTCCCCCACGCTCCTCCATCAGGTGCGTCATCGGAACGAGCCAGGGGAGGCTGACCAAGAGCGCGAGAGCCACAGACGCCAGGACTGTCACGTATTCGTAGCAGGTCGCGAGGCCACTGCCGCTGTAGTCTCCGAGGAGGATTATAGAGATTTGCGGCGCAGTGTAATGACCGCTACGGGATTAGGGTGGTTGGATAGGTTACTATGGAATTTTATGAACTTGGAAGGGATGAGTTCAAGAATGTAAAGTATACTAAGATCATTACGAAGGGTTTTGTTGCTGACGTAATAAGGGGCATTTACTATTGTTCTCTTTTCTTGATTGCAAGCTTGGATGCGCTCTATATATGTATATCTTGTTGCCAAAATGGATATTTTCAATAAAAGAATATATTAGAGGTCTAATGTTTGATGAACAACACGTAGTGCAACAATACATATACGAGTTTGTTCACCGAATACGTTTGTGTTCCCGTTTTTACCTTTGATTCGTAGTTTGAAAATCTTTTAAGAAAAGGTGATAAAGAAAACTCTAAGGGGTTTTACTAATCTTAGGGAAAAATGAATAACCCCTTGACTAAAGAATAAGCGAATCACAAATATCGATTTATAGATTAAAAAAAACAAGATTTGCTTTCTAGGTTAACAAACGAATATAACCATATTAAAGTATGATACTAATATAAAATGTACATTTTCGAATATAGGCTATTTCAACGTTGGCCACAGCATGTTTTGACCACTGAAGATGCCGGGCTCCTGTCGAGGTCAGAGGCTCCGGTTAAACCGGTATCCGCCAGCTAACCTCTCACAAACCAATTACAGGGACCGAATTAACTCACTTAGTTATTATACTTCTTGTTTCACGGTATAATTTTATGTTTATTACACATTGGTATTGGGTGCAATAACTACAAGCTCTTGAATGTGTTGTGACTTTTTAGAGTTGCTGCTCCGTACTGCTGACGGTTAAAAACAGGAATGTCTGCCGGTTTACCAGTAGCAGCTGATCTTGGATAATCACTATTCTATACCTGGGTGTATCAAATAATAAACCTATTACATTGTTGACTGTTTTGTTAAGTCAACAATTGTATGCAATATTGCTGAAAAATTATTTATGATTATTCTTAAACCGATTCGATACAGTCCAAACTACAGTAAATTTTATGTAAATAAAGGAGCTGTCTAACATTAAAGTATGTTCTAAAGTGATCCAGCCTCTTTAGAAAAGAGAGGTCTTCTTAGTCTAGTGTACGCCGACACGGGCTAGTCAAGATTATTCAATACTGTCCAAGAACAGACCCAACTCAGACTGAACTGTGACGTCAAGTCACTGAGTGGGACTCTGATAAGTAGCGAAATTCACATATTACATAAAAGCGAATACTGTTACCAACCACATTTCTTCTTCTTTTTCATGTTAAATTATTCTTTTGTGACCTATTGTTGTTAGCGTATTGTTAATGTGGTGCTATCTAGGATGGGTTGCTTCTCTTCGCTATCACTTTTCTTCTGGCGAATCAGATTGGTGGAATTTTTCTGGGCAAGTTCCTACCTGTTCTTACTTTAAAAGTTTCCATATAGGGCGGGCGGAGGTGGTCTCTATCGGATCCTTTTTTGTACTGACTTGTTGGGTTGTTGGATTATGATGGTTAGGCAGTGACTGTTGCTCCCTTACAAGGTGCGTAATACAGGTCCACCGCAAATTGAGCCCAATAGTTGGGGGAAACTGTGAAACACATTGTTGCATAAGTCGGAGCATATTCGACCAATACCACAGCCAGCCAACCCAGTTAAGACCTATACGTGGTTAGGGTTGTGCCTGGCTTGTTGATGATTCTTATCACTATTTAACAATTCCATGCATTTTTACATTTACATTTGGTTCCTGTTTTCTTAAGTACATTTACATTCTGAAAATTTGCCCTTGCAAATTGTGTTGTGCAAACTTCTTCACCACGAACAAATAGAATTCACCCTCTTCTCGTACCGGAAAATACCCACCAACCTTTCCATATTTTATTAATATCAGTCAGTGTAGGAATGGGGACTAGTTCACGATCACTAGGGGCGCGGGGGTAGTTGCCCTGATTGGCCAAAATAAAACGTTGTCCTATTCGCTATAGGCAAGACTGACGTGTCTATATTAGGCAGAAATTCTGAGCTTTTTCACAGTCGGAATTGGACATTTGAAGTGAAACTTTCTCTCACTCTAGCTACACTGGCGCTTGTATCTCTACTCGGACCATGGCTTTCTTATTTAATTACCTCTGGACCTCACTTTCCTAACCTTGCTAAGTTTTAATCCGGCGTTGTCAGACCCCACACGTTCCTAGTGGGATTCTCTAGCTTCATCTTGCTAAAACTAGCACATCTTCGGATAGACAAACTTTATCTTGTAACGTCTCCTCCAGCGGTTCAGTCTTCCTCTTTCCGGTGCACACTCGCCTTTGGGCGGTTACGCCTACCCTTAAATACTGAGCGTGAACTAGTGATCATTTGCATACGTAAAACTACCTATAATACCTAACCCGTACCTCTTCTCCTAAACCCAGTGCAGTGTTGGCGCACACCTTCTGACATCTTATGGAGTCATATCAATAAACAAATACAAATTAAGCTGCCACCGACTAGGCCACCAGAAAGGGTCAAAGGCAACAAGTATATTTATTTCTGACGTCCGCAGTGGCCCGACGCTCTGTTTTTTGCATTTTTTTCTTAACACATTAGAGTTGGGCAAGTCAATTGCCCTAGCTATTATGCCCCTATCCAAGCTTTTTTTCCAATTTTTGTAAAAACTATTAAGGCTTAACGGTTTCAATTTTGAACCAGCAGTTTACTTCGTTAAAAAATAATTGTTTTTTTATAACAAAACCGACTCCTCTTGGCTTTGTTAGGAGGCAGGTGTTTTGTGTTAATGCCGGTTACCGTATTTTCAATGTTTTCCTATCGCAGATGGGTCGCTACACTGTTATAATTTTAACATCAACTCTAGAGTATTGTAAATATTGTTAGTTGGTGGAATTGAAAGGGTAAACAAACTAAATATTTCTACTTGATCATCCCTTTCAAATATCCAATTGCTCGTAGTTCACTTCTACCGGAATTAAATTTCTCTACAAGGGTTTGTGGACAGATAGCGGTTTTATTTCTACAGAATAAAACGAATAAAAAAATATATCAAAGAAAATAACATTTCAAAAAAAGTCCTTCAATTTGTATTTAATTTCATTTTTTAACGAGTGTGTGCGGCTCTTCGTGGGGATTGGAGGAGTTTTATTTGATAAAAGCTATGAAAAATACGGTAAAAAAGTAAAAATCTCATTTCATTTATTATGTTACACCTAACTTTAAAGGAGGGTTTTAGCTCTATAAAGATGGGATAAAAAAGTCATATAAAAAGGTTTATAATGAAAAGATGAGCATAACATTTCAGAGTTGCATCTCGTCTAGAAATGTTCAGTATTCGTTGAAGGATGGAAAATGTTAATTTCGACTGTTAAAATTGAATCTTTCGTTTATTTATGAGGGCTGTAGAGTGAACTGTGAGCCTTATCGAAATTATGGTTTATACAGGCGAGGAGGGGGGATACAAATATTTAACACTCTTAGAAAATTCCACTATATGTTAGAAAAGGCGACACCGTATCAAATATACAGAGGTCGGAGCTCACAATCCGGAAACCACGTCCGCGAGAAACCATCAGTTATTCACGGACGTGAACAGTGTCTAGTGCGCAGTGTTTAGAGAAGGGTTCTCATCAGCCGTGGTAGACCCTGAACTATTAAGCAAGACATAATTAGAAATATTTGTGATGTACTATACTGAATTAATTACTTAAAATCAAATTGAGGCTAATCAAGGCTGTCGTTGGTAGGTAGGAGGAACTATCTTGGATGACACTAGGCTGTTATCTCTCTATCTTAATTTAGATTTCATAAATTTTTTAAACAACATTTAATATTCAAGTAGCTACTCAGTATCCCTTACGAGGTCGAGTAAACGTCAGTTAATAGTTACGAAACAGACTTTTTGCATGCTCAATTTTCCGTTAATATATCTTGCCAAATATGTTCAGCATTATTCAAAGTATTATTACATTTAACAATTTATGACTTTTAAATTTCATTTCAATTTACTTTTATTCTAATATAGGACATACAGACAAACCTGATAGAAAGACATACGGAAGGCGATCATCACTTACCTTTTTGCAAGTAGCATCTCCCTCCGCGCTTAGCAATTAAGGACGTTTGGGTTCAGAAAATGTAGGATAAAAAAGGAACCTCAGCAAAACAAAACAAATCACATTCACATTGCACGTTTCAACAGCACATCGTACAGGGAAGCAGAAACATTGGCATACCAAGACTGTTGCCAAAAATCTTAAAAAAAACAGGCATTTTGGCTGCGAATTAACACTTTGATAGGCGTATCCATTTGTCCCAGATGTAAATCTGAGGAGGGAACCTCCTGCAACTTTTTGGGAGAATAAATAAGGTTTCATACCCAAGAATACGACTGGATTTCATTCGAAGAACTTGATTCCGTGATGTCCATCCAAGGCCAGGGAGATTCCAGGAGGAACAGTCCTGAATAGAAATGGGTACAATACAGGAAAGTAAGGGCCTATAGTTTAAAACGTGGGACTAATAAACCTTTATGATTCCTCCCTTGTCACATCTCATCTATTCAGGACTAGCCATTTGACGCAAAAATTGACATGTCGCATAGGCCGACAGGACAAATATGTCATTAGGACATCCTAGGACCCTAGGAGATTAAAAAGACGTTTGACGAGGGATTTCCACTGAATGACCCAATATTACCAACGGTAAATAATATTATAAACTGCCTTCTCCATATTACATGATTGAATACATTTTATTGTTGCTCGAAATATTACCATTAATTATAACTTTTTTGCCAAAAAATAAACAATTATGAATCCAGCTAAACCGCTTTTGTAGTCATTTCTATAATAAACTTTTATCATTTTAATAATCATAATTTACTTACGTATATCTCCATCCAGAAACTCAAACGAAGAAGCCTTTCAGACCTGAAAAAATAAACAACATTATTAAAAAAACATAATATTTTCATCCATGCCTGTCCCGATCTATTCGCGCCTCCTGTTCAACCTAGAGATTGGTATTTTGATCCAAAATATACTTTTTAAAAATAACTTTTTTTGTATTTAATTATAACTCTTAATGAACTAGTATTGGTCTATGGTAGCTCTAAAGAGTAATGCAGCAAGTTCTGACCAATGGCCCATGTTTGAATATGTGCACCCCCCACCACGTGCCGCAACGAGTCTTAATATATACAATTCAGTAATTTAAGCTCATTCAGAAAGATTGGGTGTGTTAAAAGTGAAAAATAGAAATGAACTACTTAAAATATGTTACGAAGTACGTTTAGCTCATTGAAAAGATAAATTTATATCACTAGCATGATTAAAATCAATTAAATACTGTTTGATGAGATTATGAATAATAATTTTAAAATTTTACACCTGAAGCTTGGACACTAAACTGTCTGATTTTTGAAATTTGTCTCGTTTCATTGTTTTTTACTAAATTTCTTTCACTTGTTGGACCTAACCTCAGTTTTAAAGGAGGCTCTTGCCATTTTGTTTGGCTAATACTGCTGTACCTGATGATATATTAAGCCCCCAGAACCATCTGTACTCACAGACGAAATTTCCTGGGATGAAGATAATGGTGGTCCGAATGTTTGAACTGTTTTCGATGAAGATATAGTAGAAATGTTTGCGCAGGATTCTAAAAACATATGTATTGTTTTTGAACTGTCCTGATCCCGAAATCACCCCAGAAGAAATTTGACGTTTTATGGGAATTCTAATATTGAGCAGTTACATTGAAATGACAGGAAAAAGATTTTTTTTTTTTTTTGCCATAAACCCTTAGTGTAAATTATGGAAATCAGTCCAGACTACGCAAATGAATCTATTTAAAATAGGTCATTATATGTCCTGTAGCTTGGCTACATTTCGTACAATTTGCAATACTTTTACATTGCGATTTGTGATTGTTACAAAAGCATAATGTTCATTATACACTGATTGTCAAAACATTTTTAAAAGCGATGGGGCTCACCTCATAAATCATAGACTTAAAACTAACTTTCGTCTAAAAACAAAATCTTAAGCTAATTTTCCCCGTCAATCTGTCTCATCCGAAGTCTGTTGCCAGGTGCTGTAACGAGTCAAAAAATTTGATGCGTCTCCGGTCGATGAAATCACCCACCGACACATAGTTCTTTAACCTCTCGATAGAGGTATAATATTATATTATAATAGGTATAATACCACTTTTCTCATGATCCTATACTGATATTGCTGAAAACTTTTAGGTGTAGTGTCAGTCAAGTGAGGATGTAGTGGGCAGCGTACAGTAGAGCTGGCCGGAGGACACGTTTATACATCGTCAGTTTAGACGAAGCGACATGTTGGGTGAAGTTAGCAAGTGCGATAGCCGGTAAGGCCAGTGTCGCACTTTTTATGAAAATATATTATTGGGATTCATGATCTGATATGAGAAATGAAATGATTATTCATGCCATGAGAAGAAACCGATTCGAACAGATACTAAAATTTCTCCATTGCCAGTTGTCCATTAAGAGTGCTCATCTCTTAATCCAAAAAAATATTGGAAAATGTGACCATTGCTCTTCAATACAATTGCTTACACGATTTCATACCTGAAAGAGAATTGTCAAATGGTAAATGAATGATTAAATACATACAGTGGGCGACATTCATGTAAACAATTCATTCTGAGGGCAGCCCATCAGATTTGTGTACAAAGTTAGGTATCTTAATACAGTTGATGGCCATGGACTGATTTTTATTATTACCAAGGTAAAATTATGGAAATAATAGATATGAAATATGCATATCGTAGTAACAATACCAATGAACACATTCCACATCTACCGTTTAGGTTTTATTTCGATAATTTGTTTAAAATCTTGGATTTATTGAAATTTTCAAGAGAAATGGGATATGGAGGAGCGGGAACAATAAAGGAGAACAGGATTCCTAAAGGGCGTCCCTTTGCAGATAAAAGGACAAGACACAGAGAATCTATTGTACTTCTATTATTTCGAAAGAAGATGGAGTTGAGTTGGCCTGACAATGGAGTAGAGGCCATAGCTTCAAATTGTTCCCGGCCTTCACCCTGTGAAGGAAATGACAAATATGAAATTACTAAGGTAATAAGAAATTATAATAAATTCATGGGTGGTACAGATCGGAGGGATAAGAATATTATTGTACCGAATTGGGATAGGAAACAAAAAAAAGTGGTATTGGCTAATTTTGTCATAATGTATGGATGCATACACAACGCATGTTTGCTGCACTGAAAAAGTGGACACAATACGAGGTTTGCTCAATCAAACCTACCAACAATAGAAATTGAAACCTTTGAAAACTAATTGACTTATCACTGGTGCACCCCAGTATGTCAAAAATACAACCCTGCATTCAACCTTCGAACTCAACTCGTATATATCTACGAGGTTTGATCAAAAAGTAACGAGAATTTTTGTTTAACTAAATTTTTTTTTATTTATCCGTCGATAGCAATTTTGTCCCCTTCAAAGTAGTCCCCCTCATATATAATACATTTGTCCCAACGCTTTTTCCAATCTTCGATGCACTTTTCAAACTCACTTTTCGATATAGCTCTTAGCTTCTTCAGCGATTCTTCTTTTATCTCATCAACGGTGTCAAAAGTTCGGGAACAAAAAGAATTCGCGGGGAGCCATGTCCGTTGAATAGGGTAGCTGAGGTAACAACAGTGTTCTTTTTGCTAAAGCATTACGAACAATCAGTGAGGTGGGAGCGGGCGCGTTATCGTGATGCAGTTTCCACGAATTGTTTTGCCACAGTTCCGGTCGTTTTTGTCGGATGGCCGTACGACCTTCTAGCAGTAACTCACGATGCACTACGCCATCGAAATCGAAAAAAAGCAAAATTATAAAATTCTCGTTCCTTTTTTATCAAATCCCGTATTTGTATTTTCGAAAATACAATACCTTGTAATGGCACATTTGAGTAAATATGCTACCGTGCCAGAAGGAACCGGCCAAAAACGCTCTCAGCTCACAGCTCATCTACAAGAGTAATATACAACACTTGTTTTGACAGAATCGACCATTGTGTAACGAAAAGTAAATAGGTCAAGAAGAAACGATGTCCAGTACAATATTTAAAATCAATAACATTCACAACGTGTGCCAAATGTAATGTAGATCTATGTTTAGAATGTTTTATATCATTCCATAAAATATGAAATATCTTTTTGAGGATTGTAAATATTAATTATAAATATTAACTGATTTATGATTTATTCCCGCAGTCAAGTGGTTGCCATACTGCTGCGCATGATAACTGCGTAGGAGACAGACCGAAAATTTTTATTATATTATTTTTACATTTATTGAAGCCTCAACATACATAAAATAGGTAAAAAGAGAATTCAAAAATGAAAATTCGGGCACCTAAGGTTACCTCATCACTTTATTTTTTTCTCTTTCTTTTTTTTTAATCTGCTAAATGAAAAAATAATTTCTTCTCCAGGCTTCAGAGGGGAAAATTCAACTTAAGAGTTGTTACAAAGGGCAATAAGATATCATGGAACACCACATTTTTTCTTTATCTACCTAGGGAATAGATTGTAGTCACAAGTTAATGAAACAGTCAAGGCGTCCTGCTCACAAACAAATCACGTACAACTATAACTGCTTTTCTATGCTAATCAGCTTGTGATTAGCACAGGTATCCATAAATTTAAAATACACTGTTATATCAAACGATCAATAACCTTGCCATTTATTTATTTTTACAAAATATATTTTTTTATAATTTATACGGAATAAAATATTTTTACTTTTGTTATGAGCTAATCATTAAGCTTGAGACATTTTAAATGAACTGGAATTTGTTTATATTCATATATGAAGGTAATTTTGCGTTTCATTACTGAGCATACAGGAAGTTCTACGGATAGAGTATCTATTAAACTTAACCTGATTTTATAATTAGAATGGAGAGCAGTAGCGAAGCTAGTGGGGGGGGGGGGGTCCACAATGTTTGTATTATATAAAAATAAACAATACAACAATATTTAATCAACAGAATAAATGATTATAATAAGTATACAATTTAAGCCCTGACCCCGGTGGCCCTTCTCAACTTTAACTTGACCACATTTATTCAATTAAAAAAAAATATAGATAAACCTTAAATTTTGAATAGGCGATGGTCAGGATTTTGACAGTGACAGACTTTTCTTATATAATATAATATAAGCAAGAAAAATAAATGTATAAACACGACTATATTGTATAATTATGTGTACAAACTGTTTATTAGAAATAATTTTATTTACTTATGTTCAGTAATTGTTAACAGCAATTGATTGTTGACTCTTGATTTTATTAGCTCGGAAAGTGTGGCAAATTTGGGACCGCAAAAGCCAGCGATGGGAAATTCAAGTATTGCCTCTTAGCTGATCTCTACACACGTACTTGATCGATGATAATTAGCTTAAAAAAAAAGCCGCCAGCCAAGGCTTGACTAGAACCAAATACTGGAGAGTAAATTTGTTTTGAAGTAAGCTTACTCGTGAATACTCCCTGTGGCATTACATGGGATTGACATAATAGAATGTGATAAATTAATACTGTAAAAAACCCATTTTAATTAAATGGAATGGATGAATTTTTTCAGGGGTGTTATTTTGAATGTTGGCATTTTAATCAGTAAAGGCGCACCTAGAAAACGAGTATTTAGCATAATTATCAAGGTTCCACCTTTGGAATGCAATTTGTTGGGTATGCAATCCAACAAGAATTTGCGTCATCATTAAAAAAAATTAACAGTTTCAATATTCTTTCTTGTACGTTACCCTTAAAATTTCACCACACTTAGTCAAAAAAGTCGATCCATGAATCACTAGCCACACCATTTTATTTCATTCAACAAATTTATGTTTTTAAATTTGCTGTCAATTGTTTTTTAGATTGATTAAATTTAATTCTTGGTGCAAACATTTATAAACAGGTAAGATACCTCAGCATCCTTAATTTTGGTTTTGTAAACAGGTTTGATCACTTCTTTATTCAATCAGCTACCCTTTTTTTCTCCTTACAAGCCTGAGTGAACCGGGACCAGACCTATCCCCCAAATAAACGATCCTTATGATGGAAATAAGTCCGGGTTCTCCGCATCCTCACCACAACGCTACGGAGACGCCGATTATAAATTTAATTGTATTTTTGAAGTACATATATCTGAACGTAGTATATATATTGAAACCTACCTCATTTTTTCCCATCTCTCTTTTTACTTTACTTGATCAATTTAACTTAACTAACTTGGTAGGTCCGTCATGAGATCTTTAATTCAGACTGTTTTATGTCTTTGACATAGGAATTTATCCCGATTGAATCGCCCGATCTCAAGGCTAATGTTGTGGTTATTAATAAATTGAGAAACTAGGAATTGTGAAATATATTCAAATAAAATGGTTATGACAAATAATTATAATTAACATAGAGTATTGACAAAATGTATAAAAAAATATTCAAATCCTTTTAAATTATGATAGCTACTACTAATTACAAAACATGAATTTGAGCTCAATTTTTTTGAATGGATCCATAATAATAAACAATATTCATAACACCAACCTACAACTTATCCACCCATCTGTCTCAACACACCATGGTATTCAATAATGTTCAACTGCTTTTCTTCTCTTCTCTTCCTGTAATCCAACCAACGTTACTTTCTACTGTTGGTTCTTCAATAGTATGGTAACCGCCAATTCGGGAGCTTACTAACTGCGTTCTTCTCGACGGCTGTGCTAAGACTGCCTGGTTTATCTCATCCCCACTCCTAGGAGTATAAGGGAAAATGACCCTTACCATATGTGAGGGTTCATGATCTTTATTCTCAAATATCATGAATGTTACAATATAAAGATATATGTACGTTCATATGAAAGATCGAAATTAGAGAAAGCCAATGTTCTCTGGTGAAAGACCAAATATTTGGTTGTATTATTGTAAGATCTGATGGGGGTTGAAACCAAAAGCTCTGAGAATACACAGCCAGAGAGAAGCGTCAAAAACCCCTTTGACGCAAGTCGCTGCAATAAATAAGGTTGTATAACGTTGATCACATAATTTATGTCTAGTTTTATTATCGGTATCGTTTTTTTTTTCTGATTTACATTAATTACATGTGTTGCTACTTTCTCCTATTTTGACATCTATCATGGAGAAGTTATATATTTCCATTCAGCATTCCCCATCAGTCTAAGCTGATGGATGAACCAATGGATTAACTGTTCCTATTTCAATATGGTGTGAGCTTAAGACCAAGCTTACCTAGCTACCGTCCATAAGTCTAATTACTAACCGTCCGAAAACTACCGAGTTGTACTTGTTTTCCCCAAAAAACGGCGTTAATACTAATAGTAACCAAGGAAATTTGAAAAGCTCAGAAGATAGTATCTAATGACATAGACATGGGAGCTCAGCTGGTATTTCAGAAACATTAAACGTTATCGAAACGGGCCCAACTTTTTAAAAATATCATTCATTACCTTTGAGGTTAGTAATATACAAAAGTGTTAATAGACAAGATAAATAGTTGCCTGTTGAGTTTAGTGACCTCATTACTCTTCAATGCCGAATACTAAACTGCTGCCGAGGTGATCCTGATCATTTAACGAAGGAAATTTTTTTTCTTAAAATAATTAAAAGTCATGTTTTGATTATTTATTTTTTTAAGTTTAATTTTAATATTTGAGACGTGGCTTTAGCCATACTAATTATTCTAACATCTCAGTTACCATCTCAAGTTAGTGTTTAATAAGAAATTTTAAGAGGCCATTATAAACGAGAATGTTCTACAGCCAACTATAAAAATGGCTCATTTTCTCAGCGGGACCAGAACAACTCTTGAACACCACACTTGGCTCTAAGAGGAAGTTGAGAGTGGTATTCAAGAGTTCTTTGCTTCTTATGGCATCGACACGTAATCAAACCACTCCACAGAAGATGTCTTACTAATGGAGATGGTGGAATAACACTTTTGTATGACTAAAGCCACGCCTCAAATATTAAAATAGCTCAAATATTTATTTATATATAAGTTATAATAGTTCATATCATATGGCTATCGAATAATGACAATCAAATATCTTATAATGGATAATACACTAGTTAATTATCTGCTATCATTGCTTGTCTAACTCAATATTTAAAACATCAAAAAATCTTTTCAAAAACTAATGGATTTAACATGACAGTATAGATGTTGCTCAAGAGATTTTATATTGACAGGTCTATAATTCGTGCATGAGTAGCTCAGATATAGAGAAGAGAACCCAACCGTACACCGGGGACTGGAATCTCCCTCTCGAATTTCTGCTGTAAAAATATTTTTTCTTTAGCTAATGATTATCAGTCCAGCGTAAACCAACAAAAGTCAACAATTCAGTAGTAAAAAAATAAATAATATGAAAAAAATGTTACAAGGAAAATAAGTTGCTGACGTGTCTCATTGCTACATAAAGGTTTTTTTTTTAACGATTCAAAACCTTTATTGTGATAAAATTACAATCTGCCTTATAAGGCAATAAGTATTAGTGATAAATGTTCTCATTCATACCATATTTACAGTATTTAAAAACATCCCAGCGACCTCCCAAATCCACATGGTTGTCACCTCCCTTGCATGCGAAAGAGGAAGCGGAGTCTTGGAAAGTTTCCAACGCTACCCCATCAGCCGCGTCGGATACGAGCCAGTGGAGGCTGACCAAGAGTGCGAGAGCCACAGGCGCTCAGGTCATGATTGGAGAAACTGGCCATTGCCAGGACTCCCACTGTCACGTGTTTATAACAGGTCACAAGGTTAATGTCGCTTTAGTCTCCGAGGAGGATTATAGGAATGTGTGACGCAGTGTAATGTGCTAGGCGATTACTCTTAACCTTGCCTTTATTGCCTTATATTATATTGCCTTTATGTTAGTAGTATCATGTAGTCGGGAGAAGGTAGTACAAAGGTGAATTTGTTATTCTCTACTTCTTAACTTAGTATTTTGTTTACTATTATGCTATTGGATTCAACTTAACCCACCAACTAAACCACACTAGACCACTATAGAGCCAATATTAATATAAGATAATCATAAGACACAAATTACCTGCTATAAAAAAATTATGTCAGCTAAAAAAATAGCTCTTGTGCCTTTTTGTTATTGTTTTCCAAGTATACAGGTTTTTTAACAATTTTTTCACCACTGCAACAAAACCTGCGGTGTATTGTGTTCGATTTTGCCTTTAGGTCGGCGATATTGAAAACGAATTATCTTGCATCTTGTATGCAATCTAAAAACAAATTCGTTCAAAAGTAAGTTTCATAAAAGTTTATCAACAGAATCAATTAACAAGGCAATTTTTTTTATTTTTCTTCACTCACGAACTCTGCCTCAAGATTCAGCTTGCGGGCTAAGCACATGTCAATCTTGTGTGGCATGTTCCAGGTTTTGAGACTTCACACCACCTCATGTCAGCCTTCATATTATTCTTATCACGAAACACTTTCACATTCTCTCAAGGCCTGGGCGTCGGAGGAAGGTAAGTGGAGAATTGTTCAGATGTAGTTTTCCTGACACGAAACAAAATGACGAGATAACAATATTGAGTTTATTGTAGAGCCCGGATGGAGTGTTTCTATTTTCATTCAGGTAGGAGGATATACTACTTCGTAAGTCTGTATTCTCTGCGATAGCAGTCGTAAAAATGATTGAATTGACCTGAATTTAAAATTATAACCAGAAACCCTTTGAAATTAGCTGAGACGTTTTCACTTCAAATATTGGGTTGGAACGCCGGTGAAATGTCAGATTTTTTTTTTACTGGCGTGACTATTACAGGGGCCACTCACTGTTCAGAAGTAGACCAATTTTAATAAAAATTGAAAGAAAAATGCCAGCCCTTGTCAACAGGAGAGGGACCTGTACTTCTTCATGACAATGTTTGACCACATGTTTGCCAGTCAAAAAAAATTACGGGATCTGAAAATATAAGTTTTACCACATCCACCATATTCACCTGACTTGTCACCGACTGACTAATTTTTTCAGAGCGTTTGACTCATTAAAAAAAAAAAAAAATCCCAAAATGTAAACGATGTAAAATTTTCATTTCTCCAATTTATTGATTCAAAGCCAAAACGTTCACTTGAACAAGGATTACAAATCCTTGTTGGGCGTTGGATGAAATGTATTGAAGCAAACTTATTTAATAATATCTTTAATGTTTGCTTCATCTTTCATTTTTCTCATACGCTAGGAACTGACATGTCATATGTTTTGCCCTTAATAAATGAAAGCCTACAGTATAAATTCTTTATTTAATGCTTTACAAATCTTCTCATTCCAAAAAAACTAGTATTCGGAGCTGGGAACAGAAATCTGGCATTCCGTCAAGGTGATTTGAATAGTTTTATCTCAATCATTTACAATAATTTATTTCTCTGAGACGTGATTTGAAATTATATAGGTGATTTCAACAAAGCTTACGAGATGCTTATTTAGTTCTTCATATCTTGAAAGCAAGCGTTGTTGCACGGTAGTTTTCACAGGCTCAAAATATCCTTACCATGAATTTTTTCCCTAGCTCCTCTGCGGTTCTGAAACTCAAACATATCTTAATAAAGGAGGGGTTCCATAAGTGTCCTGGGAAACCTTTACACTGATTATATTCCTGGGGCTCCGGTGATCTTCCCAGCAACCTTGCTGATGACAAAGCTATCGTCCCATTCTGATCCCTTAATTACACCCAACCGCCTTGAAAACCACCTCGCTGGTGTAAGTGACGACTCATTAAGGTACTCGTATATCGTTGACATTGACCTTGCACACCCTCCTCATCCGCACAATATAATTCAATACCAGCTCCCACATCCAATATTGCTAGTTATTTTCCTTCTATCAGGTCATAAAACTGCTAAGGATGGTTTGGACTGGTACGGGCCCAGTACACTAGACTAAAACGACACACGTTAATAAACGCGTTGATTACTAACTACACTTTAGAAAACAAAATTCACCTCAATGAAAAAACGAAAAAAACAATAGATGTTGTTCATCAACTCTCGTAAACCTTTGAATCTAGACTTTACCAATTCCTTATTTTATCCAACAAAAAGTGATTACCTGTCTCTTCAAGAGATCATTTCAATAATGCTCTTGTTCGAGAATTAGAGAATAGAATTGGAACATACAAGCTAAATAAATATTGTACTGATATGGTTAAGCCCACAGCCCACATTGTTACAATATACAATAGTAATAACCAAGGTTCCAGCCAAACATCTGGTTATATATAGTAAACAATGAAATAAAAATAGAGATGGGAAGAACAAAATTTTGAAGATATAATAAAATGAATAAATCGATTTCGAAAGTTCTGTAGATTACTAACTTCGCTTTAGAAAACAAATAAAGTAATTAAATAAAGTAAATTTTTAGTAATTAAATAAGTTAAACAAACGAAAAAAACAACAGTTATTGACTTGCATCGTTAACCAACTCTACGAACCTTTAAATTTAGACATTACCAGTTTCTTATTTCCTCCAATCTAACAATTCGTAATTATTGTTTTTAATTATTTTTTTTAATTTCATTCATTCTCTATTTCAATAAATCCCAGCTACCATTCATGGTGTTTCCCCCTGTAATAATTTCTATATTTACTAAGTTTCAATTGTCAGCTAAAATATCATTCACCTGAACTTATTTAAGTTTTCAATCTTATATTGTTAGAAACAATCAGAACTTCTCTTATCCAAAATATTCTATCAGCCTAAGCGCTTTATATAGCCGCACGTCAAACTTGGGTTGTATATTAATTATGGGGAAAAAAGTATACCAACTATATGTAAAATCTCTTTTAGAAAAGAAACATAGCGTTATTAACACAGGTATTGTATTACACGTGGTTTCAAAACTAAACGTAATCACATTATTATTGTTATTGAATTCATCTTGGATCACAGAATTAAACTTAATTCTCAGCCAAAATCCATATAAGGTATTATAATCTCCACTTGCCTTCTTCAAAAGATAAATGTTGGGAACTAATATAATATAAAAAGCTTACATGGAACCAAAACACGAGGCTAAAAAGCGAAATTTTAACTAAATAAATGAAAATATTGTTTTTCATTACCTTAATCAGGATTAGTGGGCAAACAAAATTACTTATACTGTAAATAATTTTCTAAATTCAAAAATGTATTTGATCAATATGTTATGTTTTTAAATTAATTATATTCTTATTTAATTCTGTAAAGAAAATTTTTAAATCCTCATGACAGTTTCAGAGTATTAAGAAATATATGACTTGTCCGGAAACTTTCAACTCAACCAGCACTATAATTTCCACGCAAACTCCTCGACCTTATACCCTTAAGATGTCACATATTTTTTGAAAACTTATCCGCTTATAAAATTCTCTATTCAACTCTTTTTTGAGTCATACTTAATCCCAAAGCGACGGCAGCCTATGTATTGGAAATTGATAGATAAAAGTCATTATGAATAATATATCATCATGATCATTTACCACATTCTTCACTTATGTCCTGAGCGACTGTGGCTCTCTCGTTCAGTCACTGGTCATCACTACATGGCAAAACTGTCGTTCCTGAATTGATTACGATGTATCTCTGATGAATTGATTGTTGTAAATACAGTATGAATGAAATTGATACGTAAAATATCTCAGCTGACAATTAATGCATCTAATCTTCATATTAAGTGAATTTCAAATCATGAAAATCGTTTTCACAACTTTAACTCAAACCAAATGTGACGTAAAAGGACTTGGTATTTCAAATAGCTCTTCCGTTCAAAAGCCACATCAGTGGCTAACATAAAGCTTTTACTGGCTGGTAAGGAGCCAAATTCAAACATAATAAAGAGGGGTTATTAAAAATGACTGAAAATAAATTTATTTCTTTTGTCCAAACAAAGTGTATGCCATTGTAAGAATTTACACAAAATACTAGTTCAGCATCTGTTATTTGTTTTTCTAGGAACAATAACGCTAGACCTCGATTTTACTACGAGGTGGCGTATCTTTATGTGGCTGCCGCCAATGCCAGATTTAAGGCACAAATAAAAATAAAATTCGTAATTCCTTGGAAGAACTAAAATTATAGGCCATTAAAATGTGTGATGCAAAACGTTTGACTTCGAAAATAAAAAAAATGATAACACATCAAACATGTAGCTATCAGAAGAGCGAACAACGAAGAAACACGACCTGACCAAGACATGACCTGACCAAGACATGACCTGGCCAGTGCATGAAAGCCGAAGGCTGAGCTGGCCAGTGCAGGCGAGTATATCTTCCGATAACTTACTCCTATCCTTGGCGAGACTCCAATCGCCTCCCCATTGATACCCTGATAAAGGTCCCTCAGTCCTGGCCACCTTTCACAGTCCAAAGGGGGTTCGGCCACCCCCCCCCCTCCCGCCAGCCCCAACCTTCACACTCGCCCTTCTATATATATCTTATATCTGCTTTTGGTAAAAGCCCTAAAGTTTATTCGCAGGGGCATCAAATGGATAGATAGGCCGGGATTGTTCTACAAATAAATTGTGTTTCGCATAACGCCTGAGACTCCAAACATTCCTAAAATTCACATCACGTAAGCGGATCTGTATTCTAACTTCAGTTAGTTAGTGGAACTGGAATGAAAATGAATGAGTACACCAACATTTAAGCGTATGGTGATGAACCTGCATATATTACCTACATCTGAGATGTTCTAGAGATTGCAGATTTATTGACTACCTGGGAACAGTAATAGGCAGGTAGAAAATTGACCTGGAGGCAATGATAAACAGGTACAAATTACCATTCGTTTGTTTTACCAGATTCCCAACAAAATAATTGCGTAATTGGTAACACAGCATTATTACTATTAGAAAATCTTTTTATTGAAATAAAATTTCAATCCACCCAGTTTGGGCAATGAGTAATTGTGATCACTGAGCTCATTCATTCATAAATGCAAATACGTACAGTCCAGTGAGCGATCACCCTCCCTTGCATGCGAAAGAGGAAGAAGAAATTGACCATTGTGAGGACTTCCACTATCATGAATTTACAGCAGGTTACTTGTCTTGACCACAGCTGCTTTGATCTTCGAGAATGTTTATAAGGATGTGAGAACGCTATGTCAGACGGTTACCAAAAACACGTCAGTTGAAACACAGCGATCGGGATGATATACCTAAGAAGGATTCTCGGTAAATGAAGAAGATATTGCGTGAGAAATAAGGCCGTACAAGAAGTGGTGGGCAAAGGGCCAGTATCCACCACCACCAAGATACTACAGAAGAATCAAATAGCTGGCTTATCAAATATGTGGCATGTGAGATAATAACAGGACCTCGCGGCAGGCCAGAAAGCAATATAACGATTACACAGAAAGGCTAAGAGCAAGAGAAACCACTGACAGTGAAAATAATTATATACAAATGAATGGAAACACTATTAAAATGTAATAAACAGAATCACTTATTATAATCAGTATGCAATCTGACAAAACTGCATACCGTCTCCGGTAGCCTGATACAACTCTGACATTTTTACCCTTCAAAATCGAGATCTAGAAATACTTTGCACAAAAAAAACAAAAACCAACAGATAACATAAATTTGAGCTATTGTTAATAACCACTCTTGATTTCGATTGACTGAGAAAAGGTGGCAAATCGGGGACTGGCCCAGGTGGCAAAATCACAACGTGCGCCACTGCGGGTGTACATATTTCGTGTTGGTCATAAATCATACACCAAGATCCACCATACACAGATGGTTTCTGAACTGATTTCTTATTCTCCTAGACGGAGGTTCGGCGCAGCCCTTTGAGGTCACATCGAGTTAGGATTCTCAGTAGATTCGGCTAATGCTCCTCCAACTGTCCCTGAGAATTAAGGCTGGTGAGGAAGACGCGATCCAGAAGAGAGATAGAGCGTATAGCGGAATGGCCGTAACCACCTGACTCGGAGTGGAAAGTTGTCAAGGAGACAGAACCGACTTAACGTCCCACACATCTCATTAGCGAAGCCTTCGTGGCCCACATATCTCCGGCCTCTTAGGACATTTGCATAACACAACCATTCACACAAGCACAGATAGCCATCAGTCAACGGTTTAAGGAATAATAACAATATGTCGACCAATTCGAAAAAAAAATATATAAATTTTCAACGTAGGATAGGATTGACGCTGCTATTGACGAAACCTTCAAAATATCCCAAGGTTTCATTGATGTTTTCCGTTTCAGGCAGTACAATAAAACACATCCTACGGTTGCATGAATGCAACTAGAGACATTTTCACTGAGCCACCAGGTGAAAGGGAGAAGTCCTACTACCAAATAAACTTGGCGGTCGCATTTTGACTGTTTATTCTAGGTGTTTACATAAAACCAATACATTTTACAAACCATTTGGTTATCATCACAGTGCTCAGTATAAAGAAAATTCCAGTTTTGATTGAGACGAGACCAACTCTGTCTTAGAGGATAATCTGGACTGCCAGGGATAAGATGAGAGTATGAAGCATAAGTATGTCCAGGGAAGTGGGAATGGATGTTCTGGTAGGCAGCGGGAGGTGGCTAGATCATAAACGAATGGAGCGTTGAGATCAGCATGAAGGGTACCGTTGTTGATATAGAAGGGAAGCATTTCTTCCGGATCCAGAACCATGGATTGGAGGAATGCAAATATTGGAGACCTTGGGATATACGATAGGGGTAGTGAGAATTATAAACGTTTTATTATTTTCGTTTCTGTAAATCTTTAGATTCATCAAGTTCCAGCTGAGGGGATATTTAAGGTTTTCTCTATCAAGTTGTACTTAACACATTAAATACAATAGAAAATTTAACAACAGAAATCGGGTATTTAATATCGTCTATTGTACCAATTATTGAATTAAAAAAAAACTTTAATTCAAAGAAAAGGGCTGAGAGCTGCTGAGGGGTGAGAGGCGGCATCTAGCGTGCTTAAAGACAACTATAGTTGCCGTCCCGAAATTAGAAGCTTGAGAACCCACAATACATGACAAGCCCTGTTCCCGCTCTGTGCACTACTTCTCTTCTACCCACGTGATCCCTTTACTTCCATAATGATGATTGACATTATAAGCAATAAGCAAACCAGTGTTTTCCCGCATCCATTTCTCTTAGTAAGCTTTTCTTTATTTGGAAAGAGCTTTCATCATCCAACGGCTGTCATCCTCAGCTGCTACTCAGCGTTCAGTCCCCTGCTAAAACACATGGATAACTATGAGTTGTCCAATGCGCATGCCAAAAGAGAAGCAAACATTGGTGCTATGTAAAACCTAAATTATACCCATACCTTCAAATTTAACACCGCATAGTGGATGGTTCATAAATAGGTTTATATGTTCCGGAGTTAAAAGCAGTACTCCAAATATTGGTATGTTGTGGTCACTAACCCGGCTAGTTCAGTTGCTATAAACAACATAGTGCAAAGGACATTACACAAGAATGGTTTTTCTTGCGGGGATCTTTGTAGTGTTCAGTGGGCCCATCTCGAAGGAAGACTTCCACTGCCCCTTGTAACTTTATATAGTATGTAATAACTATTAATTTACATTGCAGTAGCCTAACTAATTCACCTTATTTATTTAAATTATATACTTGTTTCTTTATTGAATATTAACACTATCTTAATAGTTTTTTTTATTGATAACTCAATATGTAAATTAGTAGTTTTAAACTGCGAGTGGCCCTTATGAGATCTGTAAGGTTTCAAAACTAATTACAGCTCTCAATTCTTGCCATATGTGTATATAAATTGATACTGTACTGGTAAAAGATTCGTTTTTATGTATACTAGTGCATTTTGTTATATATTTGAAGATTTACTAAAGTTTAAATATTTATTACAGTATTATTTTTAACCACTGAGTATTGTAAAAGTGTTAATGATCCTTGTAAATAAGATTGAATGATTACATTATTGTGCCAAAGTTTAATAAAACGTATTGTTCCATTTGTGGGAGAATCATTTTTGTAATGGAAGAAAAACAAAACATTTTTGTAACATTTAGTTTCGTATGTGTATTATTTTTTTTTACTATTAGTTATAGTTTACACCGAAAACTGGTTTATTACTACTGAGTTGTATTTTCACATTTAACCATGTTTTTTATTTGTATAATTTATTATTACTTCTCTTTATATGTTGAAATTATACAATTATTATCTTGGCTGGCAGCCAACCAGAAGGACCCTTCGTCGTAGCAGGGATGCTATTACGTGACTTTGCTCACCAATATTCAACACGAGACGTAATATTACAATGGATAATTGGTTTTGTGTTTTGAAACCTGATCTTCATCTGGTTGTTCTGATAAATTAGGTTTTACTGCTATTTTTTTCGATTTTTTTGATAGTTTGATAGAGGAATCGTTTACCACCTGCAGTTTTACTGAAAGAAAAGATACATCTCATATATATGTAAAGAAAATGTATTTCTTTAATTTGAATTAGCGCGCCGCACCAACGTAGATAATGCAGGCGTTGAAGAGAATGATACTAGCGTTATCAGCAGGGAGGTTACGTGAGTGTTAGGCAAGCAGTGAAAGCAAGCTAAACTTAATATTTGACTTAATTATTTGTTATTATAAAACAAACCGAATCGACAGGAGAATAAACATTGAATGTCGTTTCTTTGTTTTACAGAGCAACACAACCTTGTTTTTCTGTCGTCCCTAAGAACCATTATATATATATTTCCTTATATTTTCTGTATTCGGTTACGATAGATTAGAATCGCACTGATCACAACAAAACATTGATAATTAGACTGAACAGTTCAAGAAGGAACGTGTTTACACACACGATTACAAGAACTGAACTGAAACGGAACAGGACAAGTAGGTCTGCTCATCCTGTCCTATCTGTTTCAGTTTTCCTGACAGTTTTTTTTTTTTTCTTAAACACACACGATTAACTGACGATTTGACTGAGCAGGAAATGGAACTGAGATCTGACTGGACCGAGTAAAAGGGCGTTAGGGGTAAGTTTAAGGGGAGTAAGTGTGGGAACCGGCGCTTCTTTGGGGAGGAGATTACGTATTATGATGGCCGAAAAAGACTAAACCGAAATTTAGTTAAAACGTATGTTTTATTATCATGTCTAGTTACAGTATGTATATAATTTACGTAAGTATGTATGCATTATGGTTTCAATTGCATAACATTCCTCAAATGCATACATATTTCATAAATTATATACATACTGTAATGAGAAATACACTTCGGGGCCTAGGCTTTACTGTCGTAAAGGTACATTGGCTCCCAAGGGCATCATGTTACCGGCTGCCCATACTCAGCCACCAATATTATGATGCATTCAGCCCTTAATAAAACTTGGTGATAAATTATAATTTAATAGAATGATTTAAATCAAAAGGAAATAGGTCTAGGGTTGGCAATTTAGCCCATCTTCTTTCACCAAAGGTAATTCGTGTCAGACAGATAAAAAAATATTTTTTAAATATCCACAATTATTAAGTATAAAACAACGTTATTATGATAAAATTACAATCCGTTATAATTGGGCAATAAGTAATTGTGGTAAATGTTTTCATTCATACCATATTTACAATGTTCATTCACTCGCTCATTCATAAAGTATTTACAAACAGCCTAGAGACCTCACAAATCTCCGCTAGCGATACTGCCGTGCTTTTCTGAGTTGTGGTGCTGTTTTAATTTTCAGTTTCCCGAGTCTTATGTTGCGTTGATCCGTGTCTCGCAGCCTCGTCCATCACAATATAACACCACAAACATCAACACCATCCATTTTTATTGAAAACAAGTTAATGGAAACAACACAATTTCTACTGTACATTTCCACGGTAGATCCATTCATGACAAACTAACTCCCCTATTTACGCAAGAAGATTTGATATTCGCGTGATTTTTCTGGAACCTGTGAATGTTTAGGGATTACCCCACTATATAATATTTAGTATGGATTGAACTCTTTTATGTTTCCATTAATATTATGAGCCATTTGAGTTTAATGGCGATTTGATGTAAATTTAGAATTAATCCTAAGAGGTAGCATTTGCGAGGTAAAAGCTAAAAAGGCAATAAGGGACGACTGTCTGGTATATATTGTAGCAAACAGCTTCGAAGGGCCCAAATGGATCAAGATGATTCTTTTATGGACCATCATAAAAGCAGGTTACAACCCATCCTTCTGTGTCACGAAAGGAATTGCCAGAAGGGATGTGGGACTCAGCAGCCAGGGTGGCCCTGGAATAGTGTTTTGAGTCACGTACTAACTTATTTGCAACTTAGTGTGAAAGAATATTCCCATAACACAATAAGATCAGAAAGGAAGGATGTGCCCCTAAGGGAAAAGCTACTTCGTTTTCGGACTTGGCCCGACACCGACCTGACTGATTTCTGTGACGGGACCTCTGTGGCGCTGAGCTCTGGACATTTGCTTCTCATCTTGAAACCACTATTGTATGAAATAAAGAATACTATCATTGATAGCTACTAAGATTAACATTTGTATTAAATTTAATCATTTTTCATTAAAACATTCTTAATAAAGCATACTGTAGAATTCTATTTTATATAATTTGAACCCTTCCATTACGACCACCATGTTAATTAATTACGGCGAGTTTAGATTAAATTTCTACAAATATTAAATTAACTGACTATTTTGAGAAGAGGTAATTAGCTATAACTTTACGCTTATGCAATACGATAGGTGATTGATAGAGGAATCAAATCTGTTAGTAGTTATTCTATTTATATTATTATATTATTATTATATTATAATATTCTAATTATTCAAGTAGAGCTTAAAGGGTGTTTGCGGGTAAGTCAGGTGAATATATAATAGGATACATCCTTTATATATTGCCTTACAGTGTATGTATTCGGATACAGTTGAATATCAGATAAATTAGTAATCATATAGTTTAATTAAAAACGCACTTTCAACGAACCTAACAGTACGAGCGATAGAAACATACTGTATTGTACCTTGATATGAATGACGTTTTTAAGCTCAGAATGTTTTTTTTTATCTCTCGATATCACGGGAGGCAGTGTTAGAGGGGGGGGGGGTTGATTTATTGCCGGACACTTGCCTGGATTGAGTGCCGTATAAAAATGTGTCAGAATTTTCACCGAGACTATCAATTCTTCCGGTGGACTATGCTAATGAATCATAAACTCTAAAATTTTGGGCAGGGGGGGGTAATATATGTTTGTTACGGATTAATATATATGCCTTAGTACTTAATACGAACGAACTATGTTAAATTGGGTTAGTTTAAATTATATCTGATTGCAGGGTTCATCAGTAGGGTGTTAAAATCAATATATCATTAGGGGAAAGCGTAAACCATTTTTTTTGTGTTTGGGGGGGGGGTCAAGAACTACTTTTTTTTCTATTGATTATCATCTGTTTTTATTTGACTCGAGAAAAATAAAGTGAAGTCCCCTGTTTGAGAATTTAGTAATTGTGTTAGATGATTTTTACTTGAAAAAATAAACAATTGTTTCATTCATGTAATAATAAAAAATAAAAATCAATATGAACAATATCGGAGGTTAGGCTAATAGAGCACCAAGCCGTATCGAACACAGTTTCAATAAAATTATGCATCTAAAATGCCATAATTTATTGTGACAATAACACCATGGCTTCAACATTTTTTTTTTTTGAGGACTATTATGACACAAAATAAAAATGTATTATATTACATGTTATGAAACATTAAATAACACGGTAATTCCAATAATTTGTATAATATAATATAATTCCGGCAACATTCATGATGCCAATTAGGCAGTAACTGGGGGGGGGGGCTGTGTTTGAACGCATTTGAAATAAATCGTTCCGAAAATAGTATATTTTCTGAAAGGGGAATGAAATTCCAAACGAAAAGGGGCGGGGAAAACCTCAAGAGGGATGAGTTAAGGGCGTGCTGGCAGCAGACTAGCCGGGCTCGGCACTAACAGACACCCGGAAGAGTAGCGACCGCAATCGGACAACAATCGAACCACAATCCGGCAACGGCAGCACCACAATACAGTACGTGAGCCTCATTGAATAAGACCGATTATAGGGTGTTACTGGTGTGGTGGTTTCCTCCCCTCTTCTAACCCCTAAATGTAATATTATATTGGCTACTAGTTGGGGGATGATTCGCAGCTTTGTTCATTTATCAGGTGTGTATTACTATCGATAATAATAATCACTAAATATCATCTATATATCGGAATAAAAAAAACAAAATCATAATTCTAGGGCATGGCTCCCATGAATAACATAAAGGTGCAAGTTTGTGTAGGTATTATTCAAAGAATATGTAAAACTACTGAATACGAATTTATGGACACGTAAAAAAACAACTAATGTCAAAGAAAGGGTTTACTAAGCAAAACCGGTTGCCTAGATTAGCAGAGTACTGGGGGGGGGGGAGGCTAAATGTTTCTAGTCCACGAAATTTTGACAATGTTTTGAGCTACAATATATGACAAAATAATATTGAACAAAGAAATACGGAAGTTATAACAAATTGGCTAACAATTTTAACGAACGAACATATTAATGTGTAATAATGAATTATTAAATGTCAGGGATATAAGGTACAGTCAAAATCTGATTACAAAGATCAAGAGTCATGTAAAAGTAATTATGTCAGTAATTAATGATAAATAACATCATTATGTACTTGCTTTTTTGTGTCAAACAGGAACTCCAATTGAAATTAGTTCCTCGCAGAAATAATGATCTCCCATGTTACACGGGCATTGTATCGATAATTTATTTATTTATAAACAAACATATCATCGACACACACGGTTTAATACATATACGTATAATCAGTTTATTTTCTGTGTTGTTACGAATTTTAATTTTGCCACGAAGAAAATGTTAAAAATAAATGCAGAAAACGCAAATAACTAACTCT
The DNA here is from genome assembly GCA_930367205.1 of Acanthosoma haemorrhoidale. Classification (NCBI taxonomy): domain Eukaryota; kingdom Metazoa; phylum Arthropoda; class Insecta; order Hemiptera; family Acanthosomatidae; genus Acanthosoma; species Acanthosoma haemorrhoidale. The sequence goes on from OV884009.1 coordinate 66,895,903, forward strand.
TGATGTGGTCTTTGTGATAACTACGCATTTTTTTTTAAGAAAAATTATCATGCATAAAATTAAAGAAAAGAACATTTCATACAAGTTATTTTCCCCGACCCTTGACTTGAAGTGTAGCCATCAATACGTATACCACATTTCACATACATTAGTATTACCAGTTCAGTTAAGCACTGTTTTACTGCTCACCAAAAACGGCTCGAAAGATTATAATTGTAATTTTTTTTTTTATTATTAAAACAATTTTTATTAAGATAAAATCACAATCTGCCTTTTTATTAGGCAATAAGTAATTGAGATAAATGATATCATTCATACCATATTCATACCAATTCATCGTTCACTCGCTCATTCATACAATATTTACAAACAGCCGAGAGGCCCCCCAAGTCCACAAGGTTGTCACCTCCCTCGCATGCGGAGGAGGAAGCGGAGTCTTGGGGAGTCCCCCACGCTCCTACGTCAGCCGCGTCACGGGATAAGAGCCAGCGGAGGCTGACTAAGAGCGCGAGAGCCACAGACGCTCAGGACATGATTAAAGAAACTGGCCATTGCCAGGACTCCCACTATCACTTAGTTATAGCAGGTCACGAGGCCACTGCCGTTTTAATCTCCGAGGAGGATTATAGGGGTGAGTGGTGCAGTGCAATGACTGTGCTAGGGAATTAGGGTGGTTGGATAGGTTACTATGGAATTTCATGAACTTGGAAGGGATGAGTTCAAGAATACAGGGTATATTCAGATCATTGTGAAGGGTTTTGTTGCTGACGTAATAAGGGGCATTTACTATTGTTCTTAGTACTTTTGATTGAAAGGATTGGATGCGCTTGATGTTCGACTTTTTTGCTGTCCCTATAATTGTAATAATTCTTTTTTTTTTTTTTTGCTTTTTGCAAAATGACTTATTTTTCATCGATCGAGTTATATTGTATTCAAGTTACTATTACTATTTTATATTTAATAATTATTTTTTTTTTTTTTTTTTATAATAATAAAATTCCTTTATTGTGCTAAAATTACAATCTGCCTTGCTAGGCAATAAGTAATTAAGATATACGATCATTCATACCATATTTACATTCATCATTCACTCACTCATTCATTCAGGACATGATTGGAGAAACTGGCCATTGCCAGGACTCCCACTGTCACTTGATTGTAGCAGGTCACGAGGCCACTGCCGTTTCAGTCTCCGAGGAGGATTATAGGGATGAGTGACGCAGTGCAGTGACTGTGCTACAGGATTAGGGTGGTTGGAAAGGCTATTGTGGAATTTCGTAAACTTGGAAGGGATGAGTTCTAGAATGTAGGGTATATTAAGGTCGTTATGAAGGGTTTTGTTGCTGACATAATAAGGGGCATTTACTACTGTTCTCAGGACTTTTGATTGAAAGGATTGGATACGCTTGATGTTCGACTTTTTTGCTGTCCCCCATAGCTCTATTCCGTATGTCCAGATTGGCTTAACTATAACTTTGTAGATTAGTAGTTTATTTTATATTGAGAGATGGGATGTCCTTTGAAGTAGTCTGCACAGTTGTCCAAAACGTCTGTTTAGTTCTTGTCTTTTTAGTCTCGTATGTGGGTTCCAGGTCAGTCGTTTATCGAGATGGAAGCCTAAATACCGTACTGTCTCGGATACAGGGAGAGGAATAGAATTAAAATAAACTAGTGGACAAGACTTGCGACAAAGGGTGAAGGTAATGTGGGAACATTTTGCTTCATTAACTTTGATCCGCCATTGGTTGCACCAATACTCAATCTCGTCAAGGTGTTTTTGAAGGTTATGGGATGCTATGTCGGGGTCTGGGTTAGATGACAAGACTGCAGTGTCATCTGCAAATGTGGCCAAGAAGGTATTGGGAGTAGAGGGGACATCAGCGGTGTATAGGTTGTAGAGGATGGGGCCCAGGACACTGCCCTGTGGAACTCCTGCATTTATAGGATAGTAGTTTGAATATTCTAAACCACAGCGGACTTGGAAGAAGCGGTTTGAAAGGTAGGACTGTAGGATTAGGAAAAGGGTCTGTGGTAAATATCTTTTGAGCTTGTAGAGTAAACCTGCGTGCCAAACCCTGTCAAAAGCTTGAGCTATATCAAGAAAGGCAGCAGTGCAATACTGTTTGGTTTCAAGGGCTGAGGAGATGTGATCAACAACGCGAAGGCCTTGTTGAGCAGTGGAATGCCGTTGGCGGAAACCAAACTGGTGTGTAGGAAAAAGGTTTTTGGATTCAATAATTGGAAGTAGACGTTTTAGTAGAAGTTTCTCAAATATTTTTGAGAGGATAGGAAGTAGGCTTATTGGACGGTAAGATGAGGCGTCATTGGGTGGTTTACCGGGTTTGGCGAATAGGACAATAATGGAATGTTTCCAGAGGAGTGGAAAGTGCGTCGTTCGGATAATGCAATTATATATATAGGTTAGGAAGATTATGGCTTTAGGAGGAAGTTGTTTGAGAATATGAGGAGTAAGAAGATCATATCCAGGGGATTTTCGGTAAGGTAAGTAATTATTTTATATGATAATTTTTATTTAATATAGTTTTTTTTTTTTTTTTTTTCATCACTTTTACTAGGTCGCATTAGTAATGAGCACTCCAAAAAACATAAGGAAGCAATAAATTATAACTTTTTCAAACTTTCAAGGTAGAAATACAAAGTGGGTGGGCAAATAGGTCCGGTCGGGGTTCAGCCTCAGACTTGTGAGGATGATTAATTAATTACTTTAATAAAAAAGTGGGGGGTGCCATGCCCTTCAATATTCTTCGCATCCGTTATTCAGAATCTTAGAAAAATAGCCGATGCTCGCTTCTAGGTATGACTTTACCCTTCCTCCCTTCGCCAATACTTCCTTGGACCCCTCTTCTTCAGTACTATCATGACTAAAAAAACCTCCCTACCTCCGCGACCTCCCCTAATTCAAATAAGCGATTAAATCCCGTAATCCTAGATTCCACCCTCCCCTGTGTTTTCATTCTTACAATTCTGCTTCCTTTGGCCGTTCTTTTTTTATCCGTACCACCTTGGAAATCTACTCCCATCGATATTCGTCGTTCATCAACTCTCCCGATCTAACAGTTCTTTATTATTATTATTCTTATTTGTTTATTTTCCATTCATCAACCTTGAGCAACCTTTCAAGCTCATTTCTCCCTAGCGATAATTCCTATGCTTTCTTTTTTTTATCTCTACTCAATGACGTTTTTTGTTACGATCTTTTGCTATTGGTTTTTTATAGTCATCTCATATGTACATAACCCCTTTAATAGTTATAAGCTTATTAAATCTGTGTAATGTTATATTTTTTTTGGCTGCTTGACATTCCTATTTTCTTCTATCTTGTTATTGTTAGGGTACAACCTCCAAGAATAAAGTGTTTTTTTTTTATCAATTTATCTCAATACAATCTACAATCGTGCCTCTCAACTTCTCATTCGATCTTGATCTAGCCACCTCACCCGCATCCATTTCCTCCTCCCCGGTCATCCTAATCCATATGCTAATGCTCTAATCCCATCTCATGCCCGGCAACCCAGGGCGACGCCTAAGGTGGAGGTGGCCTCGTGCCCTTCTCCAAACCAAATAGCATTTCGTTTATAGGTTACTAAGGTGATAACTTAAAAGGTTTGGGCTAATGAGCCCCCCCTCCTAAACAAAATTAACAAGATGTTAAAAACTGCTTAAAATACTACGAGTTGATTTGTACATTTGAATAAATTTACAATAAGTAGCGAATCCGGTTAAGAAAACCAAACGTCGAGAAGAAACCATCTGCCTGCAACTACGCTATATACTCATCGTCACCAACAAACGTACCATAGATTCATTTTATTTCATTCCATTAGTTGACTGGCGTTTGGGCTTATGCGTTGAAGGATGAAGAATAATACTTAATATATCCCCATACTATGATAGGCCGTTTTGGTCCAGGCAATGAAGGACTATAAAAAAAACCTTTTTAAAAAAAAATGTGAAAATTCCTTTTTTTTCATCCTCGCTACCTCCTAAACCATTGACTAGTTTGCGAGATATTTGAGAAAACCAAGCTAAATACGTCAAAACCACCTCCTCCTCGCGCTTCCCCCCTCCTTCAGGACTTTTGGTATGTTGTTCAGGGTACTCTCCCCAACAACTGTACTAAAAACCAGAACTACATCATTTTTTATCTAATCGTCATATTTTGGTTTTTGCTTGCCTTGACTGCATGTATTCATAAATAGGATATTTATATAAATAAGAGATTTACAATAGTTTGGTAGGTATATGATTGGTTTCACGATATAAACGTCCCGAAAGGATAAGGAAAAGGATGATTAAGAGCAAGTTGAAGGGGTAAAGTTATAAAGTCACTAGAGGGCAGTTGGGTTTAAGGAGAGATTTAGGGAAAGAGATTCCCTCAAGGAGATGGGGCAGGAGATAAGACCCAGGGTGGACCATTAGCAGGAGCAAACTTGGCCGAGTGTCTGACCGCTGTCTTCCAGGCCATCAATGAACAACCGTCAAAATTTGATGAGCCCGAAGAGGGAAGAGGATTCTCCCAGAAGAAAAATTACAAGTTGGAGAAATGACGATTAAAACGCGAAGACCAGTAAATGTCAAAAAATAACAATAATTAGTGCCAATTGATATTCTCAGATTATTAATAGTACTTCAAATCTCGCTCTTACCTCCACTGGCTCGTATCCGGTTACGTGGCTGACGGAGAAGCGTGGGGGACTTCCCATGACTTCGCTTTATTTATCGCAAGCAAGGTGACAACCATGTGGATTGGTTTGTAAATATTGTATGAATGAGCGAGTGAATGATGAATTGTAATCATGGTATGAATGAGAACATTCATCTCAATTAGTTATTGCCTAATAAGGCAGATTGTAATTCTAACACAATAAAGAAGTACTTCAATAGGTTCTAAATTGTGAGTAATCTAGTAGAGAAAGTTTTTCTCTTTTTCTCTAAGGTACAATTTAGGTCAGGAATCCCCTCCCCTTTTATTATTAATTACACCATGATAATCTTTTTCATAATTAAATGTAACTAAAAAGTTTATTAATATGGATAGTTGATTAGATTTAGATAAATATGCGCATATTTCATTACTTCAAGTCCAGTTGGAATAGTGATTCAACAGTCTAATATCACAATACTAATGGTCACCTTTTTTATTAATCATTTTGCTTGCCATGTAAATGTTGGTGAAATAGGTGCATACATTGCAGAGTTTGTTCATGTAAGAAGTACAGAACACATTGAAGGTTGAAATTTTGGATCTTCAGGGTGACATTGTTCACGTGTATCTCATAAGAATTTATGCAATATAGTAGAAAAAAAATTCTTGAAAAATTATAATACAAGATAAAATAGTTTTTCATTCCCACATACTTGTGTGGGTTCAAAATAGGTCTACTATGCCGTTTATTCTCTGCATCTTAGGTCCCCAATCGTTTTTTCCATGACACCCCCTTTTTGAAAAAACAAATAAAAGAAATACTCATCGCCCTTTTTTCAGTTTTTAGCATGCCTTCCACGACAAGAATAAGGCATAAGGGCTGAATCATTGTCGTCAGCGTCCGGGAAAAATCCACTCGCTGAACTTTTTGCGGAAAACATTTCGGTCCCTATTTAACAATTTCAATTTTGAATTTAAATGAGGCAAATAAACAAACACGATCCTCATCAATGCGTGGAAACGTTTTCTGAGTTAAAATGCCCAGAGATTCATTTTTCAATAATTTTTAACAGAGATTACCATAATTTATTGTGATGGAGTCTATTTCGGATACACACCGACAGCGTCAAGAATGCAACTGTCGTGCACTGTCAATGATAATCCTATGTGTGAGGCTCCAGTCGAGTAAACAATGCACATGTACAATGTGGACATGGACGAGTCCACAATATCCTATTATTGCTGTTACTTATGCGTGTTCTTTAAAGCGGTGTTGCGATCAGATAGGTAGAAACAGGGCTGTCACATGACATCTTGTGAAATATAAACCAACCATTACGAAAACGGAGGAAGCTGTAGTTTCAAAAACGTGGGATAATCGTCGAAAATATTTAGTATTTGCTCAAAACCACATTTCAATAAGATTTATTATCCAACCACTCCATATATTGGATACTCAAGTACGTATAAAAAAAAAAACAATATTACGGTAAATACTTTTTCCCACACACCAGTTTGGTTTCCGCCAACGACATTCCACTGCTCAACAAGGCCTTCGCGTTGTTGATCACATCTCCTCAGCCCTTGAAACCAAACAGTATTGCACTGCTGCCTTTCTCGATATAGCTCAAGCTTTTGACAGGGTTTGGCACGCAGGTTTGCTCTACAAGCTCAAAAGATATTTACCACAGACCCTTTTCTTAATCCTACAGTCCTACCTTTCAAACCGCTTCTTCCAAGTCCGCTGTGGTTTAGAATACTCTAACTACTATCGCATAAGTGCAGGAGTTCCACAGGGCAGTGTCCTGGGCCCCATCCTCTATAATCTATACACCGCTGATGTCCCCTCTACTCCCAATACCTTCTTGGCCACATTTGCAGATGACACTGCAGTCTTGTCATCCCATCCAGACCCCGACATAGCATCCCATAACCTTCAAAAACACCTTGACGAGATCGAGTATTGGTGCAATCAATGGCGGATCAAAGTTAATGAAGCAAAATGCTCCCACATTACCTTCACCCTTTGTCGCAAGTCTGGTCCACTAGTTTATTTTAGTTCTATTCCTCTCCCTGTATCCGAGACAGTACGGTACTTAGGCTTCCATCTTGACAAACGACTGACCTGGAACCCACATACGAGACTAAAAAGACAAGAACTAAACAGACGCTTTGGACAACTGTACAGACTACTTCAAAGGACATCCCATCTCTCAATAGAAAATAAACTACTAATCTACAAAGTTATACTTAAACCAATCTGGACATACGGAATAGAGCTATGGGGGACAGCAAAAAAGTCTAACATCAAGCGTATCCAATCCTTTCAATCAAAAGTCCTGAGAACAATAGTAAATGCCCCTTATTATGTCAGCAACAAAACCCTTCATAACGACCTTAATATACCCTACATTCTAGAACTCATCCCTTCCAAGTTTACGAAATTCCACAGTAGCCTTTCCAACCACCCTAATCCTGTAGCACAGTCAATGCACTGCGCCACTCATCCCTATAATCCTCCTCGGAGACTGAAACGGCAGTGGCCTCGTGACCTGCTATAAACGCGTGACAGTGGGAGTCCTGGCAATGGCCAGTCTCTCCAATCATGTCCTGAGCGTCTGTGGCTCTCGCGCTCTTGGTCAGCCTCCACTGGCTAGTATCCAGTGACGCGGCTGACGGAGGAGCGTGGGGGACTTCCCAAGACTCCGCTTTCTCTTTGCGGTGGATTTGGGGGGTCTCTGGGCTGTCTGTAAATATTGTATGAATGAGCGAGTGAATGATGAACTGTAAATATTGTATGAATGAGCAAGTGAATGATGAACTGTAAATATTGTATGAATGAGAGCATATATCTTAATTACTTATTGCCTTATAAAAGGCAGATTGTAATTATTGCACAATAAAGGAATTAACAGTAATTACGGTAAATAATTTTAGAAATGAACATCTGATTTAAGCAAATTTTGGAGAAAAAAATATGTAATTTTAATAAAATATATGATTCCTCCCACTTATGTGGTGCTTACACTATTTTACAAATTGTCTAACTAACTCATTTTTACAAATATTCATATTTAACATATAAGTGTTGAACAAAATTACAACCTTAAGAAACTGAACGTTGTTTTGGTCACACGAGGTTTTTATAGCTGTGAAAAGGGCCCGGTTTGTTTTAAACATTTTATTAAATTCTATGAATATTTTAAAAGATTTTGTAAAACTTTAGAATAACAATTCAACACAAAGGCTCGAAAGGAAATGAAAAACAGAAGCAAGGCGACGGATTGATCTAATTGCAGATAACATTTTGTATTCAATACATTTTGTATTATATATTATATTTGTTATTATATTCTTCCTTTATAAGGGAGGAAGTAAACAAATAACAATTTTGGTGCCAATTATTCAAATAATACCGTTCCGTCTCGTACGTGGCCCGATGAGATTTTCGGCAATTTCTTTTACATAATACAATACAACAATTATTGTGGAGCCCTTATGTCGGTACATTTTTGAAATCGTTGAATTTGTGAAAATTGTAAATCCGGAAATAAATTACCTAATAAAACTGATTATCCGAAAATATTGTTTTTTATGAGTTTAGACCCTTCTGGAGATAATTTATTTACTATATATTATTTTCAAGAGAAGATCAATACTATTATGATTGTGTGACAAAAGATTTAAAAAGGTCTAATGCTAGGCTCATATTATAAGTGCCTAGCTTTTGAACAGATTTATTAAAATGTGGAACCAAATGGAAACCCTTTGGAATCGCTCTCAAACTGACTTAACAATTCAAAGAAAAAAGAGCTGTTTCGTATACATTTTAGAATTTATGTCAATGCCGCAATATTTCCGATACTCATCCCGGTGTGCGGTCCTCAACGCCCCCTAAATTGCCTTGGGTCAAAAAATCCATCGATGGGTGGTCAATGGGTACCATCCCCATTATTTGTAACCACTGGTCTACATATTGCATGTATTACCCGTAATATACAATTAATTTAACATCTCCAGATGCTAGTTTTATAAAGTTTACTGACAGTCGCTTCCTTTTTGATTTTCTATCGTCTCCGGACGTTCTTCTTCTTCGACTGGTGCTGAAGGAAGAACATTCTTAGTGTCATCACTTACATTGCAATAAAATATAAACATGAAATAACGAATACACTTTAGTACAAATATAACAAACATAATAAAAATAAATGAAACTAATTATTATAATACGTCGCTTAATCAAATGGACTTGAACTGCCAGAGAGAGAGAGCGAGAGAGAGAGCGAGAGAGAGAGAGAGAGAGAGAGAGAGAGAGAGAGAGAGAGAGAGAGAGAGAGAGAGATATGTAACTTTAAGTAGTTAACAAAAAAATAATTTATTAAATATTAGGAGAGTTCTTGACAATCAGACGTTAACATGAAATGAATAAAAATATGATAAAAAATTACTAAACATACTGTTTTTTAAATAACAAGTATTGCGTTTTGTTATCCCAACACTCATGGGATTGTCTGCGGAGAACCGCACTATGACACACCGTTTTGCCTCCTGCTTTAACAACCTCTGTTTCACTCTTCATTACTCCCTACCTTTCAGAAGAGAAACATGATCTCCCTGGACGAAGGGCGGACTTGAATATGAATCAAGCCACCAGTGGATACTCAAGCGATCAGTATGCATTGTTTAATCTCACTCGATGCAGCTGACGTGATCTCGCGGTCGGACCTCTCCGTAAAGACTTATCACGAGCGTGCTGCAGACCGACTTAATGAAAAAAAAAAAAAAAGCAGTCACTCAGCATGCAGGGGTTGCATAATCACAAGAATTTTATAATGACTTGCTACGCTGCATTCAGCTAATATCAGAAATGCAGACCCCACGTTAAATTATAAGTGAAACCCCGCTTGCGGTTGAGCAATTAAAAATGTATAAATATTAATTTTTTTTATTGCTATAAATCATTTTTTTTTAAATAATCAGATGCAATCAATACGAAGGACTTCAGTCTTGTTTTTCTTTGGGGGGAAAAAAGGCTCATTATACAAAACTCCTTAATTTATGAGTAAACACCAAAGAGCTATAAATGAAATGCTAGTTAGTTTCTAGGAGGTCGCGACACCACTTTATACTTGTATTTATATAATAAGTATATACACATAGTTTAAACTCAGTGGCGTAGTGAAGTACCAGAACAATTTCCTTCTATACCATATCGCTTTCCAAACTTTTTCATAAGTATAACTGAATTCATATTTGTGCTATCGTATTGACGGAATTTAATATTAAATAATATCTGAGGCTAGATTTTAAAAACTTTTCAAATTAGAGGAACGGGATTAACTTAACGTCAAACCATCCGTTATAATCCGTGATGTGGATTTAACGAATCATTTCACCACGAAAGAGGATTTCTTCCTACTCTTTGAAAGTCGGACCTTTCCCATTGCCACGAGTAGTGGCGTTCTTTGGAGATTTTGTATAAAACTTATATATGACTTAGGAAATATGTTTACTTATGTAAATTATGAAAAGTTCTACGCTTGGTAGTTCCGAAAAGGGGAGGGGAGGTAAGTAAGTAGCCATACATTCTTATATTATATTAGGGTACTTCAACACACGTGTCTTAGCAGGCGGTGCGGGGCCTAGTAATAAATCCCTGCCATAAAACTCAGGTAAAATCCCCCTAACTTGATGGCCACTGGAAATGTTTAACACTTTCATGAATTTATGAACCAATATGTTAAACAAATATTACAGCTCTTGGTATAAATTAAGTACATTACTATATCTTTTCAATATAAGTTCTTAATTTGAAAAATTTTAATTTGCTTGAACAACATTATTAATTGGGGTATAAGACTTTATTTATACTTATGTTACAATTTCCACGCATACAATGTATACGTACACATTCAGTCTACGAGCTAGTCCCCTCCCCAGCCACCTCCCTCCTACCCCTACCGTTTCGCCATGAAGCCACAGAGATGGCAAGAGAACCCCATACGCTCAGGTCATGAATGGGGATTATGAACAGTGCCAGGATTCCATGACATATCATCTAATAATCATAATCTCTTTACAATAGGTTGCGAGGCCATCATCGTTTAAAAACGAAGAAGAGAACGAAGGATGAGCGGTATAATAGGATAAGGAGTTGTCGAGAGGATTCGGATGGATTTTGGGGAATTTAGAAAACCTTGAGGGTATTAGGTCGAGGACAGTTGGTACAAGTAGATCACTATGAAGTTTGATAGTAAAAGAGTGCTGTAAATAAGTTTTTAATGTAAAAGAGTGCGTCGACTACAGTTCTGAGGACTTTATATTGGAATGTTTGTTATTCGAAGATTACTAAACATTACTAAAATATTATTACTATTACACTCCTTCTATGAAGACAAGAACTAAACAGGCGCTTTGGACAGCTGTACAGACTACTTCAAAGGACATCCCATCTCTCAATAGAAAATAAACTACTAATCTAAAAAGTTATACTTAAGCCAATCTGGACATACGGAATAGAGCTATGGGGGACAGCAAAAAAGTCGAACATCAAGCGTATCCAATCCTTTCAATCAAAAGTCCTGAGAACAATAGTAAATACCCCTTATTATGTCAGCAACAAAACCCTTCATAACGACCTTAATATACCCTACATTCTAGAACTCATCCCTTCTAAGTTTATGAAATTCCACAGTAGCCTTTCCAACGACCCTAATCCTGTAGCACAGTCATTGCACTGCGCCACTCATCCCTATAATCCTCCTCGGAGACTAAAACGGCAGTGGCCTCGTGACCTGCTATAAACGCGTGACAGTGGGGGTCCTGGCAATGGCCAGTTACTCCAATCATGTCCTGAGCGTCTGTGGCTTTCGCGCTCTTGGTCTGGACTGGCTAGTATCCGGTGACGCGGCTGACGGAGGAGCGTGGGGGACTTCCTAAGGCTCCGCTCTCTCTTCGCAGTGGATTTGGGAGGTCTCTGGGCTGTCTGTAAATATTGTATGAATGAGTGAGTGAATGATGAATTGTAAATATGGTATGAATGAGAGCGTTTATCGCAATTACTGATTGCCTTATAAAAGGCAGATTGTAATTATAGCCCAATAAAGAGTATATAAAAAAAAAACTCCTTCTATGGTGTAATGTTTAAGTGGACCACTTCACAATTTCTTAATTCAAATCCCTTCTTTGCTGACACATCAAATAATTAGAGGTGGGGGGGGGTTATCGACATAACAACAACTCGATCATGCCTCAGTGCTGTTCATAGCAAAAATTAAATGAAATTCAAGGAGTAAATCATTAATATAAATAAATATTCTATAACCATTTATAATCTCTATGTAAATGTATGATATAATGTTGAATGTTATTTGTGACATTTAATCTTGAGTAATTTCTTAGATTGGAATTAAGAAACCTTTTTAAATTAAAGAATTTGTTCAGTTATTTTTTATAATTTTCCTGTTATCATCAATAATAAGACTAGAAATTAATCCAAGATGTTGAGGAATATATTTTTGAAATTTAAAATGGAATAGATCAATTTTACGTACAGAAAGTGCCAGTTCATTATACAAGCTCCTCATTTCTCATCAATTTGTCTTTAAAAGTCAAACATCTTCATTTAATCTCATCAATTTATTTCCGATATTTACAAAATAAAATGTGCTAATATTCAATGCATTATGTCTAAATACAAAAGACTAGGAACATCTTTCTTGATTATAAATAAAAGTCATTAGAGTTCATATAAATTTCAATTTGAAAAATATAAATAAAAACGAACTAACCAAAATTCTTAATTTAGTTCATGCGCCTCGTGTAGTCAGTTGTATACGAAGTGTCTCGCCTCACACAACTTTCCAGCTCAGTCATGGCTCGTTTAGCCGTTAATTTGAGTTCATCTCTATTTTTCAGAGTTCCGTTGTTGTTGTTTTTTTCAATTATTAGCTTTAAGCCGTCATTAGCCATAGAAAAAATTTACTGATAAGGTACTGGACTCGAACCCAAGACTTCCCAAGTAGACTAATATTTTAGTCTGGAGTTCAACTGCTGCCTTACATGAATGGGCCTAATGTGGAATCACTTTGTCCAAACTCCATCGGGTAAATTGCTTGGATTTGACGAGAGTTTTAGAAGATCTTTAGGAAGGTGGTCTACTAGTGCCAGAATTTGAAGCACTAGATATCCGGTAAGTCCATTTCAGTATATTTGGTCTTCTTTGGCTAATAATTATTAATAATACTAGATGTTCAAACAACACAACAAAATTTACCTAACGGAAATCATTATATTTTCTTCTGCGTGCTTGCCTACCATTGGAGTCCACTGCTCAAGCTAGAGACGTATAATATAACATTTTTTTTTTTTTTTAACTTCTTTATTGTTATAAAATTACAATCTGCTTTATTGGGTTGTAAGCAATTGTGATAAATGTTCTCATTTATACCATATTTACAATTTTCATTCATTCGCTCATTCATACAATATTTACAAACAGAGATCTCCCAAATCCACATGGTTGTCACTTCCATCGCATGCGAAAGAGGAAGTGAAGTCTTGGTAAGTCCCCCACGCTCCTCCGTCAGCCGCGTCAACGGATACGAGCCAGCGGAGGCTTACCAAGGGCGCGAGAGCCACAGATGCTCAGGACACGATTGGAGAAATTGGACATTGCCAGGACTCCTACTGTCGCGTATTTATTTCAGGTCGCAACGCCACTTCCGCTTTAGTCTCAGAGGAGGATTATAGGGATGTGAGGCGCAGTGTATAGACTGTGCTAGGGGATTAGGGTGGTTCGATAGGTTACTACGGAATTTCATGAACTTGAGTATGAGATCAAGAATGTAGGGTATATTCAGATCGTTATGAAGGGTTTTGTTGCGTTTAATTTCATTTTGCATAATTTAGAAAATATTGTCATTTCCATAAAACATCAATAAGTCTCATTAACTAGTTGTTACTAACGAAAATATATTTTTATTTAATTTTGATTATTGTATCAAACTAAAAGTCTCGACGCCCGATTTATAATCTTCTGATTCTTTTTTTTTTTTTACAAACTACGATTTAGAATAGCCATTAAACTCTCATTAACAGTGTTCGCTGGAATTCTTAACTTAACCAGTTTTTTTTTGGGGGGGGGGAGATTATTTTGTATGCTAGTTCTTTTTTATGCTCAATGACATTAAAAATAAAACTAATTGTAACGAAAAATATTAAAGGTTCACACAAATATATGAGGATTTTTCTATCATGTCGAGTTAGGGATGAAAGATCTTTAACAATTATAATAATTCGCAATATTAGTTGTTCCTTAAATGCTTAATTACGTTGAGTCAAAACTGACATCAAAAGTATACTCTCAATTTTATTCAACCTTAGTTTATATTGTTACTTCGCTTCCTCTTTCGCATGCGAGGGAAGTGACAATCATGATTTGGAAGGTCTCTAGGTGGTTAGTAAATAATGTATGAATGAGTGTGTGAACAAAAATTGTAAATATGGTATGAATGAGAATATTTATCACAATAACTTATTGCCCAATAAGACAGATTGTAATTTTATCATAATATGGTTTATATAGGCAATGAAGAGTAAATTATTGATTGATAACTTGTAATAAAAACTCATTCTTTTCTTAATACATTAATCAGGGTTTCAAATTAAAGATCTCGACGTTCTGATCAATGATATGTTTTAGGTTTCTTCGGTATGGTTGACTATTATTACAAAAACTCGTCAAAACTGACAACTAAACCGTTTTCGGGTCCGTTAAGAAATCACCTTTGAGTTGGATTTTTGATACTCAAACTCATCTAATTCACGTTAGTAATATTATATTAAAATACGTATGATAATCTAACGGTATTATAAGTTGCAATTTAATGGATCTTCGTTCAATAACGATTAGAATTCCACCCCTCCACTTAAACCGGTAAATCCATACTTGATCCTACTGTTACATGTCCAATTTGCATAAGTTTAAAGGTTATTGGCAAGCGAAAAGTACTTGAGCATTGAACAGTTTTGATGTTATCGGTTCAAACTAGGAAGTAATGCTTTTTAACTTGGCCAGTTAGGGGTGCTAGAAAGCTTACGCTCCTAATTTCAAACGCTCATAGCCATGCTTAAGTGCAGCAGTTACAGTTTTAACACAGCCATGTTCTTGGTCGCTAGCTTTTCGGTTTTGCAACTATTATTGATGGCCCGTAACTTAAGTAGTTTCGACGGTTTCGCCATTATTCAAATTAATATTCTAACGAATAAAGAGTCTAAAAATATACACCTCCATTTGGAAATAACACAATTTTATGATAAGAAGTCTTTACAATCTCTCTAAATTTGTATTTCTTTTCTATGTTTGTCAACGTTTCTCCTGTTTTGGCATCCTCAGGACAATGCGTGATATACACATTTTTTCACCACTAATAATTAACATTATTCTTTATTATTATTTTTTTTTATATATTATTTTTTTTTTGTGCTAAAATTACAATCGGCCTCCCAAATCCACCTTTTTGTCACCTCCCTCGCATGCGGAAGAGGAAGCGGAGTCTTGGGAAGTCCCCCATGCCCCTCCGTCAGCCGCGTCACCGGGTACGAGCCAGTGGAGGCTGACGAAGAGCCATAGACGCTCAGGACATGATTGGAGAAACTAGTCATTGCCAGGACTCCCACTGTTACGCATTTATAGCAGGTCACGAGGCCACTGCTGTTTCAGTGGAGGATTATAGTGATGAGTACAGTGCAATGACTGTTCGACGGGATTAGGGTGGTTGGATAGGCTACTATGGAATTTCATAAACTTGGAAGGGATGAGTTTAAGAATGTAGTGTATGTTAAGATCGTTATAAAGTGTTTTGTTGCTGACATAATAAGGGGCATTTACTAAACTTTAACAAGGATTCGTAGAGTTTTTGTTAGTAATCTGTACAATATGTACACGCTATATGTACCATAGTGCCCAAACCGTCTCTCAGTGTGTCAAAGTCCCGATTTACGTAGACAAAACCTTTATGATCGTGACCTGAAGGAATCTCATATTCCACCTTCCTCTACTTCGATTTATCCCTCACTTCATCAATACAATTTTCAGGGCGACTCCCATGCTCTCGGCTCTCTTTAGGGGATTTTACATCATACGATATAGTTAAGGAAAGATCCTCTTTACCTAATCAGAAGAAAAACATGTCATAAAAAAATCTTTTTTCTTGTGAGATTTCTCCCATCTTTCACCAATTTAAACAGAATATTTAGACGCTGTGTTACAACTGACTAACGGTGTATTCTGAGAGGTCATTTGCAACACGTTATTGTGAAACGAATTCCAAAGCGAGCCATGAAGTTTAATTTTCTCGGTTTTTAGTCACATATCAACGAAATCTGGGCTATTTTAAAGGTTTTATATGAAAATAAAATAAATCAAAAACTACTTAAACGCAAAAAATTGCATACAATTTCTTGAATCATATGTCATTGCGTACAAAAAGAAACAAGAATCATTCTGGATATAGTTATGTTTTGACAAATTTTCTTAGTGGCAAATATACTTATTCGGGGTAAAAATAAAAAAAATCATAATGGAATTAGTGTTGTACCCATGATATTACAAGAATAACATGATGTGCTGAAATTTTACAATACCTGTTGTTGTTCCAACATCTCCACCACGAACAAATAGAAGTTATCCTCTCGGACCACAAAACACCCGCTTACCTTTCCATATTTTATCAATAAATCTTCGGCGTCAGTATAGAGAGAGGGGACAAGTTCACGATCCTGACGCCGCAAGAGCTCACTAGGGGCACGGGCGTAGTAGCCCTTGGTTGGCAAAAATAAATGATCATACGAATGGCCAAAATAAACAGCTTTTTCATTCGCTGCATGCAGGTGTTCCTATGTAAGGTGAATATTCCAAGCTTTTTTCAGACTGTCGGAATCAGACACATGAAGTGAACACTGATCTCTCTCTCTCTCTCTCTCTCTCTCTCTCTCTCTCTCTCTCTCTCTCTCTCTCTCTCTCTCTCTCTCTCTCTCTCTCTCTCTCTCTGCACTCGAGCTGGTTGCTCTACTCGACTCATGGTTTTCTTATTTAACTACCTCTGCACTTCTCTTCCGTATCCTTGCTATCCTTAGTCCAGCATCTTCCCAGTATTGTTCCCTGGCCTTGCCCCACTAAACTAGCATATTCTTGAAAGGGATCCCTTCCATAAAGACGACAATGGAGGCCATAAAGGCCCCTACAAAATGTACCCAGTAGCGTCTCCCCTACCGGTCCAGTCTCCTTCTTTCCGGTTCATATTTGTGGCCATTACAAGACCACGTAAACTACCTACAAAACCTAACCTTTACCTCTTCTCCTGAACATAGTGCCCTGTCTTCTAGGCACATCTTCTAAGATCTTATGGGGTCAGATCAATAAACAAATACGAGTTAAGCTGCCCTCCGAGGAGATAGTAACCATTATAAACCCATCCATAATAAACGGGAGATGTTGACAATATCACATAAAGACAGTGACTGACAATACTTTATTCCAAATGAGGGCAGAGTTCGCCGAATTTATAGCACTACTTAAACGTGTTTTCTAATTAACGCTCTGGGATTATTGAAGGTCTTAAGCCTATTATATTAGTCTTTTCAAGCCCCGTGACTCCTAAAAAGATTAGCTGTGCGTAAAATTTATTTATTTTGATACGAGCTTTGTCCATATAGATCGGGACTTTGACCCAGCGCGTATCTGCTCAATTCTTGTATCTCGTAATCTTTTTACGTCCCCAGTACTAATAATTCAAATATTCAAAAACTTTATTATGATAAAACTGCAATCTGCCTTATTGGGAAATAATCAATTGTGATAAATGTTCTCATTCATACCATATTTATTCACTCGCTCATTCATATAGTGTTTACAAACGGCCAAGAGACCTGCCAAATCCTATATGGTTGTCACCTCCCTCACATGCTATAGAGGAAGTGGAGTCTTGGGTAGCCCCCCAGGTTCCTCCGACAACCTCGTCACCGGATACGAGGTAGTGGAGCCACATACGCTCAGGATATCATTAGAGAATCTGGCCCTGGCAATGGCCCGTCACGGCAATGGTCTCCCACTGTCACGTAATTATAGCAGCTCACGAGGCCACTGCCACTTTTGGGCTCCGAGGAAGATTATAGGGATGAGTGGTACAGTGTAATGACTGTGCTATGGGATTAGGGTGGTTAGATAGGTTATTAGGGAATTTCATGGACTTAATAGTTATTAAAAGAATTTTCTGAATTGAAAATTAAGAAGGTATAAATCACACTAATTAACACAGGTGACATTCCATCATAATAGAATATGTTGTTGGAGCCCTAGTTCTGAGAGAGCACAGAGCCCGAAATCAATGTTTTCAAGCCACTTGTTAGACGTGGGCTAAATCTGCGATTTAAGGGGTGGAACGGGAGGGAAATCGTTTTCCACCGCCAGGGGATTGGGAAAAACGGTCGGCCAATTAGCGCTAGTTGCATAAATAATGGGATGGGAAATTGTTGTACAATCCTTATAGGGCGAAAATGTTTATACGCCTAAACATTTCGCTTGACGTAAAAAATAGTATTTATTAAAAATTAAAAAAAAAATCGAACAAGTTTAAAACAAATCATTGTTTTTTTATATTTACAATAATTTTTTTTGTACATAAATTATGAACCATTTTTTTGGGACTATATTTGAAAAACTTTGTCCCTCAAGGCAAAAATCTCAAAAGCAAAACAGGCCGAACGTTTTCACGTTTAACTTTTTTTTTTTCAGTGCATTTTTTGCAGTACAGAATACATTCTTATGGAAAACAACTAATTTAAATATACACAATAGCATCTCCCGGTGATACCACTGACTTCGGTTTTATTCATAACCCAGTAAAAGAAAGCACTAAGAGGGTTCTTGAAAATTGTAAGAGACAAATGTTTTAAACTATGGGGACAGCAAAATAGTGGAACATCAAGCGTATCCAATCCTTTCAATCAAAAGCCCTGACAATAATAAATGCCCCTTATTACGCCAGCAACCAAACACTTCATAACGATCATAATATACCCTACATTCTGGAACTCATCCCTTCCAAGTTCATGAAATTCCATCCAACCACCCTAATCCCACACAGCACAGTAATTGCACTGTATCACTCATCCCTATAATCCTCCTAGGAGACTGAAACGGCAGTGGCCTTGTGACCTGCTATAAATGCCTGACAGCGGGAGTCCTGGCAATGGCTAGTTTCTCCAATCATGTCCTGAGCCTATGTGGCTCTCGCGCTCTTAGTCAGCCTCCACTGCCTCGTATCCGGTAACGAGGCTGACGGAGGAGCGTGGGGGACTCCGCTTCCTCTTTCTCATACGAGCGAGGTGTCAACGATGTTGATTTGGGAGGCCTTTTCTGGGCTGTTTGTAAATATTGTATGAATGAGCGAGTGAACGATGAATTGTAAATATGGCATGAATGAGAACATTTATCTCAATTACTTATTGCCTAATAAGGCAGATTGTAATTTTAGCACAATAAAGAAATTATGTATATAAAAAATGTTTTAACAATGAAGAATATGCATTAAAGCATTATTTTACACTTAAGGGCCACCAGAAATTAGTCTTTTATTTCTTGTTTGTTTTTTGTTTTTTTTTCGGTTTCATACGTGGATATTTTAGTTTTAGAATAGAATAGGAAAAATATTTTTACTCTGGTACAAAGTCCCTTATGAATATATTAATGTTCAAATGAAAACATTTACACCTGGCCAAAATAAAGGAACTATTACATCATAATAAAACAAATAAAAAGTAGTAACAATGCAAAATGAAGTATTAACCTCAATGGGGAAAAATAATAATAATGATTATGAAATAAAATAAAATACTGTTTGACTGCATTTAGTAAATAAAGTCATAGCATCTACATATAATAAACCAAAACAAAAATTAACAATCTGGAGATGCCTATACAATTCAATATTACATACAAACCATTAAAATAATACAAAAAAGAAACCCTACAAACCGACAGCCAGCATCTATATTTAGTTAACAATTAAATCAAAGTATGAAAATACATTGAAATGAATTTGATTGACTTAGATTGATGCATGATGTATATTAGGAGACTGAGAATTCCAGGGGTACAAGAGTGAGTAAGGAAGGACCGATCGTATGCTGTAGCTTTGCGGGCAGGAGTATAAAGGTCAGAGGAACAGACAGACACAGAGCACATCTTATACATTATTTCTTTCGTTCACTGCCCATGCTTGATTTCAAGGAATAATTTTGAATATCTGGCTGATAAATATCTATTATCCATAAGTTAATGTGTTTACATTGCACATACATAAATCATGTTTACCTAACTATCTACTATAGCCGGCCAATGTATAATAGAGAAAAGGAATTTCGCTTTGACCTATATCGTCAATCAGTTCACCATGAATCGAGTGCATCATTCAGGTACTCATGGTTAAGTAAATTATCATCGAAAACTATTCTAACAATACTAAATGCTATAAAGCTGAATAGACAATTTGAAAATTAGAAACAAAGGCTTGAAACAATCAAATAGGAGAGAGAATGAATGATTACATTTTTGTCCATGAAAACACCACGGCAGGTGATGTATTAATTAGCCTACCGTTTTAACAGGAAATTTTCAATCACTGTCCGGTGACCCCTCTCTCCACTTTTGTGCTCTCCTCCCCCTTTTCGACTAAAATCCACCCTTAATTCAAGTTTTCATTTGGAGGAAGTTTCATTAGAAGTTTATTTCACACTTGAAAACTCATCCATTCAACAGGGCCCCTCCTTCGGAGATCTACTTTTTATTTTCCAATATGAAAAGGAAAAACTCCAGTTTCGAGAAGTTTGCGACTTAACTTTAGCTAAGTCAGGCAGGCAATTCGACATAGCAATTTCGTTCAGCAAAATGTATCGTTAGTGGCGTGGCTTGGTCCCACTCCAGCGCATTTAGAATGCAGTAGAAGCTAATGAAGAAGAAAGAAAAGTTAATGAAGCCTCCTAGGTACTGCTATCGGAACTTAACTGCTGAGTACAATGGAAGAGGCTATACATTCAAACAAGCGTGGGACGATTGTCTTTCGTCTGTCAGTATGAACCACCCAATCGAAATTCACAAAATAATAATAATAATTGAAATGTTGAAATAAAAAGTTGGGAAGAATAAAAAGAAGACATCATATTTCGATTTTTTCGCTATGGTTAATTAATAACAACAACTTTATCATGATACAATTACAATCTGCCTCATTGGGCAATAAATAATTGTGATAAATGTTTTCATTCATATCATATTTACAATTTTCATTCACTCGCTCATTCATACCGTATTTACAAACAGCCCAGAGACCTCCCAAATCTACATGGTTTTCACCTCCCTCACATGCGAGAGAGGAAGCGGAGTCTTGCGAAGCCCCCACGCTTCTCTGTTAGCCGCGTCACCGGATACGAGCCAGCTGAGGTTGAGCAAGAGCGCGAGAGCCACATACGCTCACGACATGATTGGAGAAGCTGGCCATTGCCAGGACTCCCACTGTTACACATTTATAGCAGGTCACGAGGCCACTGCCGTTTTAGTCTACGAGGAGGATTATAGGGATGAGTGGTCACTATGGTTAAGGACAAATAGTATATGGTATCGTAGAAAGAAGGTTTCAGGAGCATGCAATAGGAATTAATTGAAAAGGCAACTTAAGATGGTTTCAAAAATCAAATTTTTTCTTACTTCAAAAGTCTGAAGTAAGGGCACGAAACCTATCAAAGATTCAAAGTGATGAACAGAATGCCATAAAAATCAAATTAACTATTAGAAAATTTAAATGTGCTGCATTGTAGTAAGATTGTCGTTCTGGCTACTTTTCATAATTCCTACGAGACCAGCTAAAGGGATATCGATGTGGCCAAAAACTCGACTAGGGTGTCTCAGTTTGAAAAAATGGACGACGATCTGAAGAGTTGGGATCAAGATCCGGCTGGTAAATTTGTACTTTCCACATTGACATTCCGTTTGGATAAATATATGTGGAATACGACTGTTGTTGTTGTTAACGAATGAAAGGTCTTAGATCATCATGAAATTTATTAATATACTACGTTTTGACGTTTAATGTATGTCTGGTACCTTATGTCTGCTAACAAGAAAACCAAACCATTGCCCGCTAATAAATTATTAGTTTAACATGCATCAAATGTGTAAATGTGCTGAAGTGTTTGTTGGGAGATTGGTCAGAGGTTATGAACAATCTCCCAACTTCCCGAACAAAATATTATTATTTTAATCTTACAATCTTAC
The DNA here is from genome assembly GCA_930367205.1 of Acanthosoma haemorrhoidale. Taxonomy (NCBI): domain Eukaryota; kingdom Metazoa; phylum Arthropoda; class Insecta; order Hemiptera; family Acanthosomatidae; genus Acanthosoma; species Acanthosoma haemorrhoidale. The sequence goes on from OV884009.1 coordinate 66,917,901, forward strand.
TCAGAAGCAAGTAATAATTTCAGTTATTACACGATTTGGTCACTGGTACCATTGACAGTGAGATCCTGTTTTTTTTTACTGTTAATGGAAATCTAACAGTAGAAAAAACCAAGAAAAATTTACACAACAAATCAAAAGTTATAATACTAAATAAATTGAACTAATTTATATCTATGATGAATATTAAACTGGTAGTTCATAGTTAACCCTGAACTTAAATAACGATGAATGGTTTGTTGGGATTTTAGCTTTGGTTGATATAAGACAGATGTAAGATTTTTAATAATTTTTTATGATTCAAGATACCTTAAAAATAATGTCAATATGTCCCTGTGTCCTTAATTCAGGCTTTGTTTGTAGGAAAATTACAAGTTATCTTTTTTCTCCCCCCGTCTCCTAACAAACGCTTCAGCTCATTTAAATACTCAAAAATAACAATAAATACTTTTATCATAAACTTTAATCTTAAATAAATAAAAATAAAAGTTGACACTGTAAGTAATGTCAACCTATATTTTATAATAGTGTCCCCTCAATGTAGTAGCGACATCCATGGTTTTCATTACGCAATGGAAATTATAATTTTGATTGATGGGCGATAAAATACTCGGGGGTAAAGTCGGCCAATAAAGTAGCAAGGAGTTTCAAACAAATTGGACGATTTTTCTCAGTGGGGGTAGTTGACAGAAGAGAAACTAAATACGCGATCGGTTAAGTCGGCCCCTCCATTCAGGGGGCAATATTGACTCGAGCAATCTTGTCACTTCGGGCAAAGTTTGCCAGTCATCTCCTGCCCGGTTGGCAAACCAATCAGATTGAGTGATATCGGGCATCTGGTAACCCTTGTTTTGGAGGAAGCCCAAAGGCTTTTGCATCGTCGGATATCTCAATTTCCCCTTTGTCTCCGGATGACCTGGTATTCTCGAGTCGGACTATCGGGGCTAACGGGATCGATTCTTCTGTAGTCTGTAGTAGCTCGGATAAACCAAATGCCGTTGTTCATTACTCTCAGAAAAGTCAAGAAGTTTAAGCATTTTTTTATCAATTCAAATTAAGATACAAACCGCTCATACCTGACACAGTATATGTTTCTTTGGTAGTTTATTTTCCAACACACCGTATATGCTGTGTGCATGTGAGACATGCATGAGTTGGGAGATCAAGGCAAGTATTGATGAATATGAAGCTATTATGTTTACTAAGCGAAGACCAATTATAAACCAATATGTTATATGTTACTGGTCTCCTTCCATTAGATACCCGGGAATTAATTTAGACCGGAACCAGACATTGACTACGTATGCTAAATATCTTGTTGACCAGCGAAAATTCTCCGAAAGATTACTTTTTCCACTCTAACGCAAAAAAAATTATTATGTGCTACTGAATTGTTGCTGTTCTTGTCTTCAATTTTCCAGTTCTCCCTGGTGTTCAACCAACCGCATGTGACTCTCGGCACACCAAAATAAGTACAATACAAATTACCTCATCGGCAGTATTTCTGGTGATGCTATTAAGATTTTAAAAATATAAATAGAATAATTTATTATAGTTTTAGTAGATTTAAAGATTAGAAAATATTTAAAGAAATTGGAAATAGAGTTTTAAATTAGATTTTATATAGATTGGGCCATTTTTTTGAAAAACATTTTCGAATGACGTATAAAATTGTATTAGGGCTGACAATGTGATGGTCATTGTATATAATTTTTCAATAATAATCCTTTCTATGCTTATATGAGATAAGGTACCGCGGCGGGGTGAGGTTAGTTTATGTGCAGGAAAGTGTCTTTCGAACAAATATAATTAGCAAATTGGCGAAATGACTTGCGAGGTATAAGGACATTATTGCTGTTGAGTAGAATATAAGTGTCGTATAAACACCGGTTTACGAGGCTAAAAAGACAAGAACTAAACAGACGCTTTGGACAACTGTACAGACTTCTTCAAAGGACATCCAATCTCTCAATAGAAAATAAAATACTTATTTACAAAGCTATACTTGAGCCAATCTGGACATACGGAATAGAGCTATGGGGGACAGCAAACAAGTCGAACATCAAGCGTATCCAGCCCTTTCAATCAAAAGTCCGGAGAACAGTAGTAACTGCCCCTTATTATGTCAGCAACGAAACCCTTCATAATGATCTTAACACACCCCGCATTCTCGAACTCATCCCTTCCAAGTATATGAAATTCCATAGTAGCCACTCCAACAACCCTAATCCCGAAGCACAGTCTTTGAACTGCGCCACTCATCCCTATAATCCTTCTCGGAGACTCAAACGGCAGTGGCCTCGTGACCTGCTATACATTCGTGACAGTGGCCCTGGCAATGGCCAGTTTCTCCAATCATATTCTGAGCGTCTGTGGCTCTCGCACTCTTCGTCAGCCTCTACTGGATCGTATCCGGAGACGCGGCTAATGGGCGAGCGCGGGGGACTTCCCAAGATTAATAGATAATAATAATAAACGCCGGTACGAATTCCAAAAAAATCCTACTGCTGAAAAATTGGTGGAAGAACGATGAGCTTGTAGAAAAGTCGGAACCCCGAGGAAAAGGACGAGAGAGCCCTGTGGCTCAGAAATGAGCAAAGCCTTTCGGCCTTAAGGGCTAGATTGAGACAGTTTACAGCTTGGCCTCTCACCAACTATAGCCCTGGATAAAGGCATTTCACTGGCACATACTCCCTGATTCCACCCCAAAAACATTGAGCACTCCAAGTCTAATCTAAACCGCTTAAAATAAGATAGAAAAGAAAAAATACTCAATAAATAGATAAATTCAATTCTAGCTAACATAAATGAAATAATACTCGTTAAAGAGAAACTATAAAACAAAATGGTAACAATGCAATCCAGTAAAATAAAAACCATACATGGATCGCTATAAAATTAAGATAAAACAATAGGAATTAAAAAAGCACTGTATTGAAATATTAAATCAGAAGACTTTGAAATAAAAGATATTAAACAATAGGAAATTGCCAGTCATACATTTGGATACATAAATAAAAATAAAAAAAAATATACATTAATAAAAGTGATAATTAAATAATTCCTGAGATACTTGAAGGATGAAGCATGGCAAATGTTAGGAGTTGAGAATTCCAGAGAATGAAGTGCGCAAGAATGAAACGAATGCTTCAGTTTTGTGGGAAGCAGTATAAACGCCAGGAATGAGTTTCTGTTCCGGGAGTGGAATGATTTGAGCTATAGGATATTTTTTAAAGAAGGGGGGCAGAGTATGGATGTTTTGAAACAATTGGGAATTTGGGATGAAAAAAATTGTTAAACTAAAAACTGCTCACAAATTGAATTGGACCACTTACAAAAATTCAGATAGTTATAAAAATAAACATTTTTTTCCAATTATCCACAATCTTTATATTAATCTTATTCTCATGAGGATTAATGAAAAATAAACAATAATAAAAAATAAGAATAAAAAATATTCGTCTGTCACCATCAGCACTCATTCAGCCAGTGCATTGGACAGCTTTTTAAAATGCCTTTACGAAGTCTCACTGTTGAAGGATCGGCGTAATGTTGGCCGTACAGTTGCTCTCACACAGTTATCGGAAGAGCCAGGCCACGGTACCAGGAAAAGGTGAAGTAAAAACTACCCTTCAGCAGGGCCTATATTTGAAAATCAAGACCACTAGGCCACAAGGTTCAACAGCTCCACACTTAAGGGTGCAACAGGAGTCCACATTTCAACAATAAGAAACCGCCTCCATGAAGTTGGTTTGAGGGAAAGAAGACCAGCGAGGAGGTTTGTTTTAACAAGACAACAGAGAGCACCGCGTCTCCTATGATCTCCTGAACATGTTGATTGGACTGATGAGGACTTTTATTTACGGACTAATCCAAATTTGTTCTTCATCGTCATGACCGACGTTTTAGACATTGGAGAGATCAAAACCAGGGATTCAATGCAGGTATGTCTGAGCCAGTGCATTCTTATAGCGGAGGTTCAATAATGGTCTGGGCAGAGATATCGAGTAATCGAAAAAATCAGCTGATTGTTCAGGAATGGGCTCTTGACCACACAAACATACCTGGACTATGTCATAAGGCCTTTATCACAAGAAATCAAGGAAAACTTCAAGGAAAAAAGGTAGTTGAAAGTTATTTAGATGAACAAGAAATTAGATTTTTCCTTAGTTATCTACGAATAAATTGTTTTTTCAACAGTTGTCCAGGTGCCTTTTTTTAAAACTCAATAACCTAATAAGTAATCTATTGAATAATTAAGTGATCCATTTTAATTTGTGAGCAGCTCATCTACATTTTGTAATTGTCCCACTTCAATTTGTGAGCAGCTCATCTAAATTTTGTAATTGTCCCACTTCAATTTGAAAACAGTTTAGTTGAGAAAGTTTATAAAATATAGCCCGACTTTAATAGTGTGTTGTTTTCTCATAGCCACTGTTAACTTTAAACTCAAAACCGCGTAATCCGTTGTGCTTTGGGACACACATTTACTTTTTTACACTTATTTTACACAGCCAAAAGGACGAAAGACATTGTGACGTATCTGTAAAGACATCCGCGCTGTAACACCGGTATATCTAGAAATGTCCCTATTTCAAAATGTAAAAGGGAAAATCACATTTCTTCAAGGAAAAATGCTGGATATTTTCACTAGTGTTATATGACTGTTCCGTCAAGGGTTCTGGCGACAAATTTAACTTAACATGGTAAGTCCTGTCCGCTGTGTACGAAATGCCCCTTGGCAGACCACCACTCAAAAGACGTTTGGTCTTCAAAGTAAAATTAAATTGTACACGTGTTGTTCGGTAGAATTCACATGACGTCTGTACAGCCCTTTCTAAATATTTTGTTCCCTTTGCGGTCGAAAAGTTACTCCCAATGACGGATGTCAGCGCAAAAAAGTGCCCACATTTTTCAAAATGTAAAAAACTAGTAAGAACTTGGTTCCAGGTATATATTTAAACAAGGTATTATAAAAGTCGAATGCTGGCATTTTTTGAGAACTTGTCGTACTCTTGCGTTTTAGGCAGTCTGGGAAACGTGAAGAGAAACGTTTGTTGTTGCGCTTTATGTTTAAGAATAAACAGGTGAGGTGGGATTGCGAAAAAAAAAGGGACAAATACATCTTTGATGTAAAACTGTCATCAATGAAGTAATTACTGTCAATTTTACACCTAACAAAAATTGGGTTTTGAATAAGCGATTAATTTTTTTTATGGGGCTGGTTCTCATTTTCGGGACATGAAAAATAACATACACATAAGAAAACACCGGTTGCGAACACGATGCTAATGACAGTTATAATGCCTGTACTATTATACATATAAATTATATATATGTACAATTATTACAGTATAATAAGACAAAATTACAAATTATAAACCATTAATCAGGACATTGATATCATTCATTCAATACGAAGGTGGGAATAATAGATGTTTGAAAAGAAATTTAAAAAAATCAAAAGATTATATCCCCCAAAAGTTGTAATAAAACGCGAGAACAATTAAAAAATCGCCAGACATAAGAAGTAATAAAACTAGACGTAATCATTAAAAAAATAATCAATATTTTGAAATAATTAAACTATAAAAAATGATATGAAAATCAAAACGGTGACTAATCACACAATTTTTGCATTACCAGATGAGAAAAGATAAAATGAACGATTCGGTCTGAAATGTAAGTTTGTAATAAACTATATGCTATTAAGTAGTCCCGATTATTAAGAAGGCTTGTATTAAAAATAATACAATTCAATTCGTAATTAATGAAACAATTACAATGAACATAACAATGAAGTACAATCAAGTAAAAATGGAAATAAAATAATATGATATGTAACTCAAAAAAAAATTACATTGCCATAATGTTTAAAGTAACATGAAAGACGTATTGCCAAATTAATAGTGAAGAAAGTGGGAAATATTTAGGATATTACCATAATATATGGAAAAGGTAAAGAAAAGTATCTCTCCATAATGTTTCTTCAATATCTTCACGACTTATAATAAAAATAATACAATACAATTCATAATTAGTGAAACAAGTACACTCAGGTAAAAAGGGGAAAAATAATATGGTAGGTAACTCAATAAAAATTGATGAACAAACAAAAGGGAAAATGAAATAGGTTATGAGTTTTCTGGTAGGAATAAGGAGAGGAAATGGAAAAAAGCAATAAGGCATAACTTGATGTATTAGGTAAAGCTGATCATAAAAGTATTATAAAGAAATGAGGAGCATACAAGCCACTATTATAAAATATTGGGGGGGGGGGTGTTCCAAAAGTAAATGTTGGCATATGACCAACCTGGAGTGCGGCTAAAAATAATGTGTTACTTGACATAATATTAAAAAAAAATGGCAAATTCACATTTTAACATACAGATAAATAATATGGCAAGGACTTAGCAGTGGAAAATATTCTTTTTAATACATTTTCGATCGTGATACCAGTTGTTTAAAGCATACAAAATAACATTATTACCAAAAGGTACGTATGCGCAAGAACGGAGGTAACCGCCCTCCAAATGTCAGGTTGTAAAAGGTTCCAGGGGTGGTTTAGCATTTATAAACGGCGATAGTGACAATTTGGCCCGACAATGAGTTAGAATCTTATTTTCCGCTTGTTGGCCTTTATCAACTTTCCACCTAATAGCGTTTTTCCGCCGATCAAACATCAACATAACACTGATTGGATCAGTATCTGCCTCGGGCTCAGATTTCCAGGATGGGGCTAGGGATGAAGGAAGTGTATAGCACTCAGTTAGAGCGTACACACACATTCAAACGAACTTATTTCATGCAAATAAATAACTGTAAATTCACTAGGACAGGTAATTATATTTGTGTTTATATAAGCACACGATTAAAATTAGTATACTGGAAGTATTTAACAATGTATCACTTTAATAGTGAAATCAATGATTAAAAGATTTGCTTGTTAAGTCGGTTTCAATTTCGGTTGTTTCTATAATTAGTATGACTGCTCGAACTTTAACAAGTAAATCTATCCCGTTTTTAATTTTAACAACTTCCACTAACCCAAGACCATTAGAAATGAATTAGGTTAACTAGATTTATTTTGTAACTAATGCATTCAGAATGTTACTATTGTACCAAGTAAATCAGGTTTCCTTTCAATTTAGGCCCAACTAAAGGTAGTGATCATTCTTACTTATTATCTTATAATGGGGAACTGTTGTAATAGTTCTCGTGGATTTAAATCAACCCTTTCTCACTTTATCCCCCCCCCGTCATTATTTCCTTTTCTAGTCGTTAATGAAATCTATAACGAGTGAAAACAAGATCATTAACTAGACATGATGGATAAATTCTTCAAATTCATCCCTATAATCTTCCTGGGAGAGTGGCAGTGACCTGCTGAAAATACGTTACAGTGGGAGTCCTGGCAATGACCAGTTTCTCTAATCATGTCCTAAGCGTCTGTGGCTCTCACGCTCTTGGTCAACCTCCACTGACTCGTATCCTGTGACGGGGATGAAAGAGGAGCGTGGGGGACCTCCCAAGACTCCCCTTTCACTTTCGCATGTGTGGGGTTGACAACCGTATGGATTTGGGAGGTCTCTGGGCTGCTTGTAAATACTGTATGAATGAGCAAGTGAATGAAAATTGTAAATATGGAATGAACGAGAACATTAATCACAATTATTTATTTCCCAATAAGGCGGACTGTAATTTTATCACAATAAAGTAGTTTTCAGTTCATATTTCAAATTTATTTAATGCACTGTTTTGTCACAATAACAGTGCATTGAATCCATTTGAAATTTGACCTGAAACCGTCTTTATTGTAATAAAATTACAATCTGCCTTATTGGGCAATAAGTAATCGTGACAAATGTTCTCGTTCATACCATAATTACAATTTTCATTCACTCGTTCATTATATACAGTATTTACAAACAGCCCGAAGACCCAAATCCCAGAACTGAAATCCATCAATCAAGAAGGTGATTTGAAGATCGAAGAGCAACCTTTGTAAGGCCTTGTTCAAGCAAGCATAGCTGAAATAACTTAACTCCTGTTCCTGTCCAAATGAAATACAACTGATATCTTTGAGGCCACCTGTCGAGTCCTACAGAATGGACATGGCCTCAGATGCTGCTAGGTCAGTGAATCCTCCTTACCCGACCTCACACAACAGTAATCTGAGGAACCGCAGCCGCTTATCTCACAGCCCTTACGTAACTGACGGGATCGATATTCCCACAATAGCAAGGGTCCAAGGAGTTTTAGCCGTGGTTATCCCATCGTTGAAATCTTATTTATACTGTCCAGCGGGGAGCAACGGTCATTTGGAACTGGATGTCCTATCTGGCCTCAATATATAAGATGAAAAAGGCCCGTTCGCGCTAAGCGCAATCAAAGGCTTTGTCTCAATCCGTTTGTCAAATAGCCAGAGCCTAGCGAAAACATGTTCGATTGTGCTGCGAGTAATGGGAGCTTCGATTAGCCAGCTCTGAAGCGGATATGAAGTCCCTTCTGCGTTCAAGAGGATCACGTTTACTTCCAGTTTTTCCATATTACACTCCCTAGGCGGATATTGCATTCTCAACACGTTTTTTATCACTACATTTTCTTTATTTATGTCATTGAAAAACGCATGTTTGTATTAAGTTAATAGAAGAATGAAAGGTTAAACAATCCTCTCGAATGCTGCTTGCACCTCTCTACCTTGTGCTAAAATATGTATTCTTCATTCATAATATATTTACAAGTCTTCATTTACTCAGTTATTCATACAGTATTTACTCCCAGACCAGAGACCTCCCAAGTCCACATGGTCGTCACCTCCCTTGCAAGCCAAAGAGGAAGGTTCCATTTAAACCTAGTTGTATTTATTTAATTTAATTACCAACTCCGGCTGACGGAGGAGCGTGGGGGACTTCCCAATACTTCGCTTCCTCTTTCGCTTGCGAGGGAGGTGACGACCATGTGGACTTGGGAGGTCTCTGGTCTGGGAGTACGTAAATACTGTAGGAATAACTGAGTAAATGAAGGCTTGTAAATATATTATGAATGAGTGAGTGAATGAAGAATCCTATATATGGTATGAATGAGAACATTTATCACAATTACATATAGCCCAATAAGGCAGATTATAATTTTATCACAATGAAGAAAGATAATAATTTAATTACCAACTCCCGCGGTGCAAAAAGTTTTGAAGACTTCACAAGTGCTTTTACTCTCCAATCACATCCAAGCATAATTGCCCATCCTGTCAGTCACCTCCGTCTTGGCCTGTCTGCACATTTTTTCACATGTACCTATTCAGCTAATAACTTTCTCAGGATTAGATTAGCCACCATTCTAATGATGTGTCCTGCCATTATTTACCATCCAGGTAACATAAGCGTTCTGTGAGAGCAGGCAAGATTTTTGCACATTTATTTATATTTCAGTTACAGTTACGGGAGGGCCAAATTAGGTCATGTTGCAACCAAGATTCTAGTCTGTATTTCTGCTTTTATATTTTTGATGGTACTTAGATAGAATCTCAGATGGCTTTGGATAGTCCACAGGGCATTCAGTCTATTGGCAAGCCCTTACTTCGTCGCGAAGTGATAATGATAGTATCCCCTTGCACATTTGATAGTTATTTAATATAGGGTCTTAAGAGTTGTGAAAAAATCTCAGAAGTAAGCTCCCAGGATATTTGTTTTGAAAAGATTTACGCCGTAATGTCTCTATTAATGTGAAACGCATTATCTTCTAAAATAATGGAAGGTTGCCCAATTTTAATTGGGTCTCTAAAGACAGCAAACAAATCCATCAAAACATCTAAGAGGGAAAAATCAAAAGTAAATAAAAGTATTATTTACATATGTATGTGTGAATACTCAATTTTTTATTAGTGTGTGTATTTGTGTAGATATTTCATTTTTATTTTTGAAACCAGTTATTGTTTTATTTTCTCCATGTTGTTTTGGTTTACGTCTATTTTTTTTTTTTAAGTCTTGAAAAATTCGTGTTTCTGTATGAATATAATTGTTTTATAATATCTTACTTTTGTACACTGTAAATTTTAGCCGGGACTTACTACAAGGGAATACTAACAAAGAACCTACTATATGTAAGATAAATGAATTCATCCTGTAAGAGGTTTACGTGTCATGAAAATCATTTCTCTTGAATAGCATCTCTATAGTTGTCTGCTTTATCTTATATTGCCGGCGTAATATGATGATAATGATGATTGCCAATTAATTGTTTTCTTGAGCCCCTACTCTAATTTACTCCTTAGCATGTGAAATGCAGCCCTTATAGGATTGAGGAATATATTGGTGATATAGTATGGAAATTATCATCACGAGTACTGTATATTTGTCAAATACATAATAAAAAATTTACGCGTCATTAAACTGAACCCGCATTTGACGACTACGCGCTAAGGATAATAGGAATAGACGAAGGTGCTTAACAGGGCAAGTCTAATATCCCTCATCCCGGGTAGCCTGTTTGAATATTTGAACCAGCCATTCGACTGGTACTGCCTTCCCCTCAGAGGGGATGAATATTGCAAAGGGGATACAAGGAACGCTTGCTATCTTAACAGCGTCTACATATAAATTAAAATGGTTTGTTTTGTCTCTGTCTTTGCGGAAGGAAGGGGAGGGATGTGCTACAAGTGACAGGAACCGAATTGAGAAAAGGAATTAGTTATGTAAATTTGATAGACTCATACTTAGACAAATCTCGAAGTAGAGAATTTTAATTATGAAATAAAAATAATACTTTATTCTCGGACATTGGCACATAAGAATAACAAGAAGGAAAAAAATAATATCTAGCTGCAAAAATGAAATAAAAGAGAAGAAATAGATGACATTACACAAATTTAATAAGCTTATAACTAATAAAGGGTCTGTGTACAAACGATATGACTACAAAACACTAATGGAAAGAGATTGTAACAAAAACATAATTAAAAAGAGATTAGCAAAAAAAAAAAAAAATTAATAAAACCAAGGAATTATTACAAGGGGGAAAAGAGCGTTAGGGTTACTTGGACGAATGAAACAAAAAATAAAAAAAACACAGAGGAAGAATGAATTGTTAGCTTGGAGGGATATAAAGGACTGGATTTAAAGAGTGTGAGAACGAATAATATCGATAAGAATTGAGTTACAAAGGTTTGTGTCTTGGATAAGAAAGCTGGCCTGTGAAAACGACCGGCCCCGGTACAAGATCCACATAGTAGAGTACAAGAAGAAGATCGAGAACAGCCAGAGAAAAACCCGGGATGTGTTCGTCCAGCACGAGTCAAAGAAGAAGCCCTGGGGCATCCCGTACAGAGTTCCCTTGGCCATAGGAGGTCTGACCAAGACCCTGTCGGCACTGAGAAGAGGGGACCACCAGGCCACTTCCTCTGAGGAGGCTGCTGAAATATACCTTAAGGGAACATACCCCAGAGACGACTCAGAGAAAGAGACACGCGAAGATTCTCTCCTAAGGGACCTAAGTCAAGCCCTGCTTCCTGCAGGATAAAAGAGCTGCGGACCGCCACTGCCAACATTGTGGGGATAGGGATACCGAAGATCAAGTCGTGCTCACCTGTCAAGACTTAGAACAAACAAGACCACGGATGCTCCACTCAATTATTCAGTATAGCTTGGAAGAGTCAGCCTTGAGCTGATACTGGTAGACTACGAGGAGAACTACAGGGTCCAGAAGTGGAAGGAGCTTCATGGACTTGGGGACTTCACCATATCCTGGATTGATCAGCCGTAATATTGGACTGCTCAAAATAACCAAAACAACCGGTGCTCATTAAGAAGACACCGGTGTACCGAGATGGAGAATGGAGTCCCTTTGTATATATAAATAACTTAGCATTAGGTGGAAAAGAAATGAATACAATAAAACCGGCTTAAAAGAACTATAGGTTTGCTGACCGGTGCAGCACACTCCATCGGCTGGAATACCTCATGGGCCAGGTGGTTGTATCTGAAGGTTTAAATCCATTTCAGCAAGTCTTCTTCTAACAGTTTCTGCACATGTTACTACTCCTCGAGTTGTACGAAGAAGTTAAGCAGCCTCAGTAGCAGTTGAAAACTGATTCCGAAGCGTGCACAGTACCATAAACCGGTCATCTCTTGGCACTGTCACTCACGGCCGACCTGAACCGGGTCTGAGATTGTACAACCTGTCTCACGGTAACGTGTAATAGCTCTCCGAACAGAAGTTTCAGGTAATCCCAATCCACGGACTGCATACTTTTGGTTTCGAATATTTTCCACTTCAGCAACAATACGGGATACTTGCTCGACCGTCAAAGCAGTTAGGCAGTCAAAGGCTTTAGTATAACTTTGTAGATTAGTAATTTATAGGTCTTTTTAGCCTCGTATGTGGGTTCCAGGTCAGTCGTTTGTCGAGATGAGAGCTTAAGTACCGTACTATCTCGGATACAGGGAGAGGAATAGAATTGAAATAAACTAGTGAACAAGACTTACCACAGAGGGTGAAGGTAATGTGGGAACATTTTGCTTCATTAACTTTTATCCACTATTTGTTGCACCAATACTCGATTTCATCAAGGTTTTTGAAGGTTATGGGATGATATAACGGGGTGATGAGCGGTGTATAGGTTATAGAGGATGGGAACCAGGACACTTCCCTGTGGAACTCCTGCTTTTATGGGATAGTAGTTAGAATATTCTAAGCCACGGCGAACTTGGAAGAAGCGGTTTGAGAGGTTGAGAGGATTAAGAAAAGGGTCTGTGGTAAATATGTTTTGAGCTTGTAAAGCAAACCTGCGTGCTAAACCCTGTCAAAAGCTTGAACAGAATGAAAGGCGGGGGGGGGGGGCCTTTTTATTCTTTTTACATTTCAGTAACAAGAACGCCCTGCAAAAATTAATTTTCATACATAACTCCTTTTATCTATTTTTCCGCAAAATTTAGATGAATTGTTCAAAAATCTAAATAATTTTGAATCAGACCGGTGAAGAACGAAGAGGTTTTACAGTGAGTCCTGACTGTGCCAATATTACCACCGTGCAACGGTTCCGCATAAAAAAAAAAACCAAAATATTCGTGTGGATCAATACATTCCCTTACATAAGTCATGAGGTCCATTAAGTATTCAAAAAATAATTATACCGACGTTTTCATTTCGAATAATAATTAAAGGGAGCGTGGGAGGCTTGGTGTTAAGCACGAAGGGAATAAGTAACACCACCAGTTGAAGATATAAGGGAATACATTAAGCGCTGGGACATACAATGCGTGCGACCTCAGGCCTCATGTAAACGGCTCACTGTTACACCGTTCATTTTGTTCGTTATGACTTAGTAGTAACTGGACCCTATGAAATTGTCAGCTATGTTTTCTACCAAATAAAATATGCTGTGGTGAACACCCCTTAGTGTTTTGATAGCGGTGTCAAATAAACGACCGATTGAGCTGAAATTTCACTCCGGCATTCCGGAAAATTACTCATTTTACAGTCACATTTATCATGATTTGTACTATGCGAATCGTGCTCAAATTGGTTGCTAAAACCTATTTGCTTCTCTGCAGATATAACGCAAGGTATTCCGCAAAAAGTACGAGTTAAAACCTTGCAATATATTTATATATATGTTAGTTATTATATTATTTATTATAGTTATTGTATTGACATATACTCCAGAGAGCAAAACGTAATCAATTGCTATACTTTCATTCGGGATTTCAAGTAAATTTAGGTTAATTTTATTCAACACATATTACAAGTGTTTTCATATTTCAGTGAAATTATGTATCTTTCCATATTTAAATGAAATTACACATTTTTACATATTGCAGTGAAGCTATATATTTTTTTTATATATTTTATACATACTTACTTTAAGTTAAAATTAATTCGGGGCTTAAAATTGAAAGACGAGAATTCGGGAGAATTGATAACAGAGGCCAATAGGATTATTTGAAGCTGATTTCATATGAATTTGATGCCATGAATTCAAATGTGGTATTAGTTTTTACGAAGGAGCTAAAATTTCAAAGATATAACATTTCAATGAAATATACGTTACAGTGATTTAAATTAAATCCTTGGATTGAATAAAAAAACTAAACAGGGAATTTTCATTATCATATTATACAAATATTATTATATACAAAGTTAAAGGAAAAATTCGTCAATAAAACCAACGATGTATTCAACATCGGAACCTTCTTTCCGTGAGATTCTTGAAAGCATTTAGGAACAGTCCCTTTTTAAACTCCAGCAATAATCTGCCATCAAGTGTGTATCCCATCTTCCTTGGAAGTAGGCATCTATAGTTTTAATATCCAGGTGAAAACTTTCACCTTGTTCCTCACTGGTCACTCCTAAATTTTCAGAAAAACCGGTCTAAGTGGCTGTGTAAATAGATGATCTTACTCATGTAACCCCCAATGGATTTGAAACTCTTAAGCATCTTGTTTACCATTTCCCCATAGTTTACAGCTTTGCGTTTGCCCAGAAAATTTCCGACAAATGAAGTTGAAGCTTTTCGCTAAGCCTCATTCATCGAATTTACAAAGGCAGGATCCTTAATGAGTTGTCTTATATGTAGGCCGTCATATATTCCTGCTTTAATTTTTTCCGAACTCAACTGTCCCCTATATATGCAAAGCATGATCCGTTCTTATCAAGAGTTTTTAAAAACTACTTTATATGCAGTGGAGGAAAGATTTCTCTCGTTCAATTAAGGGGTTGTTAATGACATTATTTTTTCCGACGTCTAACCCAGTGGTGTGTTTTGTCGCTGCTATCCAAGAGGCACAAGAAACAAGGATATTTGGTGTAGCCACTTAGCTGTACAAGGAGAATGTCAACCATTTTCAAGCCCGCACAAAGCACCCATTTATGTTCACGATACTTTATCTTCTCCAAGATCAAAGCTATGGTGTTATATACTTCTTTAGTTTTCGTTGAGTGAGAAATTTGTATTGAACCATATTTATATTGTGTAGGACACATTTCAAAATTCGCTTTAAGCTGTCAATAAATAGGCACCAATCACCTGGAAAATAGTCAGCAAGACCCATTGTTTCCAGGAGTCCTCTAATTTTGGGACAAAATGCAAGATTTTCTTCTTGAGAGAATAAGGGAGAAGAGGAATTCAGGAACCAATCCCTGTATATGTGATTTAGAATTGCAAAAATAGAATTAGGAATGAGTCCAAAATCCTAGGTACCAAAAGAAAATGTTTTTCCTTTAGGCTTAACTAGACTGAGAATTGTCTACTGTTGATAAGCCTACCTTGAGGAATCAAGAGAATTATTATTATTAACATTTTTATTTGCAGATTTAAAAATGCAAGTAGTTTCATGTACTTTAAATAAGGGAACTACAGCTTTTATTCTGTTTTTTACGTGTGTTTATTCATATGTTTTTTTTGAGCATGCTTTTATCCTAATATTTGAAAATATTAATTGTGTTTATTAAATTTTGATCACTGTACTTACAGTAATCGCATTTACGTTTTTACATATTTCTCCATTTTTGTAATTTTTTTCTGTGATAATAAATACAATTGTATGTACCTATTTTACTTTCTTTATTATATACGAGTATATATAAATCTCATCCCTATCATTATTTAGTACCCGATCAACTCCCCTGATCCCATTCCATTCGCCACTAAGGGGTAACTTTAGACCAGTACCTTACATCACAGGTAAATTAAATTTAACAAAATCAAAATCATTATTAATAAAAATTCAGTCTACTTTCACAAGAAAAACCAAAATTTTCAATGCAGCCGAAAACGAATGCAGCACAATGACATATGATGAACCGTTTTGGAGTTACACTTGTGATTCAAATCATAGGAAATTTGAATTGCTATAATTACCCACAGCCCATCAGTATGTGTACACCTATTCCTATTTTATAGCTTCCATATCCGAAAACCTATTAATAAGATAAATAGACAATTACACTAAGCATACATCCTCAAAGGAGAAAACGTATGGGTTTGAATAACATTAATCTAATTAAAATGTCTATCTACTTAATTCATTTTGTTTAGTTATTTATTTATTATTATTTTTTTTTGTCTTTTTTATTATGTAGGTTTTGTTGTTTTTCCTACTGTTAAATCCATCATTACATTACCATTAAAAAAAAAATGTGTACGATCTCAGTGACCAAAGCATGTATTGTTTTACTTTTTGGAACCGAACTTTTTGCACATTATATTAACAATTTCTTTTATATTGATACAATTTTTAAGTTATAGTCAACAAAATTGTATTCTTTAAAATGGATATAAACGAAATAAAAGATGCAGAAACTCTGGAATGATATCAATATCTGGGTTTCATAAATACTTATTGGGCTCTCTTCATAAAAAAAAAGACATTTATTGTCCTTCATTTCATTTATATCCATTATGAAATTTCACATTATATCCAAGAATACAATTTTGTTTACTATAACAAAAATTTGATCGATATATCACCTATATTCATAAAGGACCATTACGTGGTCCTGAAATGACTACTCAGTGTTTTCGATCGAAAGTACTTAAAAAAATGTAAAATGCGAAATTTTAAGAAGTGAGCGTAATGCTTTCTACGATTGGCTCTTACTATTACATTTTTGGGAAATCTTTGGACTTATTTCCCTTTTACTATATTTTAACATTTGGAAAATGAAACGTTTTCAGTTTTATGACAAACGTTGTTTTTGGTTATAAATAGAAAGTCCGGTTTAAATTTGGAAATAAGAAGTTGGTTAATCATTAGTTCATAATAGTTATTTTACATTATCCTTGTCTAATCTAGTCCTATACTTGAGCTACTAGTCATAAAAAAAAACTGCAAATTGTACAAAATATATGCATGAAATTTATTGGATCGTTCCACAACGGAATTCCAATTACGCACATGCATGAAGTTATAGATATTAAGAAAATCCAAGAATATGACCTTTCATAAAAGCCCTTATGGACACTTAAATGCAATAGTAAATTACTCTCGAGATAGTCTGTGTTATAAAAGGTCATAAAGGACTGAAGGATTTAATACATTTTCTTTTGTAATAGCTATCATAAGTTCCCTTTTATTCCTAATTCTCATCTGGGATAGGTATTTTATTCATTTTTAATTCATTAATAATAAAGTATAATGCTCCGTGTACACTTTTAAGATCAGAACTATATAAAGCGTTGTAAGTTGTAAAGACTATTTTACTAAATATTATGTACAAAATCACCCTTTTTTTTTTTTTTTTATTATTTGTTCCGGCATTTGTGCACCGTGGCCTCAGTGAGACCTATTGTGCGCCGTCCATGTCCCTGTCCTATATATGTGACAGGCCCACGGCCTTTGCAAATCTGAGGATACTGAATGGATCGATCAGTTCACATAGTTTGGGGTCTACAATGCGATCACTACCAAAGTGAAGGTATCGCCTTCTAGCTAGGTTATCACAGTCACATATTATATGACGTGCCGTTTCTCCCTCTTTCTTGCAGTATCTGCAGATTGGTGATCCAACTATCCCCAAATTAAAGAGGTGTTTGTTTAACCGACAGTGACCTGTATAGAGTCCTGTCACACTTTTGAGTGTCCACCTGTCCATTGATAGAAGTGCTGAGCTTCTTCTCTTACAGGGTCCATCAAGAAACAGTTTCGAGTGTTCCTGTTTCTTAGTTTCTCTCCAAGAGAGTCTTGTCTTGCCCTGTCCTCTAAAGCTAATTTTATATGCCTTTTAGCGTAGCTGAGGCTGATACCACATATGGGTTCAGGTGCAAGAGGTGTCTGTTCTGAGCCTACCCTTGCAAGGCCATCTGCCTTCTCATTGCCTGTGATGCCTGTGTGTCCTGGCACCCAGTCGATTCTAACCTTATTGGCTAGCGAGAGTGTGTTTAGGTTGTTTTTACACTCCTCAACCAAATAAGATCTGGTCGTATAGCTTCTCAGGGCACCAATTGCTGCCTGGCTATCCGTGAAAATTGTGATCAGTCTGTTTCTTACACCCTCCCCAATTAAGGCCTGAAAGACCGAGGTGTGTCTACCTAAAGGAATAGAAATCCCAGATTCTGGTTTATCTTTCCTCCATATGCCGGCCCCTGATCCGTTTTCTGTTAGTGAGCCGTCTGTATAGCAATTAATCCCATTACACAGTTTATGTGGTTTGGTCTTTGTGTTTTCCGCACAGTATAAAACGTCTGTGTGTTTCTTAACTTGTAGGTCAGAGTGCATTGACAGCACCTCGTCCTCATCAATTCTTCTGAACAAGTTCCCATGCCCCATGTGAGTCATGACTTTGGATCTTGTTCCTGATTTCGCAAGTCTGTAAGCCACGTTCAAGGCCACGTTTAAAACCAAGCGATATCCATAAGGGAACCAAATATATTTTTTTTTATATTAGAGCGACATTTCAAGTTAAATTATCGATAATCATACTTATTTTAATATCTTATTCTTTCTTATCTTATATTACCCATCAATTAGCAATGAACAGTGTGTTAATAGTAAGACACCTCGATATTGTAAGTACATACATATATTGTTTTTTTTTCAATAAGTAATAGTGATTTGTTATTCAAAATATATAAATTAAAGGAAATCTACGTAGAAAATCATTGAAGAATTTTTCTTCTTTGTAGTTTTTGTGTTAATGAAGAGCGGTTTGTTGTCTAGTTTTTAAAATTAAGAAATATATTTAACTGTCCAAGGGCAAAGGGTTGTTATTGCTTCCCTAATCCATACAACATTCCTCAACACAGTATTACTCGTTTTCTTGTAAGATGGAGTATAGGAACGTTGTTTTTTATTGCAATGTTTAAAATAAGTTTTACATATTTTGAGTTTTTTAAAAGAACTACTGCTGATTAACGAAGGTACCTTTCAATGTAACACGAGTGACAATTTTACACTGTTAAATCAAAGTTTGCAGAGGTTTTACCAATACAGTATGCAGAAGAAACAATGATTTTCAAAATTTATATCATTCACGGGTCTGTTTGATTGGATATGTACTTTGGTTTGATACCTATTTTATTGATTATGTTGTAGCAATCGCCAGTTTCTCCAATCATGTCTTGAGCGTTTGTGGCTCTCGCACTCTTAGTCACCCTCTACTGGTTCGTATCCAGTACGCGGCTGGCGATGGAGCATGGGGGACTTCCCATGACTACTCTTCCTCTTTCGCATGTAAAGGAGGTGACAAACATCGAAAATACGAGTCATCAGGTGAGTAAATAAATTGTTATATAAATTCATAAGGGTTGTTAAGGGTAGGTAGTTCTCCCGCCATGAAAGGTGCCACCGCAACGCTCCAATGAATATACGCAAATACGAACTGAATTGAATAAAATCTTTATTTTCATATTTACACTGTGTGACAAAAAAAAAAGCTTTAGTCTTTACAATTATTTATTTTTATTTTGACTCCGCTAGTCGATGTTTCGCCAGTTCAAGGCATCGATGCACACATTACATAAATAATTACATTTAAATATTAAAAAAAAATGTTTATTGAAACTTCTTTATTGTGATAAAATCCCCATCTGCGTTATTGGGCAAAAGTAATTGTGATAAATGCTCTCATTCATACCATCGATTCAATTAGCCTTACGAAGGTCGCTCTTCGATCTTCAAATCACCTTCTTGATTGAAGGATTTGGCAGTTCTGATATTTGGGTCTTCGGGCTGTTTGTAAATACTGTATTAATGAACGAGTGAATGAAAATTGTAATTATGGTATGAACGAGAACATTTGTCACGACTACTTATTGTCCAATAAGGCAGATTGTAATTTTATTACAATAAAGACGTTTTCAGGTCAAATTTAAAATTGATTAAATGCACTGTTTTGTCACAAAAACGTTTGGAATTCACGAACTCCTTATTTGATCGATTAGTTCAAGAAGGTGATCTGAAGATCGAAAAGCAACCTTCGTAAGGCTAATTGAATCGATGGCATGAATGAGAACATTTATCACAATTACTTATTGCCCAATATGACAGATTGCAAATTTATCACAATAAAGAAATTTCAATAATAATTTTTTCATGCATATATATTTTTTTAAATATTTAAATGTAAGTTTTTATCTAATGTGTGTATTGAAACATCGACTAGCGGAGTGAAAATAAAAATAAATATTTGGAAAGACTCTAAAGCTTTTTTTTTTTGGAAAAATTTTTTTTGGTCACACAGTGTAAATATGAAAATAATGATTTTATTCAATTCAGTTCGTATTTGCGTATATTCACTGGAGCGTTGCGGTGGCACCTTTCATGGCGGGAGAACTACCTACCCTTAACGACCCTTATGAATTTATATAACAATTTATTTACTCACCTGATGACTCGTTAAAATACTTGGCCGTTGAGTCTGGACATTCCAGACTGGATTATCCCGTGGAGCAGCTTGATTTACTAATCAAGACGGGAAGGGGGCGATTGTTTTGGAGGAGTCCCCATTCCTTTGTCTTGGCTCAGTGAAGTATGCTATGTCCGGAATGCATACCTGCCCCCCCAGGGGGTTGTATTCAACCGAAGATATGCCCCAGTCCCAGGTCATCTCTGTACAGTCGCTATTTAGTTATCAGGGACACCCGGGTTCTGGCAGGCCTTCAGCTCAATAGATCAAGTATTAGCCCCCATCCAATATCGCTCCTTTATCTATATCTATATTTTTGAAAAAAACTTTTTGAAAGTCCTTAGAACAATTCTTGTCAGAGATGGAAGTGGCCTCGAGACCTTCTATAATTAATCTGTAAACGGGAGTACCAGCACTGCCCAGTTCTCTCCCCTTATGTCCGGAGTGTTGCGGCTCTCTGACAGTACAGCTATCAAGTAGTAATGTGGCCTCAGGAGCAGCGTGTGATATACCTGCTTCCTTCTCCTTTGCTAGGGAAGTGACATTCCCGCAGGGTTTTTCGGAGGATTCCCTGGGCTTTGCACATATGACTTTATTGGAATTGTATTTTTTAAATACTAGATGAATAAGAGAGGGAATGCGATATTGTCTATGTGATATGAATCAGATCATTTATCACGATTGCGATATGGTGTAATATTTACTCCTATGAATAATTAAGGAATATTTAAACCGTGTTACCGTTAATATATAGTTAGAATTAGCGTTCTATTACCTGAGGTCGGCAGAACACAGTTGCTCTTCGGCTTGAGGAACAAGCTATATAACCATGTATATATATCGGCAAACATAAGTAAAGGTCGGAAACAAGTCAAAGGGCCAAATGGACTTAAGAAAAAAGTGGTCTCCAAGAAATTGTTAGTCATATATTCACTCGAGTCTAAAGAGTTGCTAAGAAGAACCCATCCCTTTGAACAGATAGAAGGGCCGCACGCCTAGGCGAGCAGAAATCAGACCGGTGTGGGGTAAAGAAGTGCTGGTTAAATGGGAAGGCAAGAGAAACCTCACTCTCACTATCCTCGCTGACTTCTTAGGAGGCTACCGTCAGGCTACTTGCTGGCGGAACGCGGAGGCTGAAAACTTCTTTGAGGCTGATGAGTAGGACGCTGCATCACTTCCTGGTGGAACTGAGCTAGGGCAACATGGCTAGCGTTCATTGTTGGAGACTACAGTGAGTTTTAATTAATATTGCACCATATCCATTGCAAGTTTATGGTGATACCATACCTTCAGGTAAATTCAATTTCATATGACTATATATAACTTTTACTACAATATTAAACGAAATTAAATGGTTAATAACTATACACTTATTAACGCAAATTGAACAGTGTTTTGTTTTTAAATTTGTCATAAAACAGTAATCTTTTTTTTTAATAATAAAATATGTTCTTTTTTATATTGTCTGTTGGAATAGAGTAATGATTATAATTGTTCGATATCATAAGAATATGCTATTTTTGATATACTCTAGTGGAAGATAATAACGATTATGATTGCTTCTGTATTAGAAGATAATAATAATAATTTAAATTGTATGATATAATAAAATATTTGTTATATTCTCTATTATAGGAGAATAATGATAAAATCTACTGAACATTTTTGTAATTGTTACTTTGCTCATTTTCTCCATCTATAATATTTGCCTAATCTTATTCTATGATATAAAATCTTATTGCCGTGGTTTTTCACATCGTGTATCTCAAGCAAACTTATTCGAATTAATCCCTTATCATCGCAGTAGCTACAAATAATAAAAGGTAAGATTATAGTTTTTGATTATTAATTGAGGGTATCGATATAAATATTTTTTATCTATCTGAAACGATATAACTTTGGTGAACGAAAGGTCGACCAAATTATCTATCCCAATCAAACATATTGTTTTAATTTGTCTATTCAGTTCCTAAGTATTATCAATTATGTAGGGCTCAATGTGCTATAATGCTGCGAGGAAGAGTCGGCCAGCATTTTTTTTCAACTGAACATTTAATTATTAATCAATTATTGATTCAATTTATTACAATTCTACTATATTGTTTATTTTTATTTTCATATAATTTAGAGAAAAAAATAAAATGAAAAAATTACGCGAAATATATACCGCCCTCTTAGCCCACTCCTAGGTAACTACTGGGTACATGTGATTGGGTATTCAACGTATATGAGAGACTAATTCAGTAATAATTTATGTTTATTAGAAAGTACACTCCACCCTAATCCTATAGCACAGTCATTGCACTGCGCCACTCATCCCTATAATCCTCCTCGGAGACTGAAACGGCAGTGGCCTCGTGACCTGCTATAAACGCGTGACAGCGGGAGTCCTGGCAATGGCCAGTTTCTCCAATCATGTCCTGAGCGTCTGTGGCTCTCGCGCTCTTGGTCAGCCTCCACTGGCTAGTATCCGGTGACGCGGCTGACGGAGGAGCAAGGGGGACTTCCCAAGACTCCGCTTTCTCTTCGCATGTGGATTTGGGAGGTCTGTGGGCTGTCTGTAAGTATTGTATGAATGAGCGAGTGAATGATGAACTGTAAATATGGTATAAATGAGAGCATTTATCTTAATTATTATTGCCTTATAAAAGGCAGATTGTAAATATAGCACAATAAAGGAATATATATATAAAAAAAAGAAAGTACACTACGTGTTTGTAGCGTAACTAAGAAGAGTTGAAGCAACCCTTCGTTTGATTCTTGTCACTTTCGATTATAATCAGTCTTATCAAGTTACAAATAAACAAACTGAGTTTTTCCGAAATTTTAAAATTACATCTAAGATAGTATACAAAAAAGAGTAAAACTTTCTCTTTTCTGCTTTCCCTGTTGAAATTCAAGAGGGATGAAATAGGATAGAACTTAACACAATTTATTACTTCGAAACTGCGTAGCAGCTTCCTCATTTTCATCAGGAAAAGCTCTTCATTCAGTCAAAACGAAAGCTCACCAAAATGAATAAACCATATAATCTATTTTTTGTTGTAAGAATATAACT
This sequence comes from Acanthosoma haemorrhoidale, assembly GCA_930367205.1. Classification (NCBI taxonomy): domain Eukaryota; kingdom Metazoa; phylum Arthropoda; class Insecta; order Hemiptera; family Acanthosomatidae; genus Acanthosoma; species Acanthosoma haemorrhoidale. The sequence continues at coordinate 66,941,296 of OV884009.1, forward strand.
TTGAACGTTGAAACAGAGGGCTAAAATAACTGCTAGGTGTTCTGAATTAAACATTTTTTTTTTTTAAACAGTTCAGAAAAATAGCTCCATTTCAAGAGGAAATAACAAGAATCTAATATCGGCGTAAGATAATCGAAACAAAAAATTTAATATAGGATGACAATAACGGTTTGCAATAAGGAGGTCCCCCTGATGACGGGGGTATTGTTTTCAACTAAGTTTGAATAAAGCTGGAAGACGTCTATTTATTTAGGTTCCATTTGAAAATAGGATTTCAAGAGTAAATATAGCAACGGGACGGGATTTCTCAAGAGGTTGCAGAAAAAATATGAGGGAGGATAGAAAACTAAAATCACAAACTGAGTTTAAAAACTTTGTATGTTAGTAAAAAAAATAATAATTAGCTATATGATTAGATCTGGAAGAATTACCAACCACCCTAAAGATATTAGCAGCAAGCGTATGTAAAGGTGGAAGTCATGTTTTAACTGGACCAGTTTCCATACTCTCAGTATTTTTGTGTTATGGGTGTGAGGCAAAATAACACAAACAAACAAAGGGTTAACCCTATGAAGAACGATTAATTCTCAAAAAGGTTTTTTCTTGTTTCAAAACCCTTCATTCAATATACACAGAGTGAGTTAGAGATTCCACAATATGGAATATTTATATAAGTGTACATCGTGCTAATAATATTTAGTATAGCTCAAATAGGTTTTTTTTTTCTTAACCCCTATCTGAATATATTTTAAAACGAAATATATACAATAATATAATACATTGAGCTGTGACTAGCTTTTTGTACTGAATCTATGCATTTAAAGCAGTTATTATTAACCTAACATCATCTTTTTATTGTTAAAAATTATATGAAGTAAATGGGAGTGGTGGAGCTCACCTTCGGACTAGGTCAAATGAGTTTTTTTTTTTTTTTTTTCTTTCTAAGCTCTCTAGTTAGAATTTTAGGATGAGGGAGAAATATAAAATATTTAGGGTGATCGGATCCTTGTATTAGGAGGACCTGCTTGAAGGTGGTGTGAGAGGAGTAAGGAGTGTGGGAATCCTCGGTGGAGGTTGATTGTTACGGTACAGTGGTGAGAGTCCACTAGGAGCTGGGCCTAGTCTTCTCTAGGCATGTAGTGCAGTCGTAGGTCAAACCTACCTAACGACTTACAACTTTTCACAATGCAAGAAATATCCGTTCACAAACAGAAAACTATTTTAATAATACAATATCATGAGAAAATTCAGTAGTCTAGGAAAAAGGTTACCACTACAAAACCATTCTCGAAGGATACATACATGCATTAGAAAATAACGAAATATGTGTAGCTGAAAAAAAAAAATGATGTTGCTTTCAGATCTAATCTACACGATTACCTAAATATCCTTTTAATTTAAATTGTAAATATTTATGTCATGTTGTGAATAGTATTATATATATTTTAAAGATGTTTATTTAACTTTTGAAAATTTTCTTTTTTTTTCATTTTGTAAATAAGTTTTTTTTTTCCTTTTTATTGAGTAGGTTTTCATTTTACTTTACGTACTATTACCAATATATAAGTTAATCTCCGGGCAGCATCAGTACTCAACCTTAATCCTCGAACGTCGGGATGTAAACATCCCGAATGTAAATATACAGTGTTATAGACTCGAAATAAACAGTCTAGTTCTAACTTTCAAGCGTGTTGTTTCTCTGTACCTTTTTCCCTTTGTTTTTTAATTCTAAAGCCGGAAAGCATTAACTGGTGCCGAAACCCGTGAACTCGTGGTGTGGAAAGAAAAGTAAGCGACGTCTGTTCGATTTTTTTTTTTCTCATCTCCTTTTTGCCGTGTTAAATAAAAAAATTGAAGAAAGAATGGCGGAAGGAGGCGTGCTACGACCACCTGTTCTGAACGTAGCGGATGGCGCGGAACATGTAGCAACGAGAAGAGTGGGCGTTTTACCAGAAGCTCATGCTACCGCTCTTGCGTTGATGAGAGTGAAAGCAATGAACACTCAAGATCTGAGAAATGCAATTTCAGAGCTGGAATGGTTCACTGGCGAATTAGGAGAACTCAACCACTTCCTGAAGGGAGCAGATCGCCTCACTGCCTTAATCCTAGCAAAATCGGAGGAAAATCTTCTGGACCCCAGGGATGCAGAGTCACTAAGAGCGGCCCTGATATGTCGGGTCAAGAGAAGGATTCTCAACCAGATCCAAGCGGATGAGGAGACGTCGTGGGAAACGGTGAAGATGCGGCTAAAGAAAGCATATGGAGGAGGGCGATGGACGCCCGAAGAAGATATTTTCCAGATGTTCCGGGAAACAAAATCATCAAGGCAGAGTAGCGGCCAATATGCCGCAGTTCTTCTAACCCGTTATAATCAAATAATGGAGAAAATGAGAGAGACAATGAGCATCGAAGAGGTAGAAGGCAGAATGGGATTTCTGTCTACTATACTGAAGGTACAGTTGGCGAAGGAAACAGGGAGAAAAGAGGTATTCCCTAATGAGCGCTCATTCCTCGAATGTGCCCAGGTCATGATTGACACCAGCGCCAGGGAGGAGGAATCGAGGATACAGGAGGATGAGGGAGAATGGAGCCGGATAGTGTACAGGAGAACCAGGGTCCCTAAAACAAATTGGAAAAAAGTTGAAACACCAACCGGTAGGGACAGGGGAGCGGCAGGCGAAAGGAGGTTCAGGGCGGCGAGACCCAGGTACGGACCCCGCAGAGAAGAGAGAAAATGCCATGGTTGCGGGAAGACGAGTCATTTAGTGGCACAGTGCCCCCGCACAAAATGTTTCGAGTGCAGTGAGGAGGGGCATATCGCTAGGCATTGCCCTTACGTGTATCGGAGGAGAGATGTTCATAGGGCAGAACCCATGGAAGTGAATACGCAAACGTTGCGGCAAAGAAGAAATATATCACCCAGGGGTAATGGATCTTCAGCTGAGGAATCTTCAGGAGCGTCAGGAACGTCGGAAACGGAAGAAGAGCCGGCTCGCAGCAGGAGCCGAGAGCATGAACGAAAGAAGACTACTTCGAGAAGATGGGAGCGGCGTGTGGCAGCCTGAGGAGGGTGGCAGCAGAGTGGCGACCGCACCCTCAAGTGTAATACAGTGAGAGGGATACTGTGCGAGTTGCCAATAATCAGAGTCGAGGGGGGGGAGAGGTGCTTGGTGGATACAGGAAGCACCAATACCATAATGTCACGCGGTGCGTTGGAGCGGCTGTATGGCAGAGAGAGGGCACTCCAGGTCAAGGTATGTAAGTGCAAGTTAATTACCCTGGGCGGGCCCTGTAAAGTGGCGGGAGAGGCGGTCGTGAATTTAGAGAAATGGGCGAAAAAAAAGGGCGACATTAACGTACATATTGTGGAGTACATGCCGCGCGAGTATGAAATAATAGTGGGGTGTGACTTATTGGGTCGGGTAGGCGCGCTTGTAGAGAACAAGGGAAAGGAGTGGCGGATCAAGTTAGGGGGGGTTACTTATCAATGTCAGGGGACCGTAAGAGGTGGGAGTGCGCGGATAGGGGCAGTCAAGAAAGTTGTGGACTGGAGGGAAAGTTTACGTAGGGAGTTCGGAGATATTTTTTACGTGGAGGGTGATATGCTTGGGGCAACGGGGAAGACAGTACATGAAATCCCATTAAAATCTGACCGAATAACGTACGTGAAGGAGAGACGATATCCGCAGGCACTCCGCCAACATATCCGGACAGAAATCGACAGCTTAAGACGACAGGGTATAATCGTTGATAGCACATCCCCTTATAATAGTCCTCTGTGGGCAGTACGAAAGAAGAGTAAACCGGGAGAGGAGGGGGAGAGATATAGAGTCGTCGTCGATTTTAGAAAATTAAATGAAAACACAACGGATGAGAAGTATCCGATTCCCCGTTTTGAGGACATTCTCGACAGACTGAATGGAGCCACAATCTTTAGCACTTTGGATTTGAAAGCAGGGTACCATCAAATCAAAATGAGCGCTACCGATCAACACAAAACAGCGTTTACTTTCGAGAGGGGGCACTATGAGTTCACTCGGATGCCATTTGGTTTGAAGAACGCTCCGATTACTTTCCAGAAATTGATGGACGAAATCCTGAGGGGGATAGACGAGGCGGTATGCCAGATTTATATGGACGATCTGTTGATCTTCAGCCGAACAGAATCCGAACACATCGAAGATCTCCGGAGGGTATTTCGACGATTGCGTGAATTCGGGTTAAAATTGTCGATGGAAAAATCATCACTGGGAGAGGATCGGATCAACTTCTTAGGGCATACCATCTCGAGGGAGGGAGTCCAGCCGGATTCTGCAAAAGTCGACGCAATTCGAAAGATAGCGGTGCCGAAAGACGTCAAGGGCATTCGGCGACTTTTAGGTACGCTAAATTACTATCGGCGTTTTGTTCCAGACATGGCAGAGTATCTCGTACCCATCAGTAACCTGCTGCGGAAGGGGGCGCGGATAGCGATTACACCTATTATGGAGCAAAACCTTCGAAAATGCATGGCTCGACTGCAAGAGGAACCAATCCTGGCGTTTCCCGATTTTGAGAAGCTATTTACTATCACCACCGACGCAAGTGAGTATGCATTGGGAGCGGTGCTGTCGCAGGAGGGAGATGGGGGGGAACGACCAGTGGCGTACGCGAGTCGAAGACTGACCGACACGGAGGCGCGGTACAGTGCCCTCGAGCGTGAACTTCTTGGCATCATATGGGCTATTGATCATTTTCGTCCATACGTCTTCGGGCGGAGATTCAGAGTACATACGGACCACAGACCTCTTCAATGGGTGGGGAAGCTTAAGGAATCATCCGCCAGGGTGACACGCTGGAAGGAGTTTTTGTCCCAATACAACCTAGAAATTGTATACAAACCAGGGAAGGACAATGTAGTGGCAGACTGGCTATCTCGAGCGATTACCATAAATGCAGTCGAGGAAGGGAAAACGTCCGGGGATCACAGACAATTTATCCAGGAATGGGCGCCCGGGGAAGATGGAAGTCGCGGTACGCGGGACGATAGCGATGGGAGCGAACACCAAGAAGCGGAAGAATCTGCCGGAGAACGTCTGGTGGAAATGGAGACGATCGAGGGTATCATTAACGATAAACGGCGACAAATTATTTGGAAGACGCAAACGACCGGCCTGATGCGAGCTACTCATGAAAACTACGGCAAGAATAGTATTACGACAATCTGGTCCCAACCGGGTGTCAAGGGTGACCAAATTTGCCAGGCATTGAAAGATGCATCCAGACCAGGGAAGACCTACCATCTATTTGTCGGCAACGCGACAGTGTGGGATCTGATCAAGAAATTATGGAGAACAGAACAACTGGGTATTGATCGATCGTTTGTTCGTTGTCTGGCTATGGTCCAGACACTGCGTGATGAGGAACGGCAGCGGGAAGTAACGCTTGCCTACCATCAAGGGAAGACGAACCACCGCGGTGTGCAGGAGACTTTGCAAGCATTACAGCGACGGTACTTCTGGTGGGATATGAAAAAGACGATCCAAGAGATTATAGGAACGTGCGATATATGTCTTAAGACTAAATATGATCGACACCCACCACAGGGACAACAGGAGGAAACACCCACAGCAGAGACGCCACTGAGTGAACTACAGATTGACACGTTCACTTGGAAGGGATATAAGTGGGTTACGACAATAGATACCTTCAGTAAGGTAGCTATGGCGTACGCCGTAAAAGACAAATCATCCAACGCCGTCTTACAGGCATTACGAACGTGGTTCCAGTTTTATGGGGTACCGGACCGAATCTCGTCGGATGGGGGTAGGGAGTTCGATAATGCAAACGTTCGGGCGGAGATGAAAAATCTTGATATCGTGTGGCATCTCAACACCCCAGGACATCCTAAGAGTCGCGGAGGCATCGAAAGGTTGCACAGTACCTTGAGTGACCACCTGCGGGTGTATCAGGTAGAAAAGGGTCTGCAGGCGAACGAGGCGATGCCAAAGGCAGTGGCGGCATACAATCATTCCATCCACTCCACCACGGGTTTTACGCCGTTCGAGATCCTCTTCGGACTGCGCGCGAGGCGCCGGAACGGGACAGAGACGGTGGCGGACGAGGGAATGGCGGAGCAAATGTTAAGTGCTCACTTAGAGCTCGGAAAACTTTGGGGCAAAGTTCGTGACAAAATCGTGAGGGAGAAGGTCAAGAGAGTTGCTCGGGTAAACCTCAAAGTCCGGGGTCGAATGGGGGACCTTAAAATTGGGACGATTGTATATCGTAAAATTGGCTCTAACCGGAGCAAAGAGTCGGTCAGATACGAGGGTCCATTCAAGGTGGTGGTGATCAGAGACCATAACATCGTCACCATCGAGAGTACAAGACCTCCGACGAAACGGAGGACCGTCCACGTCGAACAGTTAAAACTCCCACCAGGGGGGGAGGGTGCAGGCCATGAGTGAGTTGGAGTGTCCTCGCTTCTGCACGTAGCCAAATTTGGTATGGTATACATACGTACACTTTGTACCATTTGTAGAAGTATTTTTTTTGTAATTCCTTTTGCTGTTTTTTTTAGAATGTACACAGGCTATGTAGAAATATCGACTTTGTGTAGCGTGTAAGATGCCATTGTTTTCTGTGAGTAATGAGCCATGTAATTTTTTTTGTTTTTTTTTATTTTGTCACTAGTGGCTGCAGTGTAAGAGGCAGCGTTTTATTTGGATTATAAGTGTCTTATAAATACGACCGAATGTAAGGGATTACAGGTTGTGTCCTGTTTGGGCTGGCCTTCGCTCCCTTAGTACGATTAGGAGAGTGATCGTAATATCGCCTAAGTCATCCTCAATTTAGACTTAGACTTCATAGTTTACGAGGAGATGTGCGTAAACTGGCAGGGGGGAGTTAAGCTCCGGGCAGCATCAGTACTCAACCTTAATCCTCGAACGTCGGGATGTAAACATCCCGAATGTAAATATACAGGGTTATAGACTCGAAATAAACAGTCTAGTTCTAACTTTCAAGCGTGTTGTTTCTCTGTACCTTTTTCCCTTTGTTTTTTAATTCTAAAGCCGGAAAGCATTAACTTATAAATATCACTATTTTTTAGCCAATGCAATTTAACAGGGAAAGGATACCGGAGAACATAGAGTAATAACAATATAACAACTGAATTGTAAATAAAGTATTTTATTATTATTACATTACTTACCTCATATTCTTCCTATTTAAAACTGACTCTACGATCCTTTTCATCTTCCAGTCTGTCGGGATGCCTATTTGTTCTTTACGAACCATTGGTAAAAATGATACAATCAAACTAAAATATTAAACGTATATTCAAATACTCTGGGTGCTGCATTGCATACATTCTAGGATAAGAAATGGTGAAAAAATATATGAAAAAAAACTATATAAGCTCTTTATCTTATGAATTTAAAATTTCCTTCTTCACCATTCTCACTTATCGAACTGATCACCCAGATGGAAGAGCTCATGCAGGTACCGCTGTCATTGTCCATAACTCCATATCCCATCACATAGTTCCTTTGGTAGCACATGATTTCCTTCAATCCACTGCAGTGTCAATCACCACCCTCACTTTTCCCCTTACTCTAGCATCAGTGTACTGCCCTCCCAATAAATCCATTCCCGATTCCCAATTCATCTCCTTTCTAGACTCCATCGGGCAACGTTTCCTTGTGGGTGGGGACTTTAACGCAAAGCACCAACACTGGGGCTCAAGATCCACAAATACACGAGGACGTGCTTTGCTGTCTGCACTCACACGGAGACTGCTCCACTATCTCTCCTGACACAGCCACCTATTGGCCATCAGATCCCAACCGAAATCCAGATCTCCTTGACTTTTTCTTCTACAATAGTTTAGGAACACTAAACTATTCACTCAAGCGCCTCGATGAGCTCTCCTCTGATCATAGTCCTTTATTATTAACCATTTCCCTTAGACCAATTCACAAACTGCCTCCTCCTTCATTTATTAGGGGCCCAGTTGACTGGGACCACTTCCGTCAGCTTCTTACAGAGTCCGTAAACCTCAAATTATCCCTGAAAACATCCCAAGACCTAGACGATGCAGTGCATTCTTTCACTACTCTGGTCCAGAGGTCGGCTTGGAGGCATCGTCACCCCATCGTCACCCAAGAATCCACAATCATAATCGTTTACCTCAGCATCTCAAAGATCTAAACAAATCCAAACGCCGCTCTAGAACAGTGTGGCAAAGATCCCGGCATCCTGCTGATCGCCGCTCGTACAATCAGTACTGCCGATTGGTAAAGCGGCGATTGCCATCCTTCCGTTCTGATTCTTTCAATTCCTACCTCTCCTCTCTGTCTACCAGGGATAACTCCTTGTGGAATGTAACCAAAAAAATCCTAAAGTATCAACCTGTTTCACATCCACTCCGTCGTGATGATGGGTCCTGGGCGGCCTCGGATGGGGATAGGTCGGAGGAATTTGCTCTGCATCTTACCCATACTTTCACACCTCACCTTTCTCATCAAAGCCATACTCACAGCAAAACTGTGGAAGATTTCCTCACTTCACCTATTCCTCTCTCTCTTCCACCAAAAGCCGTTAATCCCTCTGAGGTCAAATACCTTCTGAAAAACTTACCTTACAGAAAATCCCCTGGATATGATCTCCTAACTCCTCAAATTCTCAAACAACTTCCTCCTAAAGCCATAATCTTCCTAACCTACATATATAATTGCATTATCCGAATGACACACATTCCTCTCCTCTGGAAACATTCCATTATTGTCCTATTCGCCAAACCCGGTAAACCACCCAATGACGCCTCATCTTACCGTCCAATTAGCCTACTCCCTATCCTCTCAAAAATATTTGAGAAACTCCTACTAAAACGTCTACTTCCAATTGTTGAATCCAAAAACCTTTTTCCCACACACCAGTTTGGTTTCCGCCAACGACATTCCACTGCTCAACAAGGCCTTCGCGTTGTTGATCACATATCCTCAGCCCTTGAAACCAAACAGTATTGCACTGCTGCCTTTCTCGATATAGCTCAAGCTTTTGACAGGGTTTGGCACGCAGGTTTGCTCTACAAGCTCAAAAGACATTTACCACAGACCCTTTTCCTAATCCTACAGTCCTACCTTTCAAACCGCTTCTTCCAAGTCCGCTGTGGCTTAGAATACTCTAACTACTATCCCATAAATGCAGGAGTTCCACAGGGCAGTGTCCTAGGCCCCATCCTCTATAACCTATACACCGCTGATGTCCCCTCTACTTCCAACACCTTCTTGGCCACATTTGCAGATGACACTGCAGTCTTGTCATCCCACCCAGACCCCGACATAACCTTCAAAGACACCTTGACGAGATCGAGTATTGGTGCAATCAATGGCGGATCAAAGTTAATGAAGCAAAATGCTCCCACATTACCTTCACCCTTTGTCGCAAGACTTGTGCATTAGTTTATTTTAATTTTATTCCTCTCCCAGTAACCGAGACAGTACGGTACTTAGGCTTCCATCTCGACAAACGACTGACCTGGAACCCACATACGAGACTAAAAAGACAAGAACTAAACAGACGCTTTGGACAACTGTACAGACTACTTCAAAGGACATCCCATCTCTCAATAGAAAATAAACTACTAATCTACAAAGTTATACTTAAACCAATCTGGACATACGGAATAGAGCTATGGGGGACAGCAAAAAAGTCGAACATCAAGCGTATCCAATCCTTTCAATCCAAAGTCCTGAGAACAATAGTAAATGCCCCTTATTATGTCAGCAACAAAACCCTTCATAACGACCTTAATATACCCTACATTCTAGAACTCATCCCTTCCAAGTTTATGAAATTCCACAGTAGCCTTTCCAACCACCCTAATCCTGTAGCACAGTCTTTGCACTGCGCCACTCATCCCTATAATCCTCCTCGGAGACTGAAACGGCAGTGGCCTCGTGACCTGCTATAATCGTGTGACAGTGGGAGTCCTGGCAATGGCCAGTTTCTGCAATCATGTCCTATTGTATGAATAAGCGAGTGAATGATGACTGTAAATATGGTATGAATGAGATCATTTATCTGTATTATTATTGCCTTATAAAAGGCAGATTGTAATTATTGCACAATAAAGTAAAAGTGGTATCACCATTAGTGATTGGGATGTATGAATGAATACTTATTTATGATTACATTCATACAAATATATGCCTATTCTGCCCAGGGAATTCCTTCCCGCTCCTCCCAAGCTGGTGGAATGCAGCCAAGCTCCCCCACAACCCCCTCTAATCGTTTTGCTATGAGGTGAAGACCAAAGAGAGGGAATGAGAGCCACATACGCTCAGTACATGAGATGGCCAGTGCCGTTTTAGGTGACGGGGAATACTGTAAGGACGAATGTTATTGGATAAGGAATTCGTAAGAAGATTTGGATGTCGTGATAGGTTTTCATGAAATTCGGAAAATCATGAGGGTATAAGTTCAAGGAAAGTTGGTACATGAATGTCACTGTGAAGGGATGAGCTTTTAATTTAAAATGGTCGGTTGAATACAGTTCTAAGGAAAAAAAAATATACTAATTATAGCAAACATGTTATAAATACGTGACAGTGAGAGTCCTGGCAATGGCCAGTTTCTCCAATCATATCCTGAGCGTCTGTGGTTCTCGCACTCGGAGCGTCCTTTCCCATGCGAGGGGGGTGACCACCATGTGGATTTGGAAGGCCTCTGGGCTGTTAGTAAATATTGTATGAATGAGCGAGTGAATGAAAATTGTAAATACGGTATGAATGAGAACAGTTATCACAATTACTTATTGCCTAATAAAGCAGATTGTAATTTTAGCACAATAAAGAAATTACTGTCCTATATATATGACCACTATTACATGCAACATATTTAGCGCAACATAGCGCGACATTTATACCTTCTCAAATTATTACCGTAGTTCTATTCAAAATTGAACTACCTGATGTTTCCCCAATAACAGAAAAATAGATTCACAGATGTTAAGTTCTGGGATATAACAATAGAAATTACATACTAGATGACGTTAAGACATTTTTTGTCTCTAAATTTTGAGACATTTCTTGGTATTAGATAGTAAAAAAGTGAATTTATGAAACAGGGGTCCTTTCTTAATTATTTATCAAATGGCAAAAGTTTCACCTAATCAGACATTTTCAGGAATGATTTAAACATTGGCTTTAGTCTGACCGTAATTAAATATTCCTAATAATAATTAAAATATGAAAGAATAATTAAAATATTCCTAATTTATCTATCATTTAATGTCGTTCTAATAGATAAATTGATTAGCAATCATTACCCCCGTAATAATATACCATATTTATGACGACACCAATTAAAAAAAACAATTAAATAAATAATTAAAAAAATGGATACTGGTCGTTTAGTCAAGTAGATTAAACTTTCCCACGAACAAATTGCAATCTTATGACCGGTTCTTTGGTTTTATCTAAACGAAAAATATGTAAAGAGTAAGAGGCAGAGAAACTATTTGAAGAATGCTCGCTAAGGTTTCGAGGAAGAGGCCGATTCTTCTTCATTAATACTGTTGCGTCAGGAGTGTCATTAGAATGAATCAGACGAAAGTAAACTTTATATTAAAACTATTAATATTTATTTTATTAGTGAAAGTCCCATATACAAATATCGTTAACCTTAATAGAAACATTTTTTTTTTTAATTTATTGTTGTACTACGCAGGAATATGATAAACAAAATAGTAGCATGTATGAATAAGACCATAGATATTGTTGAACGAATATCTCTATTTGAAAAATTACAATTTGTTTTAACATCATTATTAATTTGGATGGAAGAATTCATTCACAGTTACGAACAACTCACATTTATACAATATAAACATGTAAATTCTGCCCACGAGCCTCACTGCTCCCAGTCGATTCCCCAGCAAGCTGCTTGGATAGGAAGGAGCAGAGGTCCCCCCGTTTTCCTCTCTGGACGATTCGTCTTGAGGCGAAGGCCAGAGAGAGGGCAAGAGAGCCACAGGCGCTCAGTACATGAATGAGGATGGCGGCCAGTGCTAGGGCCCAACGACATACCTTTCTTTTACAATAGATCGCAAGACCAATGGAATTTTAGGCAACGAGGAGGGGAGAGTCTAACTTGATATGGAGTGAACAGGAGGATTTTGATGACCGGGGTGATTTTCGTGGAATTAGGAAAATCTTGAGGATTTATTAAGGTCGAGGACAGTTGGCACATACTGTGAAGGGATGAGTTTGTAATTCAAAGGGGTGCGTTAAATACAGTTCTGAGGACTTAGGTTTGAATTGGTTTCATGTTCGAAGGTTTGGATGCCTCCCATAGCTCTAGTGTAAGATTAGATTTTCTTTAAAGTAATATTTATAACTGTATAAACCGTATATTTAGTGCTTTAAGAGAATAAACATATTTGGCTTTTAATTTCTTATAAAATATATGCATATAAAGCTACATTGAGTACAAAAACAACCGTTAAACTAATTTACATTACCGTCAAACGGGGTAGCAATTGCCAGGGAACTATCTAATTATCATTATGTTACAATTAACCAATGTTTTTTATCCTTTTCGACCTTATACTTTGAAACGATTTCCGGTATAGGGCACCTTAACGCACGAAGGCATAAACATGCTAACGACAACCGTAAATAAGCCAGCGACATGAGGAAACGCCAGGCATCTACATCGTCTTCATCTTACATCGTCTCTATGAATTCTATCGTGCAATTGTGTTTATATTGGCCTATTTACGGCTCATTAAACTTCACATCGTTCGTACGACTTAAAAGTCTATTGGACTGTACCAGCTAATGAGATCAGTGATTGCCATTGAAAGGAATGAGAATTGTAAAGAAGTGTGACCCTTCAGATTCAAAAGGTTGCCAGATCAAATAACCATTTGCACTTGAATCACGTTTTTAAATAATCAATTATTAATCATGACCTGGGATGTCATGATTAACTTAAGTTGTTTATCTTAACAGATGGAAAAAGAAGATTTTTTTTTTATATATTATTCAAGAAGAGGAAAATATATTTTTTATGGTAAATTCATTTAAATAAATTACCTTCGACTGGTGGATATGGCTGGAAAAACACCTGAAATAAAAAAAAATACTTGAATTATTAAACTACGAAGATAACAAATACAATATGAGCAAATGCACGACTATTTAATAGTCTCTAGTCACTCTAGTCTAGTCATTAGAGCTCTTTTTGAAAAATTACGATTGCTAGTTGTGATGAAAGAATTCATACGTAAAATTCACATATGTACAATATATCGTTCACTTGGAAGAAGATTGTCACAATACGAAACAGTCTGGAAGAGAAGCGTTTTTAAGTTTGCCTGTTAAGGTTTATAACTGTCCTGCAAGACTCCCACAATTTCTCTCCAGTGGCAAATATTGAAACTAAAATTCTGAGATTTTTTCTCAGTTTAGTACAATAAATATTTCCTTATAAAAAAAGAAAAACAAAAATTTTCATGGCACTCTTTCTCCAAATATACATAGCAATATACATTCAATTTCTGCCCAGGATCCCTTATACTCCGAAGGCAATGCCACCAACTAGCCATTTGGTGAAGAAGAGAGAGAAGGGATGAGAGCCACCGACGCTCAGGAAGTGGGGATGATGGACAGGCTAGGGCCCTAGCCATTACATACCTTTTTTTAAAATTATTTAAAATATATTGCTATCCAATCCTTTCAATTAAAAGTCCTGAGAACAATATTTAATGTCCCTCATTACGTCAACAACTAAACCCTTCATAAATATATTAATATAGCCTACATTCTTGAACTCATCCCTTCCAAGTTCATGAAATTCCATTGAGACCTATCCAACTACCCCACCAATCCCCTCCTAGCACACTCATCCCTATAATCCTCCTCGAAGATTAAAGCGGAAGTGGCCTCGTGACATGCTATAAATACGTGAAAGTGGGAGTCCTGGCAATGGCCAGTTTGTCCAATCATGTCCTGAGCGTCTGTGACTCTCGCACTCTTGGTCAGCCTCCACTGGCTAGTATCGCGTGACGCGGCTGATGGAGGAGGTTGGGGATTTCCCAAGACTCCACTTCCTCTATAGCATGTGAGGAAGGTTACAATCATGTAGACTTGGAGGGGTCTCTGTGCCATTTGTAAATACTATATCAATGAGAATTGTGAATATGGTATGAATGAGAACATTTATCACAATTACTTATTGCACAATAAGGCAGATTGTAATTTTATCACAATAAATAAATTGGATATTAGATTAGAATAGATCGCGAGGTCATTGCTAGTTTAGTTGATGAGTTGGATTTTAAGGATGAGTGTTACTGGATAAGGAGTAGAAAAGTGGATTAGGATGAGTTGATAGGTTTTCGTGAAATTTGTTTGCTTAATCTTTGTGTCATGTGATCAAGGACTGTAGGCTCATCGGCATCGACATCACCGTCAAGGCGAGTTTGTGACGTAGGAGGGAGCGTTGACCAGTGTTCTAGACTTTGGATTGGAATGCGTTTGTTGTTCGAAGATTTGGCTGTAGCCCGCAGTTCTAGACCGTCTGTCCCAATCGATTTTAATAATTGTTTGTATATATGCACATCATTTTCAATTCGAGATTTGAGTTTACATTCCTATAAATTGTGTTCTAAATTGTTCATTGAAAACAAAACTGTTTGTGTAGGAGCTATCTCATTTTATGGAATATCAAACTAAACTTGTAGGTAAGGAAGTCACACTCTACTCTGTAAGGAGTTGACAAGAGACTTAGAATCAGCGGATATGTTTTGTGAACTTTGGAAATTCTTGGGGTTGGACAATTGGCCCATGGATATCACTGTAAAGAGATGAGTTAGTATTGCAGAAGAGAGCGTTGATATATCATTAAAATAAATTGTTAATATCTGTTGCTAAAATTAAATTGCAATTAATCTCCACAAAAATTAAATATCTCAAATTATTCTTTAAATTCTCAAAGAAAGCAAATTAAAAATTTCCTGTTACTAGTGACATAATATGCTGGGGTTTCTCTTTTCCGAGCCCGTCTTTCCAATTCAAACTAGATTACTGACGAATTGAAATCCCATTTCGTCCGACTTTGTTTTAAAAAGTTGTTTTTGGGTCTAACTAATAGGGGGGGGGGGAGTGCCAACTGGATCAAAACTTTTCTCGCCAGACGAACAAACAATGTTTGATAGGTCTCAAATGGAAGTTGTCTGTTCACGACAATCACCAGCTTCACTTCAATAACAGCAAATTAAAACTTCCTTAAGTCCAATCTATTTTTATCAGATATCGACACTAGTGGTTTTCGTTTTTTTTATTTTACCGAGAGGTTGTATTCGTTTCCTGTTTGTGTGCACCAGCAGAAAAGCAAAAAAACAACAGCAGCAGGCTGTTTTAATGTCAGGATGAAAAATCACTCATTAGAAACAAAGAGGAGCTTTTAAATTTTCCAGTTCTTTTTAGTTGATGGGAAATGCACACCCCTGCTTCGGGGAATAATTTTTCAGAAATGGTAATAAGGACTCAAACTAAACGGTTGGCTAGTTCTTGACGCTTCTGGTGGACCGCTGTTTAATTTGTCCAGCTGGTCACAGTCCGACTTGATGGTCCTGTTCGTGGGAAGAAGTTCGTAAAAGACAACACCCCTCCAATCCCACCAAATCGAGAGCATAACCTTTTTTGGGTGAAGTCCTGCTTTGGGGGTTGTTTATGGTAGTTCACCGCGCTTCCCCCTTGAGCGTTTGCGCTCCACATTGTTATAGAAGTTCCACTTTTCGTCCCGTCATCATTCACTTAAAAAAAGGATCGTTTTCTTCACGTTTCCGCAACGAATCGCAGATGGAAATCCTTTGGGCGACGTTAGACTCACTAAGTTGATGGGGAACCCAAAAATCGAGCCTGCTCACGTAGCCAAGTTGATGTAGATGGTTTTCAACACTCGATTTGGATATTTTGAGGATAACTGCGATCTCCCTAGTTGTATAACGGGGATTGGTGTCGTCTAATTCCTTCAATTTGTCGCTGTTAATCTCAATTGGCGAGCCAGAGCGAGGTGCGTTTTGAACCACTAAACCTTATTAGTAGGTTTAGTAACATTAATAAACTAAAAAAAAAAAAATAGGCACGAGTCAATTTCATGGAAACCTGTAATGTGCTTTCATTAATCTTTTTATAACTATTACATTTTTTGGGGGGACAAAAAATAAATATAGATGCGCGCGTTTAGGAAAACGTTTGTCCAACAAATTGGGACGATAAAACATGTACATGGATGGCACAGTATGTACACATTTTGCCTCATTTTCCAGGAGGTATCTGCCTCACTTTACAGGCCCAGAATGGCTTCGTTATCCAGTTACGTCTGGGGAAATATTTTGCTCAGATTTCAGCTCCCCCGGTGAACTTCAATTTCTAGGATATTTGCTTTTTACCTTAGATTTCTAAAAATTGCTGCATATCTGGTTCTAGGTGCTGTTTTATTCGATTCGACCGGCCAAAAACCATAATTGACCGCTAATATATCTCCTTAATTAACGCCCGTTAGTAGTATGACAGAGTTGAAATCTCGTTGAAATATTTTGCCAGCCCATACATATCTTTATTTGAACTTTTTTCATTATTTTGATCGGACTAGTAAATGCCCCTTATTACGTCAGCAACAAAACCCTTCATAACGATCTTAATATACCCTACATTTTTGAACTCATCCCTTCCAAGTTCATGAAATTCCATAGTAACCTATCATACCACCCTAATCCCATACCACAGCTACTAATCTGCGCCACTCATCCCTATAGTCTTCCTCGGAGACTTATAAATACGTGACAGTGGTAGTTCTGTCAATGGCCAGTTTCTCTAATCATGTCCTGAGCGTCTGTGACTCTTCAGCTCTTGGCCAGCCTCCGCTGGCTCGTATCCGGTGACTCGCCTGATGGAGAAACGTGGGGGACTTCTCAAGACTCCACTTCTTCTTTCGCATGCAAAGGAAGTGACAACCATACAGATTGGGGAGGTCTCTGGGCTGTTTGTAAATACTGTATGAATGAGCAAGTGAATGAATAATTGTAAATATGCTATGAATGAGAATTACTTATTGCCCAATAAGGAAGATTGTAATTTTATCATAATAACGATTTAAATTAAAAAAAAATACTTTTATATCGAAAATGCTGCAAAAGCTTAAAATGTGATGGAGCAGAATTAGTAATTACTATTAAAGGATCTTGTTATCAGTACGTCTAAGATTAATTATTACCTATTTTCGTGAAATGACTGTAGGTTGGCGGAGGTAGAGACACTTGAACCACCCACCCATCCCACGAATTCATTGATTGCCCATAATTAAATTAATAAATATAGATTTGGTATTAGTGGTAGGAACACCGCGCCAGTTATCCGCAGTAAATATTATAAACCTTAAACTTCCCAGTACGAACATGAAGGTGAGTTTTTGGTCCGATATATTTTTAAAACTGATAATTACATTAGATATTATCTCAACATTTTCTTAGATACAAAATAGTTTTGAGTTTAGCATTTTCTTTTCCCTATACCGGGGTTTATAAAGCTAATCGAATTTGTTTAAAGTTAATAATTGTTGAATACTAGGTTGAATAATAAGTTGAATACTTGCCCTTTCGCACCAAAATTTCCCATCAAATTAATTTATCTTTAGTAAAAGGCGAAAGATTTATTCGCTTTGAAAGGAGACCAGAGTGTAAAAAGTGTAAAAAGAAATACTAACATCATCCCTATGAATTATGTCTTCGTTGAATTACATATAAATTTTAATTTAGGAAATTAGGGGCCCACACCCCAAGCTCGCTTTGCTCGCTAACCCATTTCCCGGACCTAGCCCCCTGTTTACGAATAAGAGAAGAGATAGAGAATATAATATTATATAAAATTCAATAATAAAAAAAAAATAATATGTTGATTATCTTCATATACTTCTTTTTATCCTCATGTAAGGGTTCACGGAGTACTATAATTTTGATTTCCTTTTTTTCTAAATACATTTTTTTACCTGGACTAATTCTTCATCAGGACCAAGTCCAGTCAAAATACACTCAAATTTCGCATGTGCTAAAATTAAATCCAATGTTTTCCTTTTTTCAGTGATCCCTATTGAAGATAATAACAAAAGCCCTGATGAATAGGAAGTAAGCTAGAGTCAGGAAATAAAAAAAAACAAAAGAAAAAAAAACAGGGGAAAAATTTTTATGTTTCCAATAAGTATCATATATATGTTTTTTATATTTAAAATAAAAGAGCATTAAAAACTCTATAATAAAGGTCATACTTTATCATTTTTTGTACATCTTACTGTTTTCGTTATAAACTCGCTTGAAAAATGGCGTATTTTTTAAAATTTGTTCTATCAAATTTTTTGCCCATAGAAACTGGCTTATATGTCTGTGTTGTATGTATGTCAACCAAGCCTCTCATGATAAAAATGCTAAGAATTAATTTTTTAGAGCATTCAATTCTCTAGACAATGTTTGTTCAAGTTATAGTATTACCAGCTTATGCCCCAATGATCTTAACCAAATATTTAGCCAGGAACATTAGCAAGTAACAACATAAAAAACATATTTAGTTTCCCGAATAATTTATTTAGGACAAAAAAGTAAAATGAGAAATAAAAATAATAATATGAATTAGTTAGTAAACGTAGTTTAAAAAAAAAAAATATTAATTAATTGATAGGTAATAATATTACTATATTACTGACAAAAATGTTATTTTTGGGAAATAAACTGATTGACATTGTTTTTTTGATTCGTATTCTCACTTATTACCCATCCCCCTTCATTGGTGGTTAATGTTTAATTGAGGGGATGAGTAGTTCCTCCTCTGCTTCGTGGTGTTATTCTCTTATTAAGAGCGGTAGTGGTACAGTCACCGTGGCCATTGTGACAGTCAGAAGTGCATTGCATTGCGGTTTTTCTGCTTCCACACTTGGGTCCACATCCTGTGATGAATCTGCAAAAACACTAGGCGCAAAACTTCCTCAGGGATGACGGGCAACTTGGTCTGAATGGGTTTCAAATGGGTCTGTTTAATTCCCGACCCCATTGCTCAGGTGGTAATTCATTCCTCAGCAACAACTGCACCTGGTGAGTCACACGATAAGCGTGCCTCCTGACAGCGCCCTCAGTTGGAGGCAGTGCAGAAATATCAGACATTTGGACATCGATTTTATACCTTTGATTGATTTTGTATATATGATAATTAAGGGAGGTTTACTTTGAGGATGATCCGTACAGATGAATGAAGTATTTGCCGTCCGCAACATCCTCATGTGTCGACCTAGGTTGTTGAACGCAATAGTAAGATAAAGCAGGTCTTGATGGTTCTTAATCAGGTTGTAGCATGTTGCTTTCCCTTTTCTGCAAAAAGAATAGATAGTAGCACACCTGCTGATGGCGTGGAGGAAAAGGATATCCAAATTCATGAAACTGTTGTGAGGAGAAGATCGTAGCGCCCACATTACCATGGCTTGGATTCATGGATAGTATTTTTCTGTCCATTAGCTAGTTAGCGCGATCAGCAAATTATAAGGTCTAATTAACGAATTTTCAAAAATATGCTATTTTTCAAGCGAGTTTATATCAAAAACTGTTACATGTACAAAAAGGTACATACGACCTTTTTTTTAGTTTTAAACGCTCTTTTATTTTCAATAAAAATGTTTGCTCGGGTTAGCTATTTTCAATAACAAACAACACAAAAACAAGAAAACGCCTTTTTTCCCAGTTTCATTTTGAGTTCCTGACTCGAGCTCACCACTTATTCATCAGAACTTTTGATATTACCTTTATCACACATCACTGAACAAATGAAAAACATCGGGTTTAATATGAGTACGTTCATTACTTTGACTAGACTAATAATGTATCGGGAGTGAGTATCGTGTCGCCTGGATCAACAAAGCCGACTTTATTGAAATTTCACCCTTGTGATTTTTTTTGGTCATAGTCAAAAGCTGATGTGACGGGAAATTGCGTTCGTTTTAGCACAAAGGGCATATTGAGATCGCCCCGTGTGCCGAGCGCGGTTCTAGGAATATGAACCATATCACCTTTTTCTCTCATTTGTGAGGATTTCACGGAACACAATGCGTCTCAGTATCAATTTTGTTCCGTTGCTGAGCCCGTCTCACTTATACATAGATTTCTTAGCAGCCTTAGGATACAAGAAAGTTTCAGGTTCGATTCCACCGGTGGTATTCCGGACGGTGTTAGACAAAATACTCGGGTGGATATTGTAAACATGTATTTTCACAATCGGGTTCATCCCAGCCCAGAGATTCGACCTGATATACGAAAATACATTCTAGAGTATCGCCTGGGCATCTTATAAGCATAGATGCATAGGCCGATTTTTTTCACTCCATCATTTTGAGCAAGTAAAATTTCTCACTTACCCATTTCGCATGTATCTCAGAATAGAATTCGTCCGACGGATCATAACATATCTCCTCGAATTCTAATTTTTTTTTTTTTTGAGTAAGTAGGTCCTATATGTTGAGCAACTACTATGCAAACTCAATAGAATCGATCTCAGTGCGCATGTCTTTTGTCAGTTTTATTTGTTTGACAAAAACACTGAAACTATGTTTTCAATATGCACAGAGAACAATAAACGTATGACGGATAAAAATATTTTATATAACTGAGAAAAAAATTAAAGTAAAACAATCCAAAAAAACAACAAAAAAAAACTAGTTGTTAACATAAATGGTATAAACAACTTTATTATGATGAAATTACAATCTGCCTCAATACTTAATAAGCAATAAATAATTGAGATAAATGTTTTCATTCATACCATATTTACAATTCATCATTCGCTCGCACATTCATACAATATTTACAAACAGCCCAGGGCCCCCCCCCAAGTCCACACGGTTGTTGCCTCCCTCACATGCGAAAGAGGAGTCTTGGGAAGTCCCCCACGCTCTCTTTTAGGATTATAGGGATGAGTGGAGCAGGACTGTGCTACGAGATTAGGGTGGTTGGATAGGTTACTATGGAATTTCATGAATTTGGAAGGGATGAGTTCAAGAATGTAGGGTGTTAACATAAATAATAAAAACATTTATTCATAATCTATTATGCCTTAAACCTTTCTGTTTGGGTAATTTACCAATGTTAGTAATATTGTGAAGTAATGGGTTTTCACAATACTTGCATTTTTCTATTCATTTTGTGGTCTATTTCATAGTTATATGGAAGGGGGGAAACAACCATAAATGTCACGTTGGGAGAAACGAAAGTTGCCTTATTCGAAACAGGAAAAACACAGCCCATAAAGCATAAGTCAGTTATTTATGTATTAATTAATTATTCGTATATATAAAATCTATTATTTTGATTAGGATACCAAATTAAAAGTCTCGATGAGTTGATTACTAATATTTAACTAATGTTATTTCGAATCATATTCACAAAAAGTCATGTAAACAATTTTAACAAGCAGTGCTTTTATTTTAAAGATGCTTTTTTGTTCGAAAGTCTGAAAAGGACCCTTTCTGTAAACCTTTGTACAGATCCCAAATATTCGTCAAATTCTAAGTTGATGTGTTGATTTTGAAGGGAGCAAAAAATAAACTTTAGAAAAAGAGTTTAGACAAATGCTATTTACACACTCCTTACGCCCAATAAATTTTCTCGCCTTTGAAAGTTTCTGTCCGTAGTTCAAACATTCAACTTTTCAATCATTCACACCTCAGTAGTAATTCAAACAATTTTAACGAACTTCACTTCGCAGTTAGTTGAAACTTCCCGAAGTCAGAACTAAATAAACGAAATTAAAGAAAGAAAAAAAAAGTTCTGATGGTTCTTGGATAAGTAAAAAGCCTAAGTACAGAAGAATGCTTATTTATTTAAACTTATAACAAGGCCAAATCTCAATATGTATACTCATATTAAGTGCTATAATATATTTGTTGTGTAAACTTAAGCATTCAGCGTGCATAGTTACTAGGCAGGCAGCCACTATTTAGTGATGAGTTACATGTAAGTGGTGCTTACATAAATATGTCAGTGGAAATACTCACAAACCTCATAAATTAATAAGTGAAAATACGATGATGAGATACGGTTGCTATTAAAATCAATTTTATTACGTTATTTTGCTTGTTTTGTATAAATTCGTGTATTTAAGCGAAATACATCTTTACAATATAATTGATAAAAGGGCCCAAACAAAGTTTTTACGAACCCACCTCAAAAATGTTGGTGATGTTTTTCGATATAAATGAAACGGTGTTTATATGTGTTTTACGTATTAAACTAAACACTACGCTCCGAAGCGTACTGACGCATCATTAGTGTGAGTACCAAGCTAATGTAAATACCTACTGATATCAAGCTAACCTAATCATTGTTAACAACTAATAATTGGTCATGATTAAATCCTGACAGGTCTTGTATACAACACAAATTTAGTCATGACGAAACTAGAATAAATCTATGGCCATTTATTTACTGTATGTTGGTGTTAATATAATCACGGTAATAATAAATATTTATTATCCTATGTCCCTAATAGGCTCAGATTTATCAATAATTAAAAGTTTAAAACTTTTATTTAAATTAAATTACAATCTGCCTATTATTAAGCAATAAGCAACTGTGATAGATATTCTCACTCATACCATATTCACAGTTCTTCATTCACTCACTCATTCATACAGTATTTAAAAACAGCCCAGAGGCCTCCCAAATCCACATGGTTGTCACCTCCCTCGCATGAGAACAGGGAGCGGAGATGAAATATAAAGACAAAAAATATGAAGAAAATAAAACAAGAAACCTGCCGTTTGTATAATATTGCTTTTCGGAGTATAAGTACTTCAAAAAGAGACATATTATATATTTTTATGTATATATTATAAATATATATTTTATGTATTTTTCATATAAATGGGTATATGTTGGGTAATGAACTTCAAGTCTCTTCAATTAATATTTTTATTATTTTTAGCTGTTTAATTTCAATTAGATAAGGTCAATATTTCTTCCAAAGTTAGATAACAACATGCAAATGCTTGCTCATAAATTTACAATATGAATTTTCTAAGTAAGGTTTTATTAATAATATCTTCACATTCATAAAATAGCTTTTTTTTCTTAACAAAGTTACTATTTTATTCAAATGATTTACTATATTGTATATTTCGATTTGTTTCACAGTAGGGTTACTGATTCCTAATACACAACAGTGTATCAATAAAGGATTCAAGTAGATAATAATAGTATCTATACGTATGTTTCACAGGTCTATTGTTATATTCTTTTTATGGGTTTTCAATAGTTTTATTAATTACATTATCTTTTATTGCATTGTATTTCTTGTATTATGTTATTGCTGTTTCTAAACATGTATCTTGTTCTAAAATTTAGAACATTGTATAAAATGTTAATCATCTTGTCTGATGATGCCTGAAAAGAAAAAACGTTGAATAAGTGAATGATTGGAGAGAGAGCCTTGAAGCTTAATAGTCAAGATGTAAAGAAACCTAGTATCTACAATACACAATAATTCACAATAGGGTATTCGCACAAATAATGTTGTGCTAGAAGACAGACAAATTAAAAACGTGTTAGCAGACCGAAAATAATTTTCACTTGATTTATGCCTTGTCATTTTATCTCTACCATATATACCTAGCCACTCAGCATTTTTTATAAAAGTTTTTTTTTTAAAGTTGAACGGCTTTCAGGTCGACTTAAAGTTAATTCCAGTTTACTATCACGAGAAAGAAAAATGATAACAGGAAAATTAAAAGAGAGAAATGCCAGGGTCCTGCTTGGGCCAGGAAAGGTGAAACACAACGAATTAAATTAAAAATTCCCTTCCGTAGAAAGACAGCATTCTGTTACTGAAAATTAGTCTTTTTATATTCTCCGCTGGTCTATGGGAGATAAAGCTGGTTAGAGATGCCCCGTTGGACAATCCGCAATAGAATTGACATATTTTAATCACACAGCAACTATATAGAAATATACTTTGAAATTGAGGACGTTTTTCCTAGAATGATAAATCATTTGCTTTTTGATCTTTCCAGAACAAAAATCGGCAGACTGAGCTGAAGACCACATCGACAGTGTTCGTTTTTTTTTGCTCGTTATAGACTTATTTATAGTTAAGAGATTTTCAAAATGTATTGGAATACAAATTATATACATATTTTAGAGAGAGTATTTCTTTTTTCATTGCATGTACATGGCATCATTATATAAAGTTTCCAGACGACCGAGCGCCTCTATAATAAATCTTAAATACAACTAATGTGTAAACTTAAATATCCACTTATTTTTAAGTAGGAAAAAAAAACAAAAAACCTGCAATTAAAGGACAAATTTTTGAGTGGCCCTTAAGGATAGAATCTCTTTATATATCCTCTTCCACCTCATCCAGTATGCACATCACTTTGCACTAAATTATTTTTGCTACTCTTACGATTTTCAAGAAACCTTGGAGTGCTTCTTGCTGGACGTTACAAATGAAGTCAATGTCACTGGTATCATCTAGTCGGGAGATGTTGGAATGGCATTTACCTAGGTAGGTGTTATAATTCTGAGGAATTTATTCCGTATTCTTCCCAGTTTTTTTAAGTTACTGGTTCAGCTCATGCTCCAGAATGACGATGCATAGATTAATAGAAGTCTGGCAAGCAGTTAATAAACAATCGATTCTTTTTAATTGGCAATTTAGAAGGATAAGGTAAATATTTCGTTACTGATTTACATCAAACACGGTGAAGAGAATGGCTGTCATATTTTCTCTGGAGGAAAGCTTTGTCCTTCTCCAAATATTTGATAGACGCTTCTAAAATCAGTAAATAGAAATAAATTACTAAAGATATACTAAAGCTATTCTGGACCCGTGGAATAGAGCTATGGGGGACAGCAAAAAAGTCGAACATAAAGCGTGTCCAATCTTTTCAATCATAAGTCCTGAGCACTATAGCTATGCCTCTTATTACGTCAGGAACAAAACCCTTCACAGCGATCCTAATACACCCTACATTCTTGAACTCATCCTTTCCAAGCTCATAAAATTCTATCGAAACCTATACAACCACCGTAATACCCTAGCACAGCCATTATACTACGCCACTGATCTTCATCGATAATTTTACATTATAATTATATCCGACTAAAGCGGCAGAGGCCTAGTGACCTGCTATAAATACGTGACAGTGGGAGTCCTGGCAATGGCCTGTTTCTTCATGGCCTGAGCGTCTGCGACTCGCATTCTTGGTCATCCTCCGCTGGCTCGTATCCGGTGACGTGGCTGACGGAGGAGCGAGGGGGACCTCCCAAGACTCCACTTACTTATTCGCATGTGAGAGAAGTGACAACCATGCGGATTTGGGAGGTCTCTGGGATGTTTGTAAATACTGTGTGAATAAGCGAGTGAATGAAGAACTGTAAATATGGTATGGATGAGAATTTGATTACAATTATTTATTGCCCAATAAATCATATTGGAATTTTACCGGAATAAAGATTTAATTTTTCTCGAAATCTTTAATAGAACGAAAAAAAAATGAGTTCTTTGTTTACTTGGTAACTGCTTTAAGTCGGAGGCTTTACACTCTTGTCATTTTCGCCCTGCAGCCGAAAATGGCTCGATTTAGAACTATGAGCAGTTTGTTACTTATGACCAATTTCCAATTTCTTTACTTAGGAAGTCGTACGCTTAGATGCGTGGAAGAAGTTCCTCCAGGCTATTAAAGGACGGAAGAATTGCCGAAGAACGGAAGGGCTGTCAGAGGAACAGTCAGTCATTCGAGAACCGTTCTAAGAGGATCAGTGGTGAGGAATCTTCAAGGGCTGGATCTAGATCAAACGAGGATAATCTCCCTTTAATGAGCCAAATAGTGGCAGGGCTGGGAAACTATGGAGATAGTACTCAATTGTAACAATCCAGGCCAATGTTGATTTGTCAGTCGATAATGGCAATTAGCTAGCAAGCACTATTAACCAATCAGATGATACCCCCCACCGCCCACCAATTAGTTAGAGATGGAATATTGATCTTGCGCGGGATCAGGATTTCAACTATAATGTCACCAGACTCACCCACCAGAAACGATTGAGTGCACTCTAGGTAGTGTTTCGCTTTTAAATTTAGCTCACAATGGATCCAGCAATGTTGTAGTAGCCAAACAACCAACGCAATAACTTTGATTTAATGACAATAAAAATAGCGATGACACTGACACTTGTAACAGGTAATTTAAGTTTATATTCATACAACGAAAGAAGTAATATGTGCTTGTGACAGTAGTGAGAACTTTCAAAACTGACGCACATAAGGAAGAAAACAAAGAAAAGAAGAACTTCTGGAATCATTAAAAATACAACAAAAGGTAAGTACACAACGTAATTTATGCTATAAAGACATTTCTCTATAAAATATTTACAATATTGAGTCCCTGGTACAGATGAAGTGAACGCCTCGTTGGCTAGAAAAACGAGTCTTTCAAGTCCCACACCCTTGCGTGAGTGAGAGGTGCAATAGGAAGGTTACGTCGTGGAATTTGAAACCTTGGCAGCTAGTGCAGCTTCAGACAAAACACCGCAAGGGTGATGAGAACGGCGGTGAACAGATAAAACTGGATAGATGCTTCAAAACATCGGAGGATGGTTATGTGTTATATGTGATTTATATTTGTTAGTTGATTATATATGTGATTTAGAACTGTAAGTTAAAAAAAAGTGATCTAAAAAATTATAAGATATGGACCCGTGAGCCGCACACATCCTGTGAGGGAAACTTAGCACGGGGAAAGTTTTTTTTTTTAGGTTTTTTTGTTTTGTTTTTCATAAAAGATATTGTAAGGAATTTCTTGTTTATTTCTGATTTATGCTATTATGATTTTGAAGATAAGGATTATTTGTCGTCTAATTTTTATCAAATATGAGTTACTATTTCTTTCAATAGTCACCTCCCACGACACATTAATGTTTGTTTTGCTTGTAAAATATGTGATTTTTTTCGCAACGTCTGGGGCCTGGCCTCAGTTATTTCAAAACAATAATAAAAGGTAAAATTATTAAAAATTTGCTGTTCTAAAACCAATATGAAGACTTGTGGTTGACAAGCGCAGAGACAGACAAGCCAAAAGAAAAAAAATTAAAACTTATAGAATAATTTTTAAAATGAGGCGTCAAACAACGCTCTAGGCCGAGTGTTCTCACCTTTATTATTAATTCATTTCAACTAGAATTTTCATTCATTTGTTTTTTTTTAATGTTTTTAAAGGCTTTGATCTACTGTGTCAGTGGTTCACACCATAGATATATACACGCCTTTAAAAACATAAAAAAAAACGAAATGAATGAAAATGTCTTGAACGCCAAGTACCAGTTTAAGTTTTCAAATATCACGGATATGAATTTAGCCCAGAGAAACCAGTGTTGCTTGAACTTAAATTGACAATAGTTCAGTCCAGAATCATTTTCTTTTCCAGAACCTTTAATATAATTTATAGTTTTTCAATCAGTTCATTTCGAAAAGAACGCATCTTGGAGTTATTTTTTTTGTTATATCTTCCTTCAGAAATTTTTTTAAATTCCAAATTTCAAATTAAAAAATAATGAAATACATTCAGAGCAATCTCGTCCAATGTTACCGTCTTTAGTACTTTTGACCGTATTCAGTTTTTCGTTTCTGCTGAAAAATTATAATTTTCAAATTTGAACCTTTTTTGAAATGGTCGATCCATAATAATAAGAGAACTTCTTTATTGTGATAAAATTACAATCTGCCTTATTGGGCAATAAGTACTTATGATAAATGTTCTCATTCATCCCATCGATTCAATTATAAATATATATTTTCATCTTTGTCAGTAAGGGGAATGATCCTTGGAACGACCAAATTGATTTTAGAAAATAGTTGGTTGGTTTGAAATGGAACAGCAAAAAAGTGATATAATCGATCGACTAGGAGAAGACACGATAGAAGAGGAAATTAGTGCCTTTGAAACGACTGTTGGCTCACGGGTGGAACGGAAGGTTTCCGTCACTGTTTCTCTCCTCGTGTTTGTTTTGGCAAGCAATCGAGTTGAGGGAAACTTAGTGAATCGTAATGAGGTGGAATAATTTTCATCGTAGGCAGGGAAACTCTAAGACCTGCCTCTCCCCCACTTTTCAACAGCGCCCGCATAGTATTTATGAAAATTGAATTTAGTAGTCAAAGAACTCTAAACACATCATCTTTTTTTTTTATTATTATAATTTAAAAGTGATGTCTTAACGTTTTTTTACTTAGAACTAAACTTTTGTTATTTATATACGCCAGGAAAAAAAAACAAACTTGCAAGCCTCTCAAAATATATGTTATATTTTCATCCCCGATTTTACGCCCAAAATTCATAATACTAATGGAGTAAGGTTTCACCTTTGGAACTTGAGCGTCACTTCACCGCATGCATAACAATAATTGTTGGGATCATTTAAACAAACTATGGGCATTTAACGGCTAATTAAAAGAAATAAAGTTGTAAATATGTAATACATAATAATTGAGACACACAAAACACTCGCAATGACGTTTAGTGGTTCACAATTGGTTCTGATGAATGTGTGCTACACTACGTAAAACACGTTTGTACGCCTCTATACATCCATTGAACCTGTACAACAGTACCAATGCAACTCTTTGAGTTAGCTCATTTGGTCCGTGTTTACAATGCCCTAGGAGTTTTTACTTGACAATGGCTCAAATGAACAAACAAATGTTTTAAAATATTTAAAAAAAATAAAATAACTTAAAAAAACTCTGGCTATTGTAGAATTCCGAATACATATTTGAAAAGAGGATATAAAACTGCCTGTACAAGTACTCGTGAGACAAAAATAACGTTGAACAGTGTTACTATGTACCATTGTCATTAGGAATTTCGCTGATTTCGACATCATCAGGACAACAGGATGTATAAATTGTTACCAAGGGGTAGCTCGAGTTACGGCTTTACATGAAAATATAAGATATATATTAATCTGTACATATCCCACTATAGGAGAATGCCATACTCGTACAGGACCAGCTCGGCAGGTAGAGCACCCGACTGGATATTAGGGTGGAGCCGAAATCATGTCCCCCATCCTAATAGTCCCATCCTAGCTAATAATTGTTAATAAATAACAATTTGGTTTGTAGCCGATGTTTAATTGATAATTCGAATTTCTATAATTCAAATGTCTTCATAATTCGAATCCTCAGTTGGGTGACCAGCTACCAAACTGCTAAAAGGCAGTGATTTGGTAATTCGAAAACAAATCCAGTGTATTTTACACTCGATAATGTGAAGCTGTTTTTGTAATCAGGGGAGAGAACATTATGTAATTTAAAACGGAGCCACTTCCCTTATTTATAATTTGAAATCATTTACATGTAATTTACTACAAACATACTGTAGCGACCGCTAACTACATAAGATAAATCACCCTATGCTCCATTGTATATATATATATTGTAAACAAATGGAAATAACATTACCAAAATATAAATCATTGTAAATATGGTAAACAATAAAACATGCTGCTAGGAGCCAATTAGTTATATGAGCTGGGGCACCAGCTGCCAGGGCAGGTAGTAGACCAGACCGCCGAGAGACCCTTCCCGGCTCACGTCTCTTTGTCAGAGAACAAAGGGAACCACATACTCAAACCTCATTGGGTACTATAAAAACGGTCCTTGTTGGCTACTGACGAAGCCAGCTCGGTATTTAAGACCGGCGGTTTTGGGCCTGTACATCATTCTCCTGGGAATTATAACTGGCTCGTGGCTGCTCTGCTTGAAACTCTGAAACTTGGCTGCTTCTTTATGAAAAACCTCTGCATCTCTCTCTCTCCTCACCTCGCTACGTTTTAGTCCAGCATTGTCAGACCCCAAACCTTCCTAGTGGGAATTTCTGCCTTCGTCCCGCTAAATCTAGCCCCTTCTTGGGAGATACCTCTCCCTAGTGGACGGTTTTCGTGGCCCTGCAAACTTACCAAGCTGTGTTCCCCACGGCAATTCAGTCTGCCTCTCTCCGGTTCACACTCGCCTTTGGGATCCGCACGGATTTCGCCTACCCTCAGATACCAAGTGTGAATTCGTGGTCATTCCAAGACCACACAAACTACCTACACTACCTACCCTGTACCTGTTATCCTGAACATAGTGAATTGTCGGGGCACATACCTATAAAAAAATGGAGTCAGATAGTAAAGCCGTCATGAAACTCAATCAACCCTCACTTCGTCACCAGAGCTAGGGTAACTAGGCACCCTCCTCGTGACGACCCAACACATATAAATCTACATACTTGCGTAATAAAATACATGACTCTACATTGCTCTTTTTGTTGCTTTTCATTCTTTTCACTTTTCATGCGTTTAAAAAAAAAAATATGAACTCTTAATAATTCAATTTTTTATCTTTTATTTAGGTAATTACAACGTCTTGAAATATCAAATTCTCATATTTTGAAAATTTTCTGTGGTCGCTAGCGATTCGACTTATCGAGGGTTCACTGCATTTGTTGTGCCGTAGCGTATAAAGTTGAGGTCTAAAATTCGGGTCTCTTAGGTGGGTAAGAGCTGCTAACACTTTGATAATAATTACTGGCTCTCCGCCGGATCCTAGAATCATTAAAAACTGTAAGAACCCCTCCTCCCCCCAAGAAAAGAGTAGGAGAGTTTTCTGGTAAATCTGCTTAGGTTTTTAAGACATGTTTTAGGTTTTCGTCAAATTTATCTTAAACCTAAAAACTCTCTTTTGTACTCGTTTGTACACTCACTGCAGACAATGGACTCGTAGAACAAAAAAAAAATAGGACCACAGTTCTACTCGGAATTTCAATGCAATTTAATTAATGGAGTTGCTAACTTTTGCCGGGTGGAATGGTTACGATTGTTTTGATGAAGTATGCAGATGCAACGTTTTGCATATTCCAGCGTATCACAACAGTCCTGGACGTCCGCAAACATAATATAGCCAATCATAACACAGCTGTGCCCTAAAACATACCCTATACCGCTCTCTCTTTTTTCTGTCGGTTATCTATTTGCCAATGGGTTTTCGTAACGGTTTAGCCGTTCAATTATTCACTTTTAATACGGTCTCCCAACTAACCTCGCAAAACTTTCAACTGTAAATAATTTTAACACACGGCTACCCGGTTATTTTTTTATTGATCGAACGACTGATCCTTCCGCAGACCTCATTCACGCGTCAGTATTCTTCAAATTATTATCCAAAAATTTTGAAGTTTAAGGCTTCCATGGTCCCATCGAAAATTTTTTTTTTTTTTTAAATAATAGCACATATTGGATGAAACCTAGCATTATATCAGGAAACCTAAATAATGACACGGATAAAGATCGAATACGCAAAAAACAACAAATAATTTATCAGTAATCCACCTGATGTTGACAACTTTAACTGACCAAAAATTCTTGAATCGACGAGGATAGTATTTTTAACCAAATTTTGAACAAAATGGCGTAGCAACGCAGTTGTGACCGGGAGCATACAGAGGAACAAATATAAAAACAGACAAGCAAACATTGTCATTTAAAAAGTTTCGTTTCGACGATTTATTGACACGTAGTTACAAAATAATTGTAAAGAAAAGCTTTATTTAAATATTTGGAGTTAAAAACTTTTAGTTCTACTGATAGTTATTCGAACGTCACAAAAAATTATAAGATATATCAACCGTTTGCTCTATTGTGGCTTTAGATACATTAAATATTAAATTAAAATAAAAATATAAGTAATTAAAATTTATAATCGAAAAAAATCTTATTGGAAAAATTTAATTGTCTTAATGATTTTTGTTAATTTCCTCGATGATTAAACACTTCAGTGATCAAACCTTATCCTTATTTTACCAGAACATTTTCTTACGCAATTTTGAAATAAAAGTTCTTTTTGTCATATGTTTGAAAAATTAAAACAATCTGTTCACTTCTTTCACCAACCACCAACTTTCACTTTTCAAAAATAATGTAATAATAGTTGATCGGCGGCTAAGCGAACCCAAAATTTTCGGTACGATATTAGAAATAGACCTTTATTGTGCAATAATTACAATCTGCCTTTTATAAGGCAATAATAATACAGATAAATGATCTCATTCATACCATATTTACAGTCATCATTCAATCGCTCATTCATACAATAGGACATGATTGGAGAAACTGGCCATTGCCAGGACTCCCACTGTCACGCGATTATAGCAGGTCACGAGGCCACTGCCGTTTCAGTCTCCGAGGAGGATTATAGGGATGAGTGGCGCAGTGCAAAGACTGTGCTACAGGATTAGGGTGGTTGGAAAGGCTACTGTGGAATTTCTTAAACTTGGAAGGGATGAGTTCTAGAATGTAGGGTATATTAAGGTCGTTATGAAGGGTTTTGTTGCTGACATAATAAGGGGCATTTACTATTGTTCTCAGGACTTTGGATTGAAAGGATTGGATACGCATGACGTTCGACTTTTTTGCTGTCCCCCATAGCTCTATTCCGTATGTCCAGATTGATTTAAGTATAACTTTACGATATTAAAAACAGGATTGGATCCCAGAAATTTATTATATAATTTATAATATATAAATTTATCATATATGCCCGTTACCGAATTTTAACAAACCTACAGTCAACGTATTTGTCACTGTTGAATATGTCATTATGATGTCATACCAATTGATTAATTTTTTCGACCGCTATCACAGAGAGTATTGACAATCAGAGGTATGACGGTTGCCACAATAAAATTTTGTTCAGATATGTGAGCCTTTTTAAGAGGACCATACACAGACATCAGTTTTTATGTAATTATCTGTAATGCCATTCCTTCGTAAGTATTTCAAAAATCATTACTCCTTCATTATTTTTCAACCTTACACGATCATTTGGAATGACATTACTTGTCATCAGCAGGTTGACAAACATTACAGATAATGACATTAATAATACTGATCCTATAAATAAGGTCCGAGGCCCATTAATGGTAGCGGCCAAGTCAGGCCAGAACAAGTCGAGTCAAGTCAAAATTCAAAATCATCTCGTAATATATAAATAATCCAATTAGAGTATTTTCACTGCACGTCAACTCGAAGATCAAGTTTGATTTGACCAAACCACTAGTTAACGTTCGGCAGTCAAGTCAAATCAACATCAAATCAAAATTAATTATTAATTAAAATAATACTAGAAAATTTCCTACGCAATTTCGGAATAAAAGTTCTTGTCATATGTTTGAAAAATGAGAACAATCTCTGGCCTAATTAAAACTTTCACTTCTCAAAAATAAAGTAAATAATAGTTGATGGGCGGTTAAGCCAAATGATCACGTCTCACAGAGTTTGTTCGTGAATTGTATGATTTTACTCATAAATAACTATTGCGATTCATTTCACAAAGCTACACATGAACAGAGGTCGCAAAAAAACACAGACAAGGCAAGAAAATACATGATTAACTTTATTTTGTCAAGCAACCAGAACACTGTCTTTTTGATCTTGTTCTAGCATTATACTCTTCATCTCAAATGAGACGAATTTCAACTAAAGCTAGCAAGATCATTAAGATATTGATCATTACGAAGTGTGCAACTGAAACGAAACGGGGCTCAAGATGACTTGGCCTTATCTATCCACGAGTATGAATGCTGCTGGCAAAATCCTGGATCATGAGCTGATTTGTCTTGATCTATATTGTGGATCGGCCTTTAGTCTCTATTTTGAGCTCAAGGAGTCACGAGACAATTGAGCCAGATGCCTTATGACTCATTCCCCGGTTGGAGCTTCATCGTTCGTTTGTGTTATAACAAAGAAATCTTTGTCATGTAGAGTTATACATATATGAAGATAAATGAAAATGAAATGGAAAAAAGTCTATATTTAAAGATTGGGAGAGTTGATGAACGACAATGTGGATTGGGCTCCTGAGGATTGTGGTGCGGATAAGAAAAGAGCCGTCAAAATAAGCAAATTTGTGAGAAGGGAAATCTGACTTCTAGAAGGGTGGGATCTAGTTTAGCGGGATTTAACCACTGATGTGAAGGTAAGAAAAGTTTTTAAACATGATAGATAGTGTTAGAGAGGAGGGATTCAGGGAAGTATTGGTAACGAGTGGAATTGTACAGGCATCCATCCCAACTCGGAGTAGTGCCACGAAATGTGACATTCTCTGGGGTTCCCAAGTATAAATCTAGGAAAATAGTTCATTCAAAGTTTTAACCGAGTCTTAAGATCCCCAGAGGGTCCACCACGCAAGCGTAGTCAAAATGGGAGAAGACAAGAGAGGAAAGCTGGAGTTGGTGCATATGTAATGGGAGGAGATGTCGGGATCGATTGAGGAGTTTAAGGGTGGAAATAGATATGATTTGGTAAGCGCGGTCTTTCCAGGATAGAATTTGGTGAATGACCAACTCTAGGTTTTTGACTGAAGTATATAATTGGATTGGTCAAGCATGGTGGGGGGGTGGTGAAGGTGGGGGTATCATTTAGGATTTTGAGGGACGTGAACCAATTATGATTGCCTTGGATTTCTCCGCATTCGATTGTTTATTGAGAGAGGACCGTATTTCAATGCGGTCTAAGTCATCCTGAATCAATTGGGAGGTGGATTAGAGCCGACTAGGAGGGAAGGATAGGTAAATTTGGGGGTCGTCGGTACATAGCTGGAATGAGCAGAGATGGATGGATGTATGGAAGTTATTGATGCAGACACAGAAAGGTAATGGCGAAATAGGTGAACTTTGAGCTACACCAGAAGACAATGCAAGGGATTAGGGGTGGAGGTTCATCAGGGGTGTGTACTAGCTGGGAGCGATTAGGGATGAGTGATTTAAACCAGCTGGTGGCACTGCGACAAGAAGAGATCGATACTAGTTTCGATTAAGG
Organism: Acanthosoma haemorrhoidale; assembly: GCA_930367205.1. Lineage (NCBI taxonomy): Eukaryota > Metazoa > Arthropoda > Insecta > Hemiptera > Acanthosomatidae > Acanthosoma > Acanthosoma haemorrhoidale. Next base: position 66,976,232 of record OV884009.1, read on the forward strand.
AAGTGTTCATGGGTGTCGAATGCCTTTGTAAAGTCTAAGATGACGTGTTAAAGCCTCAGGAAGTGGATTTGAGATCGTCATCATACTCCCATAGACCACTATATGTTGCTTGCTCAAGGGTGAGCTATGGGGGACAGGAAACGAGGTGAACATCAAGCGCATCCAATCCTTTCAATCAAAAGTCCTGAGAACAATAATAAATGCCCCCTATTACGTCAGCAACAAAACCCTTCATAATGGTCTTAATATACCCTACATACTTGAACTCATCCCTACCAAATTCATGAAATTCCATAGTAACCTATCCAACCACCCTAATCCTGTAGCACAGTCATTGCACTGCTCCACTCATCCCTATAATCCTCCTCGGAGACTGAAACGGCAGTGGCCTCGTGACCTCCTATAAACGAGCAACAGTGGGAGTCCTGGCAATGGCCAGTTTCTCCAATCATGTCCTGAGCGTATGTGGCTCTCACGCTCTTCGTCGGCCTCACTCGGCGTGGCTGGTGGGGGAGCGTGGGGGACTTCCCAAGACTCCGCTTCCTCTTTCGCATGCGAGGGAGGCAACAACTATGTGGACTTGGGGGTCCCCAGGGCTGTTTGTAAATATTGTATGAATGTGCGAGTGAATAATGAATTGTAAATATGGTATGAATGAAAACATTTATCTCAATTATTTATTGCCTATTAAGTATTGAGACAGATTGTAATTTCATCCTAATAAAGTTGTTTATATATGTATGCTCAAGGGTGTGTGCACCCATGAATTTAAATTTTGAGAGGTGAAGCCATAAGTATTGTTTGTGATCGAGTTTTAAGTTAAATTAATTTATGGCGAATTTGTGAATTATTTTACTTCATAATGAATAAAATCAATTCATTTTCCTGTCTTGTATAAGGTTGGTTTAAATAAATACTCAAGCAACACCAGGCAAGGAGCGAATAAGCTCAATAAAGGTTTTTTAAGAGGTTCGAAGTTGTGATTATTATAATGGACACCTAAGGACCAGGTTCAGTTTAAGACGTTTCTTTGACATTTTCACTTCTTTACGGCATGAAAGGTAGCTGAGTTCAGTGGACTGTACTAGCTAGATATTTCACCCTAGCAGAAAAATCCTCTTGCTGGAACTAGTCGACACTGCTCAACGCAGCTAGTTTCTCTGTCTCACCGGACTTTGTTGTTAAATCACGCTCCAAGAACACCTTAATAACTATTTGAGGCACTCCCACTTTATGTATTAATTATTGTATGGGAAAAACTAGTGATCGGATTGACCAAGCTAAAAACTTGGGATGGGGAAATGGGGATTTAATCGAAAATATGTCTGTTGCATATATTATGTGAAAGGGAGACTACGGTCCTAGACTTCTTTTAACGGTAGGCATAGTGATTTAGTGTTTTTTGTTAATGCCACAAAAGAAATATACATGACTGTTCTGCCAATAATACAGCAACCGAAAAATCCACAATCACTGAACATGCCCGTAACTCCCTATTGACAAATAACTTTCATAATTTAGATTAACTACTTAAATATTTAACGCAACAATTTAAATACTCGATGACTGTGGAACAAATTATAAGTTATTGCACACATACCCTTATAAAAATGAACATCCGGTTCAATTCATAAATCGCCTGGCACAAATCAGATCCGTGATATTTTCGAGAATACAATAAGACGACAAATTAAACAAAAAAAAAAATTCAATGGAATACTGAGAGAGAGAAAACAACAATTTATTAAGATAAAATTACAATCTGCCTTTTATTAGGCAATGAGTAATTGAGATAAGTGTCATCATTCATTCCATATTTACAATTCATCATTCACTCGCTCATTCATACAATATTTACAAACAGCCCAGAGGCCCCCCAAGTCCACATGGTTGTCACCTCCCTCGCATGCGAAGGAGGAAGCGGAGTCTTGGGGAGTCCCCCACGCCCCTACCTTAGCCGCGTCACTGGAGAATACTAAGAGGAATACTAAGATAGGGAAATGATCACATAATTTACATACCCAATTAGGAGCCTTTTTCGCGCATATGTTACTGTAGAATATTGGCAATTGGCAAAATACGAAATGCTATGCTAAACGATTGTTAAATCATAGTGGAGAGATCATACAGACCAAACAGTAATTAAAATAATTTTGAAGCAAAATCATGCAATGAAATACTTCCTATAAGAGATAGGAGGCAACAGTACAGACCCTCTAGACAAGATATCTTTGGGCATAACCGATATAAACATTATCATCAAACTAATCATTACAGAAATGAACAATTATGGCATAACGGAAGTGATAATGACAGAAACTGCCAATACAGGAATCAGAACCATTACCAAGGCAGACAACAATACAATAAAACACGAAAGCCAATGGACAATTTTCCCTCCAAACCATTTAACAGGAACTCAAGGAAAATTGTATCCATGAGAACAGTTCTAAACAACGACGTGCACTACATAGAGGAGGAAAATAGCCAGTTTAAAAATACACTTGTTGAGTTAGGCAACCGGGTTGAGAAATTTGTTTACTCAAACCAAACCGCCTCAACGAACACAAATTAAATCTTCGCAGTCAACACATTTTACTGAATTAAAAGGTCTAACATGGTTAATTGATATATGCTTAGAAATAAATTACATCACAACCAGTTCCGTAACCAACAGAAATATCTTAGGAAGAATTTATTGTGAACACGTCTACCGGTAGCAAAAAAAGACACGCAGCGATTTTCATCGGCCTAGCACCGATTAGGATCGTCACATAAATTATTAGTCAAGTTTAAAATATTTAATTTCAGCAATCGCTACAATGTAGACATAGAAAAGTTGAAACAGGTGGGTATGAAAATAAATTTTGGTGAATAAAATAAATTTGTCTTTAATGGAAGAATAATAAGAAACGGTGAAATACTTTGTGATGATAATGACACATAATTAAATAATAGTGGAAATATTGGAAATGAAAACATAGAAATTAGTTAATTAAAAGTAGTATTAAAAAGAGTTAAAGCAATTAATACGTTTCGAACACTTGAATGAAGTTTGTCGGGTCGTCGCGAGGGGGGCCTAGTTACCCGGGGTGTGAACCGGAGAGAGACAAACTGGGATCGCTGGGGGAGACGCTACTAAGTAAAGTTTGTAGGGCCCAAGGGACCCTCGTCCGCAAGGAAGATATCTCTTCCAAGGAGGTGCTAGTTTTAGCAATACAAAGGCAGAGAAGCCTACTAGGAAGGTGGGGGGGTCTGACAACGCCGGACTAAGCAAGGCTAGTACTTCGAATGCATCTAAGTATGCAGCAAGAGGAGCAATGTTATGTTAATATTGCTCAAGTTATTGTTCCTCTGTTGTAAAAATGTTAAATAAAAGGGTTTTTGAAAAAAAAAAAAAAAAAATCGCATTGCAGGCCTGACTGTTTGTGGCTCGAAGGGCCCCAAACTGGCCCAGACCAACACCATGCAGCCTCTCCAGGAATAGGCCTCTATATGAATAGGCTTCCTCTGAACTCGTCTTGCAGCTACGTCATTTATTGTTTACCATAACACTGACGTGACTTTGTGGTTTAGTAATATTATTTACATTTGTTCAATTTAATTTACAACATATTATAACTAATTTACAATATATACAATAGAGTTGAGGGTGATTTGTCTTATGTAGTTACCGGTCACTACAAAGTTTAATAAATGAAAACAATCGAATTGTTAAATATATACCCTTAGATAATAACGATAGCGAAAGAACAATTTAGTAATACTAAAATCTATAGCTTAAAAAGAATCGAAGACATGAACATATTAGCTAACGAAGAACTTTACAATATTTTACAAGAAGCCAGTAACATAGAACAATTCACCAGTAAACTATAGTTATATAATGCTAAGAAAATTACAATGCTAATGTTTTATATAATGCTAAAAGTAGAAGCAAGCCCCTTGCAGTGTATACCTGCCTCGTGACTTCATGGAAGTCACTGGTGTTTCCAGTTATTTTTTAAGTAAGCGACCGCATCCCTTCAAGACCTCCCTCCCACTTCCCAGAACTACCCTCAGTTTTGCTAAAACCCCCCCAAAAAAGATATTTTACTAGCTTTAGATCATAACCTACTTAGACCATTGTGCAATCGGAATTGTGATCATGCCCACAGTCATAAAAATTTCTTTGTTGTACAAGATGTAGCACTCAGTTCTCTCATTTGTTGAATTGTTTTCACAGAGCTCAAACTTTTGGGGTGGAGGGGTAATTTCATATTTTGTAATTACTGTGACATTAGCCGTCAACATGGCATCACTTCTACCTAGTTGTAACTAGTCCTTATGTAACTAGCTGTTGTCTAGTTCAGATCACTGTTACTTAATATTATGGTATTACCTAAAAAAATGTTTGTTTGAAACGTTCGGAGCTGTGATTATCATAATTGTCGATCCATTTGCAATCAATCACTGCGTGTACGAAGCATATTTCGTAATTATTAAAATATTTACCATAAAAATTATTTACAATATCTACAGTTTACTTTTTGGTTTATTAATTTAAATAAACGTGAAGTTGCAGTCTTCTGAAGATCAGTAATTGTCTTTTCTTAATAACTTGGGTTTCCAGCGTTCATAGTCTTAACTTCTGCCTGACAATTGTGCGTATTTGAAACTGACGTGACCTGAATGTCGAGGGATTTTAAAATTAAAATTTAATAAAGTAAACTGTTCCTTTGTCGCACAAAGAGCCCTTTGTGATTTTCACGTCATTGAATGGGATTCGTTTTTTCAACTTCAACCAGCCCTTGGTAAAAGCATTTTACTGTCACAATATACGAGCTTATTGGTGGAATTTAACTCGACGTTGTCCCTTTGGCCTCCACTCTGACGCAAGATGTTGTGGATATAATAATCATATATATTTCAGTATATTTTTGGATGTTCTATAAAGTATTTCAGGATTAGGCACTGGTCAGAGACGGGGGGTTTATGACAGTATTTTGCCCAAAAGCTCTCGTAGACGAGTAATAATGGACATTGGCCAAATCATGGTGGCATTGTAGGAAGAACCCAAATAGGGGTAAGGAGTAAGGAGCGAAGATTGACAGAACACTCATTTTCATCCGACAAACGAACCATATATCTAAAAGCGGAAAGGCGCATAATCTCTACACATTTAATATAAATTCTAAGATGAATACCCAGATTAAATTACTCATTTAAAGTTTGTTAGTAAAGCCCATATTACCTTACACAGTGCTATGTTTTTTTACTGCTAAGTCACTCAAAGCAATATCCCCAAACTTCAAAAAATCTGTAAAAATGATAACTGAAAAACCAAGGTACTCTATAATAGTTAAGTTGTACGACTTATCCAAATTTATAGATAAATTCAAACACTGCGAGAATCTATTACATCGAAATATTTCTAACGTAGGTCAATTACTCAAACAAAAGTGCTTAGGGCACAACATATTAAATAGATGCATATTTTTTATAGCGTTTTATTTATATTTTTTGCCAAACAAAAATTGTATGTGTACTTCAATGAAGATGTTATTCGTAACCAAGGGTGGTGATGTTAATTTCGCATTGGATGTTACTAAAACATTACAGGCCTAAAAGTGTTTTGGTGCCGGAGCCTTTGAAGCTGATTTCATATGAATTTGCCGTGACGCTGATGCCGTAAATTTAAATATGGCATTAATTTTTTTCCTAGGAGCTCAAATTTCTAAGGTATAATATTTTAGTACGATCTTTTTGGATTTTCTATAAAATATTTCATGGTTAGGCACTGGTCAGAGACGAGAAGAACTTACGGTACACTTTTTTAAGTTAAATCCATGGATCAATTAAAAAAAAAATCAACACGGAAAAACACGGAATTCTTATTATTATATTATACAAATATTATTATATAAAAAGATAGAGGAACAATTCATCGATGAAACCAAGTAGTCACAACAAATTTTCAGGAAAACAGTCTAAGTTGCTGTGTAAATAATCCCCCTCAGGTTACACCAAAGGGATATGAAACTGTTAAGCATCTCGTTTACCAGTTTAAAATAGTTTTCAGCTTTGCGTTTTCCCAGAAAATTTCCAACAACTGCCACAAATGAAGGCTTTTCGCTCACCCACCACATTCATGGAATTTATGAAGGCAGGATCCTAAACGAGCTGTCTTATTTGTTGCCATCAAATATTCTTGCTTTAATTTTTTCTGTACTCAATTAAGAAATTTTCCCCCCAATATATGCAAAGTATGATCCGTTCTTATCAAGAGTCTTAACAAACTGCCCAACTTTATATGCAGTAGAAAAAAGATTTTCTCTCGTTCAACTAAGGGGTCGTTAATGACATTCTTTTCCCTTACGTCCATGTTTTGTCTTTTAGACCACTCTATTCAAGACCAGTGGTGTGTTTTGTCTATGCTATCCCAGAGGCACAAAAATCAAAGATATTTGGTGTTGCCACTTTGATATCCAAGGAGAAAGTTTACCATTTTTATGTCCACACAAATCACCCATTGATGTTCATGATATTTTTCCTCCAAGAACAAAGTTAAGGTGTTATATTTTTCTTTCATTTTAGTTGAGAGAGCAATTGGTATTGAACCATTTCAAACTTCATCTGCGATCATGTGGGAATTAGTCAGTGTTGTCTCAACTCATTTACCACGAATAAATAAAAGTTCCCCTCTTCTCGTACCAGAAAACACCCACCTACGTTTCCATATTTTGATAATAAAAACCTTAGGCGTCAGTTAGAGAGAGGAAACTGGTTCACTATACGGGAAACTCACTAGAGGGCGGGGGCATAACTCAACTTCCGACCTGCCTGTATAAGGCCCCAATTCGGAGCTTTTTCCACACAGACTGTCGGGGAAAAATTAGGTTAAGAATTAGTATGTAAGTTAGTTTTATGTTTTTGATCAAAAAGGTGAGCCCCATCACTTAGTATTTTCAGCCAAGTTGAGTATAATGTGTATTAAAATTGCTTTATGTACTTTTATACGAAATCAAACCATGTATACAATGTAGCGACGCTACAGCATATATAAAAGTCACCATGTAAATATATTCGAATGAGAATCTATAATGGTAAATAATTATTGTTATTTTTAAGGGGCTATAAAAATAAAAATTTCCAATCATTTGGAACCCGGAACTTGAAGTGAACACTGCTCTATCTCTCTCTCTCTCTGCACTGGCGCTTGATGCTCTACTCGAACCATGGCTTTCTTATTAAACTACCTCTGCATCTCTCTTTCCTGACCTTCCTCTGTTTTAGACCGGCGTAGTCAGACCCCACACCTTCCTAGTAGGAATCCCTTCCATGCGGACGGCGGTCTCTGGGGTCCTACAAACTTTACCTAGTAGCGTCTCCCCCAGCGATCCAGTCTGCCTCTCTCCGGTTCACACTCGCCTTTGGGAGCTGGAGGGTTTACGCCAACCCTTAGATATCGAGTGTGAATTTGAGGTCATTCCAATACCACATAAACTACCTATAATACCTACCCTGTACCTCTTCTCCTGAACATAGTTCAATCTCGGGCCACACCTTCTAAGATCTTATAGAGTCAGATCAATACGAAAAGCTGTCCACCACAACTAGACCCCTAGCAAAGGTATATTTATTTTATCTAATTTCTTGACGCCCGCCGGGCAGAGGCAGGGTCGAAGATCGCCTCCCTCCCTACTACCCGACAGTCAGGAAGACTTATTTTTTTCCAGGAGGCCTCTAATTTCGTTACAAAATACAAAATTGTCATCTTGAGAGAATGGAGAAGAAAAATACAGGAACCAATCCTTGCATATGTGATTTAAAACTGCACATGTATAGAACTGCACGTAATAAAAAAACTTTGATCTAAAAAAGTAGAGCAGATAGAGAAAAAACTGATTTCATATTTCCATTCAGCGCCCCGAATATAGCTAAAATCATTTTTAAAATCCTAGGTAGCAAAAAAAAGTTTATCCTTGTAGGCTTGTGTTATTTTTTGTTATGTGAAATTGGAAATAAATTGATTCCATCTAATTTGAAATGGAAGGCGTAGCCCCTTTACACAGTCAACACAAACGGTCCTTTCCCCACTTACCATTGTGGGGATAGGCCTAAGACCTCTCTCTGCCTTTGGAGCGGACTTTACATAACCAGAGCTTGACCAGGCTCTATATTGACTGGTTGTGTTAAACATTATTCAAAAAGCTTTGGGTGTACTTTCTCACTTGTTTTTCCTCTTTCTAGGTTCGAAATTTTCTTTCATTTTTATTCATATGATTCAAACATTTGGTCGATCATTACAAAAAGGAATCTGCTTATAGACAGAAGCCGGGTTTGGTGTATGCTTAGATTCTAAATACTTTCACTAATTGCATAAATAATCATTCTGATTAAACAATAGGCTTATTACAAACATCGTTTCTCGTTATAAACAGGAAGTCTAGGTTTTTATGAATCTTTATTGAAATGTTTACACGCAATCAATTTATAGTATTTTAAGGAGTGATCAGTATTGTTACTTTTTGGGGGAAAAGGCTCATTAGCCACAACCAGTTAACTTCTTACTTTAGAGGACAGCAAAAAAGTCGAACATCAAGCGTATCCAATCCTTTCAATCCAAAGTCCTAAGAACAATAGTAAATGCCCCTTATTATGTCAGCAACAAAACCCTTCATAACGATCTTAATATACCCTACATTCTAGAACTCATTCCTTCCAAGTTTATGAAATTCCACAGTAGCCTTTCCAACCACCCTAATCCTGTAGCACAGTCATTGCACTGCGCCACTCATCCCTATAATCCTCCTCGGAGACTGAAACGGCAGTGGCCTCGTGACCTACTATAAACGCGTGACAGTGGGAGTCCTGGCAATGGCCAGTTTCTCCAATCATGTCCTATTGTATGAATGAGCGAGTGAATGATGCTGTAAATATGGTATGAATGAGATAATTTATCTGTATTATTATTGCCTTATAAAAGGCAGATTGTAATTATTGCACAATAAAGATTGTTAGATTGAATACTTACTTTAGTAATCTCAACACTATAAAACAAAATGCTAATTGGTTTGAAGGACCTTGACCTCCGTCTCAGGCGTCGCTCTGGCTTGGCAGGGTGGAGTATAGTGCATTAGCATACGGATTAGGATGGCCAGGGAGGCGGGAAGTTCTGATTCTGGAAGGGTATGGTTGTTGATATAAAAGGGAGTATTGGACAACAAGTCAAGGAAAACTTAGGAAATAAGATTTTGGTTTATTATTACTTGACTGCTTGTCCAAACTGGTAGCATACTTATTCTGCTAAATATAAAAAACCTTATAATTTTACAAAATAAATACACGAGGTTCATTGAATCGTTTCCTAGAAGAACATTGATGCACTTGCTTGAAGTTTTAGATTTTCCACAAAAAAAACAAGATTAAAACATACAATAGATTTCTTCGAATCCTTTCACAAAAGTCTCAATGAGCCATTGACTGCAATTGTAAGTTTTTCTCAAAATTGTATGAATTATAGAAAGAACAACAATCATTCAATACTTTAACTTTTTTTATTACGATCATATTTTTATTTACAACTGTCTTCTGAGTTAGGTTTTCATGTTATTTTTTTCCGAGTATACCGGGTAAAATTTGAAATTTTAACAGTTGTAAGTTGTAAAAGCTAATGTTTGAATTACTATTTATTATGTGTTGAAACATTGTTTGGATAGTTAAGTTACTGCGAGGTCGTGTGAATATTTTTTATCCAGATCGTCACAATGTAATTTGGATCCTCAAGCCATGGTACGAGTTATAGTTGTTTTGTGGTCATCATTCTACAACGAGCACCCACTCCATACGGACAATGGCTAGTCTTGGTATTGATTGATTCTCTGAGCCATTTCCCCGAACCTTATCCTAATTAAGGTGATTATATTTTCTTATTGCATAATTTTAGATCTCTATTATTTTGTGAAAGGTACAATTGAACAGTAAGTTGCTTTAAATCAAAATATGAAGCAATTAAATTCCTTAATTTTGGTACTAGCTTCCATTTTATGTTTGAAAATATGTATGAAAGTAATGATTTCTCAATCCAATTCCGATAAAAAAGAAACGACAGATTTTGGCACCATCTTGCAATCATATTTTCATACGAAGTCCGTAAGAGAAACCGTTGTACGAAAACGGGTGTTCGCCCGAGGAACGGGATTTGTCTAATAATGATAGCAGACTTGTTGACCCAGCTGGACCCACACCGGTGAGGTAAGCGTGCATATCCTACGCGGTTTTCGAACTTTCACCACACAGCTGACCGAGTCCTGGAACGCTCTATTTATAAAATTACGGCAAATTAGCTACCATAAACATTTATTTCGTCGTATTGATTTAATCACATTTGATAATTTGAATAATACTACAGCTGTATACAGAGAGTCAACCAATGATTAGTGATGGTGAATGAATAATAGTAACAGATATGTATGAATGACACGCTGAAAAGAGCATTTAGTGCCTCCCTAACGAGCTTGTTCAAATGATAAAACCCTGCTACAGTTCCTCCAGCCATCCGTGGCGTGTCAAGTAAGTCTTGTGCCGATAGTCCAAGTGTGTCCATAAAGCTTATGATGTAATTATGTGTCTTGATGCAAGCGTGTACGCATAATTTGTGAGTGTGTGGGCAGGGTTGTATTTCTGGCATACTCAGATGGGATTATCTTTGATCGAAATCGCAGCATTTTCGTTAGGATGGCTTTGTCGAATGTCACATAAATCTGTGCTCCATATACCCAAATGGGTCTTGGTAAGTGTAAGTTTTTGTCTTAGACGTAGCCGTGATCGTCTGTTTAGCAAGTGGTTAAGCAGTTTTAGCCTTTGGTTTAAAGTCTTTATTTTTATTCTAGTTTGTGGGTTCTACGAGTTAAATAAGTTCTCAACGGACTAAAAATTTAGAAAAGATCTATTTTAAAGAACACAAGTGCAATCGTTGTATTAATATAAGTTATTTATTAAGCGACAGCCTTGTACAGCATGAATTGAATGTTCTGTGTGTCATAAGGTCAGACGCATATATACACATATCTATACAAAGATAATATCGATAACAATTATGTTGAAGGGATGTGGATCGACGGGGTTGGAGGACAGATATAAATACAAAGAACTCTTAAGATTATTTACAGTCTAAAGATAACTACGGCTAAAGATGAAGATAAATAGGGTGAAAGGGTTCTACTTAGGAGTCATCAGGGCTATACGTTACATAACTCCTCCCTTTGTTTAAGCTGTCAATTTCATTTTCTGTCAAAGTTAAATTAAAAAGGTGATATGTTTTATAATTAATAATTATTTTAAGGGTCGTACATGGTGTCAATATTGTAACAAGTACTAGCAATAGGATAACTGTCAATACTTTCTTCTGTAACAGTTGGGTTACTGTCAGGTTCCTTAGTGAAATATTTTCTTTGGTCTTTTTATATTATGCGCATGTATATTGACTTTATTTTTCTCCATATAAGAAATTATATGTTCATAGAAATCGTTGGATTTGTTTTGATAAAATGTTTTATATATTAATTAATTAATTAATCTACTTGTTTAGTAATTTCAACTGGAGTCATTTTTAATGTATTGATATAAGCTGTAACAGATGAAGTAAGGTTTTCTTCTAAAGGTTTTTGAATCTCGTCACTGATTTTTCCCTGTATTTTAATTAAATTATTATGTTGTCTGTTTAATAGCCCTAAAGTGTTAGAATGGTGTGGTGTCGTAATATGTGTTTCAATGCTTTCGTTTCCAAAAACGTTTTGTACTAACGCATCTTTTATTTCTCACATCATCCATTTTTATTAACTGTGCTGCAGGGTAATTCTTCTAAATAATGTCTTATTACGTCACATATTTTAACTGCAGTTCTGGCTGGTATTATTTTTGCAAAGATACTCTTAGAGAATGTGTCTAAAATGGTACTAATATTCTTCTTTTTATAAATCGACGCATCAATCCTTAGTTCCTCAATGGGTTTGTTAGGTGTTGGCGTTTGTTGTAGTTTTATTTTGATGTTTTCCCCCCATATTTTATTTTCCTTCATTTCTGTCGCATTAATATAATCGTTTATTAAATATTTTTTTGATCTTATATAATTCTCCGACGTGAGGTTTTTCCTATATGATATTTGTTTACATGCTCTATTTATTGTTCATCATCAAGTATATCAAGTCCCTTTTGAATTTAACATTTGTATATTATTTTGTTGTCACTGATAGTTTGCTTAGTAGGCCACTCTACAACATCCTTGTTTAGTTTACATCTGTTAATTTTCTCTGCGTATAGCAGTGTCCTTCAGTTCATTTATTAAAGCATCATAGCATATATCGGTAGTATATAGCATCATAGTATATGTTATGCTTGTATCATGAATTTATTTCCATCTAGGTAAGGTTTATAATGTTGTGTTGCCAAAATGACTGCTAATAATTCTTTCTTAAGGGTAGATATGAACCCTACTTCTGCTTTTTGCAAAACTCTTGAGGCAAAAGCTAAAGGGTGTTACGTATTACTCTAATCTTATTGTTTGATGATACTTCCCCTACAGCTTTGTCACTTTTGCGTCTGAGGTTAACATGAATTGTTTGTTATATATATATTGTGACCTACCTCATTTTTTACCATCCCTCTTTTTACTTTACTTGATCAATTTAACTTAACTTACTTGGCAGGCCCGTCATGAGATCTTTAATTCAAATTGTTTTATGTCTTTGACATAGGAATTTATCCCGATTGAATTGCCCGATCTCAAGGCTAATGTGGTTATTAATAAATTGAGAAACTAGGAATTGTGAAATATATTCAAATAAAATGGTTATGACAAATAATTATAATTAACATAGAGTATTGACAAAATGTATAAAAAAAATATTCAAATCCTTTTAAATTATGATAGTTACTACTAATTACAAAACATGAATTTGAGCTCATTTTTTATGAATGGATCCATAATAAGAAAAAATATTGATAACACCAACCTACAACTTATCCGCCCATCTGTCTCAACACATCATGGTATTCAATAAACATTGAACTGCTTTTCTTCTCTTCTCTTCCTGTAATCCAATCAACGTTACTTTCTAATATTGGTTCTTCAATAGTATGGTAACCGCCAATTCGGGAGCTTGCCACTGCGTTCTTCTCGACGGCTTGACTAAGACTGCCAGGTCTCATCCCCACTCCTAGGAGTATAAGGGAAAATGACCCTTACCATATGTGATGGTTCATGATCTTTATTCTCAAATATCACGAATGTTACAATATATATATACCCAATATGGGTACTTCAATGTTGGTGCATTAGTGATCGTTTATTTTAATTCATTCACAATTTATTTTATTTTGTTGGTGTTACATTATTTTGCTAAGCAATTTATGAAGGGCTACTCAAATAAGCACAATTGTGCATAAATCTTCGATAATAGCCTGTCATTCCTAGAAAAAGTCTAGTTGTCTTTTCATCATGTGGTATAGGTAATTTTTGAACTGCATCAGTCTTTCAAAGGGTTAGATTTTAGTCCTGGTGTTACAGTATGTCCTAAAAATGGTAATTCTGTTTTTAAGGAATTCCGTCTTGCCCGATTGCATTGATAAATCTTGGTCCTGTAGCTTCTTAGATGTTTTAATGTTTCTTCTAACGTTTTTGAATATACCGTCATCAACATAAGCTCAAGCATTGAGCCATTATCATATGCATAGCTCGTTGGAACGTTGGAGGTGCCTTGCATAGTGCAAATGGTATTATTGAGAATTTGTAACGCCCATCGTCTGTTGGTATAGAATGTTATTCCATTTCAAATTTGATAAAATTCCAAAGCTAAGTGAATAATTGAGAATATATTTGAACCTTGTAATTTATTTAACAAGTCTTCATTACTCAACAGTGGGTTTTTGTCATTTACTGTATCTAGGTTAAGTTTCCTATAGTCGATAACCGTTCGTGTTTTATTATTTCCAGTGGTATCCATTTTCTTAGGGACAATCCATAATGGTGAATTATAAGGAAAGTTACGTATAGTATTATTTTTCAATAGTTAATCAACCTTTTCCTTTATTTTGTTTTTGAATTGTGTTTGGTATCTATATTTCGTAGTACATAAAGGTTTTTTTATTTCGTGAAGTTATTTTACGTTTTAAGAGACTGGTGTCTCTAAGTTTTTCATCATCTGTTATTATTGTTTCGCCATAATTTTTTATTAAGAACACTCGTTTATTTTTCCTTTCTTCATTTCTTTTACTTTGTTTATATAGTCTATGTCATTATTTGCCGTTTCTAAGTTTATTACTTTATATAATTTATTTTGATTATTTCTTTGTCGCATTATATTGCTTGTCTTTTATTCTTTCATGGTTTCATTTCCCATGAGTATATTATGTTTATTAATATTGGAATACACTAGAAATTTTACTATTTTATTAATGTTGACTAAAGGTAGTAAGTTGAGAAAAACAATGCCATTTCCTTAGTTTTTTTGTTTTTTTATTTCATATCCCCTTGTTAAAAAATTAATATAAGTTCGAAAATATAGATTCTACAAACTAATCTATTTACAGTTGCTTCATTATATTCCATTCATTATATATCCCTATAGCTTGGCTGCATTTTATATAAATTCTGTTTTCTACTAATAGTGATCTGTAATGTACAAAAGTATAATGATGTACATTATATATCAATGGACTGAATTTATTAAAAGTATAATCATTAAAAATATTTCCTTTGTTAACTCCTGTCGGTGTTTTTTTTTTTTTTTTTTTTTTTCCTTAGCTCTCAAACTTATAAAAATAGGATTTGGGAAAAATAAAGAAAAATTATTTTGGGCTAATGAGTGCCTTTCACTAAGGGGAGTCCCCCATTTGAAGGATGTATGAGAAGGATATAGGCTGTGGAATGCCTAAAAAGGCGGATGGAATCAGGAAGGTAGTGAGAGCCTACCAAGGGTCGAGCCTAGGGGCACCTAGGCAATGGATTGCAGTCGGCCAGGCAAAGCCTGGCCCGCCCCGGCAGGGGCCTGAAATGAGTCAGCCTCTCGGCCGGAAGGTCGACCCTGCTTACACAGGTAGATGGGGTCATTGTGGCTTCGGTTGAGTCGGCCGGGAGATCGGCCTCGATCTCTCGGCTGGGTGTAGTTCGTTCAGTCATCGGGTTCAATGACGTCGATCATCCTCCTGGCTTCGGCGGTCCAGCAGTGCTTCCATCTGATGGGCATTGGTGGTGGTTGAAGGTCAGAGAATAGTGGGTTGTGGCTATGTCTGAGTAAGTCAAACAATTTGATGTGCCTTCTCTTGATAAAATCTTGAATGGTGAGCACTTCAAATTTTTTATGCATCTCGTCTGCCTTCATTCGGTGGAACGGGGTATGTTTGAGGGAGGTGCGGAGAACTCTGTTCTGAAATTTCTGGAGCGTTTGGAGAGTGTTAGGAGTCAGATACTTGAAGTGAGGGGCCCCATACATCAAAGCAGGTCTTAGGTGTTCTAATCGTAATGTTTTATAAGTGTATTATATATAATACATCCACCGGGAATAGATGTTGGTTTTATGTTGTTTTTGTGTGAGCCAGTGCCAATTAGCCAAGCTTTTCCCGTGTTGTCAGTCATCTGTGGTAGGTTTTCTATAAAGGTCAGGAAATATTCGGAGGCTTTATAACTGATATCGAGCTCTACAAAATGTTCTGATTTTTTTGTCATGTTTTTTATTTGGATTTTCCATATATCTGTCGTCACTGTGTACTCTCCTCGTGGACCCAGTATTTTCTGAATGAGTGTTGGTTGTTCTTGTCGTTGTTGGTTAAAATATCGATGATGGTTTCTCAGGGACCATTGTTGGTACTGTCTGTAATGTCTATCTCTTTGCTCGTGATTTTTATCTTAGTTTTGTCTAAAATTAGGATCATAGTTACGACCTTTTTTATTTGGATTATTTGGGTTTTTTTTTTGGTAGTTTTGTTTCAGGTGTTGCGTTCATAGTTGTGGTGTGCACACTGCATTTGCATGTTGTCTCATTCAGATGAGGGCTATATCGCCAAATGTATTGAGTTTTACGTGATAAATATAGTCGATTACCTATCTTTGTAAGTGTTTCATAGCATGGAATCATATGGGTTTATCGTATCTTCCCATTTCTTCGACTTTCTTTTCAATAGTTCTTCTGCGTATATTCTAGCATAAAGCTTGGTTATAAGTGTCATTTTTTGAACGTATTCAATTGGATGTTCATTGTAAGTAGGAGTTGTGATGGTTATTACAGATTGAAGTTCTTTTTAAATGTTGTGCTAAAACCGTAATGAATGCAAAGTTATTATCAAATGTTCAAGTGAAACACCCTTTGAGTCGTGATAATATTACTACTAAAAGCCCTGCATGATTACTCTGTATATTTGAGTTAGCTACTAAGGGTATTATAGTTCGTAATTTAATGAATCGGTACTAAATGCTCTGGTGCACTATGGTATGAGATCAAAGTCTGCCTCTTTGTGTACTAGTTTCTCTCAACATATGCGGCAATACAAAGTTGTTTTAAATTATTAAGTTAGTCCTGTGACGTAGTCATGTACAATAAAACGTCAGTTATAACTACCAAGTTAACATTGGTGCAGGGTTACTTAACAAACGTATGAGGCGTCCTGATTGAATATCGTCGAAACGGTACAGTGTACAGTCACGGTACAGTAAGTACGAAAGAATCCTGTGCGAAACACCTCATGAAGAGAAAAAGCCGACCATAGTTTGTAGGTGGCGCAGAGGTGTTAGCGTGGTAGGAGTTTCAGAATTCACTTCTAGTGGACTGAGTAGCTAATCATTTTCCCTCACGAGGATAAGTAAATCTTAACCGGACCCATCAGAAATAACCCTTTCAGGGGAAGACGTGAATCTAACTACAACCTAATAACCTAGTAAATATTAGATATGAAATCTTTATTTATTTATTATCTTTTTCGTTTTACTTTTAAATATACAGAACTCAGTTAGAGTATAAAAGCCAATGGCTGGAAATAGTGGCAGGTGCTTCTCCCCTAAGGTCTGTAAGATTGTCCTTCGAGTGGGTAGGCAGGTTACTGGTGCGGTGTTATGGTGATGGCCCAGTGTTGGGTAATCGGTCGCACCCCATCTCCTCTCTCTACTTCCCTGCCGACAGCTAAATTACAATATATAACCAAAAAAACGAAACAAAATAATTCTTGGTAATCTTGGTAATTATTCTACCAATCTCGATTGAAAAACTTGACAACTCAGACAAGCGAAGTAAATATCATTGGTCTTTCCTAAAATTGAAGCGTTTCTATGAAATGAAAAAAATGTTTAGAAAATTAGCCCTCTCGACATCGTTTTCGAGAGTACAAAATATATTTAACTGTTTCAGAGGCCAACTTTTTTTTTTAAATAACATCCACGTGCTTTGCTGTCTGCACTCACACGAAAACATTGCTCCACTATCTCTCCTGACACAGCCACCTATTGGCCATCTGATCCCAACCGAAATCCTAATCTCCTTGACTTCTTTTTCTAAAATAGTTTAGGAACACTAAACTATTCACTAACGCGCCTCGATGACCTCTCCTCTGATCATAGTCCTTTATTATTAACCATTTCCCTAAGACCAATTCACAAACTGCCTCCTCCTTCATTTATTAGGGGCCCAGTTGACAAGGACCACTTTCGCCAGCTACTTACAGAGTCTGTAGACCTCAAATTGTCCCTGAAAACATCCCAAGACCTAGACGATGCAGTGCATTCCTTCACTACTCTGGTCCAGGGGTCGGCTTGGGAGGCATCGTCACCCCATCGTCACCCAAAAATCTACAATCATAATCGTTTACCTCAGCATCTCAAAGATCTAATCCAATCCAAACGCCGCTCCAGAACAGTGTGGCAAAGATCCCGGCATCCTGCTGATCGCCGCACGTACAATCAGTACTGCCGATTGGTAAAGCGGCGATTGACATCCTTCCGTTCCGATTCTTTCAATTCCTACCTCTCCTCTCTGTCTACCAGGGATAACTCCTTGTGGAATGTAACCAAAAAAAATACTAAAGTATCAACCAGTTTCACACCAACTCCGTCGTGATGATGGGTCCTGGGCGGCTTCGGATGGAGATAGGTCGGAGGAATTTGCTCTGCATCTTACCCATACGTTCACACCTCACCTTTCACATCAAAACCATACTCACAGCACAACTGTGGAAGATTTCCTCACTTCACCTATTCCTCTCTCCCATCCACCAAAAGCCGTTAATCCCTCTGAGGTTAAATACCTTCTGAAAAACTTACCTCACCGAAAATCCCCTGGATATGATCTTCTTACTCCTCAAATTCTCAAACAACTTCCTCCTAAAGCCATAATCTTTCTAACTTACATATTTAATTGCATTATCCGAACGACGCACTTTCCTCTCCTCTGGAAACATTCCATTATTGTCCTATTCGTTAAACCCGGTAAACCATCCAATGACGCCTCATCTTACCGTCCAATAAGCCAACTCCCTATCCTCTCAAAAATATTTGAGAAACTTCTACTAAAACGTCTACTTCCAATTATTGAATCCAAAAACATTTTTCCCACACACCAGTTTGGTTTCCGCCAACGGCATTCCACTGCTCAACAAGGCCTTCGCGTTGTTGATCACATCTCCTCAGCCCTTGAAACGAAACAGTATTGCACTGCTGCCTTTCTTGATATAGCTCAAGGTTTTGACAGGGTTTGGCACGCAGGTTTACTCTACAAGCTCAAAAGATATTTACCACAGACCCTTTTCCTAATCCTACAGTCCTACCTTTCAAACCGCTTCTTCCAAGTCCGCTGTGGTTTAGAATACTCTAACTACTATCCCATAAGTGCAGGAGTTCCACAGGGCAGTGTCCTAGGCCCCATCCTCTACAACCTATACACCGCTGATGTCCCCTCTACTTCCAATACCTTCTTGGCCACATTTGCAGATGACACTGCAGTCTTGTCATCTAACCCAGACCCCGACATAGCATCCCATAACCTTCAAAAACACCTTGACGAGATCGAGTATTGGTGCAGCCAATGGCGGATCAAAGTTAATGAAGCAAAATGCTCCCACATTACCTTCACCCTTTGTCGCAAGACTTGTCCATTAGTTTATTTTAATTCTATTCCTCTCCCTGTATCCGAGACAGTACGGTACCTAGGCTTCCATCTCGACAAACGACTGACCTGGAACCCACATACGAGACTAAAAAGACAAGAACTAAACAGACGCTTTGGACAACTATACAGACTACTTTAAAGGACATCCCATCTCTCAATAGAAAATAAACTACTAATCTACAAAGTTATACTTAAACCAATCTGGACATACGGAATAGAGCTATGGGGGACAGCAAAAAAGTCGAACATCAAGCGTAACCAATCCTTTCAATCAAAAGTCCTGAGAACAATAGTAAATGCCCCTTATTATGTCAGCAACAAAACCCTTCATAACGACCTTAATATACCCTACATTCTAGAACTCATCCCTTCCAAGTTTATGAAATTCCACAGTAGCCTTTCCAACCACCCTAATCCTGTAGCACAGTCACTGCACTTCGTCACTCATCCCTATAATCCTCCTCGGAGACTGAAACGGCAGTGGCCTCGTGACCTGATATAATCAAGTGACAGTGGGAGTCCTGGCAATGGCCAGTTTCTCCAATCATGTCCTGAATGAATGAGCGAGTGAATGATGAAATGTAAATATGGTATGAATGATAGTACATCTTAATTACTTATTGCCTAGCAAGGCAGATTGTAATTATAGCACAATAAAGGAAAATAACATTAACTGAAAAAAAAATCAAGTTGTTTCCCATGAAAAAGCAAACCTAGCAACAATAGAAAGCTTTTTAATAAATCAAATCTTTACTGTGGTAAAATTAAAATCTGCCTTATTAGGCAATAAGTTATTGTTTTCAATATTTACAATTCTTCATACAGTATTTACAAATAGCCCAGAGACCTCCGAAATCCACATGGTTAAGAATGCTTTAAATCAAAACTATTTAGCTGTAACAAAAAAACTGAAGACACTCACCAACTAATAGATATTTGGGCACATGGGTCACAGATATCACAAGACAACCAAACAATCTTCTTAATCTTAGTAATTATTCTACCAATTTCGATTGAAAAACTTGATAGTTCAGATCTTTAAATCAAAGCTATTTAGCTGTAACAAAAAACCGAAGACACATACCTACTAATACATATTTGGGCAAATGGGTCACAGATATCACAAGACAACCAAAAAATTTTCTTAATCTTAGTAATTACTCTACCGATCTTGATTGAAAAACTTGTTAACTCAGACCACCCCCCCAAAAAAAAAGAATCAAAAATAACCTTTCGTTTTTCTTTCAATATGAGAATATGTATTGCCTTTATTTCAAAAATTAGAGTCGATTCGTGAAATCTGATATTGTTCTCATATTTAGAAAAATGGAACTATCCAGATTCTACTCTGAAACTATGCACCGCAAAATCACTGTTGCCCAGTGTTATAGGACGCCGAGTTTTCAATTTTGAATACTACTCAAAATTATCGACACATTTTTTTTTCATTTATTTGGCTCATTCTTTGACTAATTAGGGAGATAAAAATACCAGATCAGACAGGCAGACGCACAGTTGAACCCTGTTAGGGTTTCCGATTAAAAAAAAAAAATAATCCAATCCTGATGAATGGTGGCGGCACTGAATTGTGAAATTCCTCAAAAATAATGAATTGAAAGGCTTTCTACTGATCGGTATTTTCGTGTAAAATTAATTAAAATGATGAAAGATGATTTTCCCTACTCATTTTGAAGCAAAACCGCCCTCTTAAAGCTCCACATTTAAAACGTTTACAATCGAAATATCGAGAATTCATGAATCATCAGGGAAATTAGAAAAACGGAAAGGATAGTACGGTTTTCCTTTTGTTTTTTTACGTCATTCATTAGTATCGGTTGGTGTGTGCCTTTCCGTTTAACTGTGCCACGTATCGTTCCACTTACTGAATTAAAATTTCGAGTGGGTGGGACTTGTTGTCAGAGAAGAATCTCCCTACCCTTTTCGTTTTTTTTTTGTTTTTTTGGAGGGGGGGGGGGTAGGATTTTTTCCTCCCGTTTGCCGAGTGTAACTGTCCCTGAATACAAACGTTATATATTCCAAGCGGCCAAATTTTACGCACAATGAACACATTTATATGATCATTTACAAAGATAACAGAATTTTATATATTTGAGCACTGGACCTGATCATTTTGGCTGATAAAAAAAATTAAGTGGTAGAAAATTATTCAAATAATGAAGTAAATTTAAGTGTGAAAATTAGGATTTGAAAAAAGCTGTATTTTTTAAGAATTCCTTAATTGAATGTCACCAATTATTTTTTTTTAATAGCTAAAGGCATTGAGCGATATTTTTTTTTTTTACTTCGGATGGAGAAGTTAATGTTAGGTGATGAGGTGGACAAAAAACTAGAAGAAAAAAAGATAAGAACAATACCTGAATTAAGTTGGTACGATTCGTTAATTTTTAAAATTTGTTATGTTTTAGCTGAGAACCTATTTAAGGTCAAAGGCTGTGATCCCCTGCTTATAATTGCAATGTGATATCGTGAAATAATTTCAAAGGTATTCAATTTTCTCGATATTTTAACTATTTAAAATTATATTAATTGATGAAAAACCAATTTAGACATTATAATAAATAAATATTTATATTGTGAGAAAAAAAAAAAAACATCTCTCCCAAAACGTATTATAGTCAACAGCCTGTTCAGGCATCCACAGGAATACAGTTCAGACAAAAAACATACGTAGGGAACAATTACATACAGAACATAACTTATGTTTTTTTTTCAGATTGTAGTCCTGAGGCGTTCCTGGCGAAACTTTGACTGTTGATCGATAATAAAACGTATTTAGGGAGAGACATTAAGCAAAACTAAGTTTCAAGATCCATATGTATATGTATCTAAAAAAACAAGTGTCTCATTTTGAATGCTATTTTGACGGATAGTATTAAATAAATAAATAAATCAATGCTATCTATGAATCAACAAGTACTTTCTTACAACGCGGATCACGCGGTACTTTTGATTATTTTATTTTAATCACTAGGTGTCATAAACAGAATCATCTGACGATTGTTGCAGAAATATTAAGATCTGGCTGTATAAGCACCAATAAGATATTTGCTTTCGCTGCGGGAAGTATGGCCAAGAAAGATAACAGAGAGGGAAGATTAGGGGCCAAGATAGAAGATGGGCTGCAATATAGGGCCAGCGACCATAAATATAATGAACAAAGGCCCTCTCTGCCAGATTCGGAGGGTCTGCTTGTGTGTGTGTTCGGGCGCGTTACATGCTCGCCTCAAATCAGTGCGTACAGCGTGCGGCACGTTGCTTTGAAAATTGCTGCTCAGGGTGGTGCCATCGGGAGTCATTTTATTCTGACGATTAGATGCTAAATCAACAAATTGAAGATGTAAATACTTCCAAAGCCTACTGAGATCCTATGCGCTAGTTGGGTATATGGTGCATAAACTTGCGAAGTTAAAAGCTTGAGAACTCCATGTTGCCGCTCTGTGCACTACTTCTCTTCTATCCCCCTGATCCCTTTACTTCGATAATGTCAATCACTAAGCAATAAGCAAATTAGTGATTAGTCCCCCGCCCACCCATATGTGGCATTTTTTTACTATTTATGTAATACATGATGGAAAGCTAACAATAGGAAAAAAAATAGCAAAACTACATAAAATAAAATAAAATAATGATTCTAAATCAGATAATAATACTAAATAAAATAAGGTTAAGTTCATATAAATTTAAATTAATGTTATTCCAGCAGGATTTGTTTTGAGCGTTTTTTGATGTAAGAGAATGTTTACTGTAATTGCCTATTCCTCTTAATATGTTTTGGATATGCAAGTTAGAAAACAGAAATTCTCTGCTGGCTTGTGGGTAATTGTAGGTCTGTTAGTTAGGTTATCTTGGTGTATCTAGGGTAGTTCCTAATTATGTGCTCACTAATGTTTTGCACGACTTCCAATTTCTGGTGTAACATATGTCAATGTTGGGTGGATTACTGCTTTATGTTGTGTCGATTGGTTTTCAGGGATCGGCTTTGATTTTTTGTGGAACTAGGGTGACGTTTTACTGATGAAGTTTTCAGTTTTGTTCATTTATTGTTTACGTGGTTTTTGAAGCGAGGAAGAGGCCTAAGGTTACCCCTATTTAGTGAATGGAATGGGACCAGGGTAGTTGGAAATTATTTAAAAGCCAAACGTTGGGTGAATATTCGTCCACGTTTGGTAAATACTATTATCTAAGTTAAGAGGGATAAGTTTAATTATTCATTTATTAAAATAGGTGTTGATTTTCCCTCTTGTGTCTGTAATCTACTCGTCATTGTGTCTATTCTGTATGATCCTTTGTAGATTGCTGTGTCTTCTGCGTATAACGACATTTCACTGTGATGGGATGTCGGAGATGCTTAGATTAAAAAGGGTAGGAGACAAGAGCCTCGAGGAAGTTCTGATGGTAGGTGATAAGTTGTTAAAAGTATATTGTTGGGTGGAATATAAAAAGATCTATTAAAAAGGTAGGAGTGGATGAGATGTATTATGAATGGTGGAAAATTGTAGTTGCTAAGTTTATGAATGAGCCAGGTGTACCACACCTTATCGAAGGCTTTCTATATAACAAGGGTGATCATTCCAACATGTTTCTTCTCGTAGAAAGCTTTTGCAGTATGGTCTGTTAGCCTTGTAAGCTCCAAGTCTGAGGAGTTGTCAAAGACCCTCTGACTTATGGAGTTCCTCAAGGACCGGTTTTGTCTCCGTTGCTTTTTAGCATGTACACATCTTAAAATTTTGTGATAAACTACAAGAAAGCTATGGTAATCGCTTTCGCCGACGACATTGCGGTTTACAGCGCAGCATGAGTGCACAAAGAGCTCTTACACAGTTCACAGTCACAGGTCACACACCGAGTAAGTAACGTAATCAGTGACAGACTGGATAGGTTAAACATCAGTGCGAACGCCGGGAAGACCGACTGCGTCATCTTCTATCAAAAGGGGAAAAAGCCGAGCCAAAATCCTATATTATAGGAGGGCAAGATAACTCACCGGCTTTCTCAATGTGCTACCTGGGTATCAAAATGGATAGGCATCTTCATTTCTCCACTCATTTTAGTAACAAAATATAAAAAGTACCACACAGATCTTACCGGCTTCACCACTTGCTAACTACACCCAACTTGTCGCTGCGTCTCAAACTAATGATATATAAATGCGTCCTCCCGCCAGCTCTGCTGTACGGTGCCCAAAATATACCCTCTTGACTGACAATACAGTAAGTCTCCAAAAATTCCAGAATGGGATGATAAAAAAGTGGTCTGACATACCTCATATCCCATCACTTTTAATAAATTCAGTCCATTAATGTATACATCATTATACTTTTGTACAATGCAGATCACTATTTTGTATACTAGAATTTGTAGAAAATGTAGCCAAGGTACAGGAAATACAATGAAGCAATATATAGTAAATAAGTTCGTTTGTAGAATCTATATTTTGTACATACGTATATGCATTTGAAGGGGATATGGAAAAAAAAAAATGATGAGTGGTATGGTCTGAAACCAAACTGTTTATGAATTATTTCATTACTAACACCAATACGTGATTTTTGAACCTTTGGGGTATAACCTTTTCAAATATTCTTGAGACTGATTATTCTGTAGCTTCCAATGTTTGCATGGTCTTTGTACGGTTTCGTTGTCATGACGATTTTCGTTATTTTCCAGGCTGGAGGGAAGTGCCTATGTAGGAGAAGTCTATGTAGATTTTAGTGAGGGATATGATTGCCTTTTTGCTGGAATGTTTTATGGTTATATGTGGGATTTTGTTTGTTCCTTGCGATTTCCATTTGTTTGCATATGTCTTTAAAAAAAATAGCTGGGAAAGAATGCAAGAAATATGGATTGAGAGGTGGTTTTATTTACAATCAGGTCATGGTTTGCTGCCCCTAAATATTTGGTCAAGATACTATTAAATTTGAATTAATAAGATTGTTTTTTTCTTAATTTGAGTAGACAAATCCGTTATTAGACTTCAAAGGTAGGATACGTAGTTTGATCTTAGTAAAAATTGTATGTATTTTCACACCATATGTTTATCTCCTTGGCAAAATTGGGTGGTTAAAAAATAATTGAATGCCGAAATAATTCTATTAGGAAGCAAATAATTGAATTTTTGTTAAGTACGTCACTTTTTTTGTGTGTGGAGGTCTGGGAGTACTGCGCCTGTGCTAAAACATCAAAACATCAAACAAATGTTGAGGCCCCATTTTTCACGCCCAACAGTTATGAGGTGTTGAAAAATATTGAAGTAGAGGACATGGACTCTATACACAGCTGATGTCCTCTATACCCCCAATACCTTCTTAGCCACATTTGCAGATGACACTGCAGTCTTGTCATCCCACCCAGACCCCGGTATACCATCCCATAACCTTCAAAAACACCTTAATGAGATCGAGTATTGGTGCAACCAATGGCGGATCAATGTTAATGAAGCAAAATGTTCCCACATTTCCTTCACCCTCAGTCGCAAGTCTTGTCCACTAGTTTATTTTAATTCCATTCTTCTCCCTGTATCCGAGACAGTACGGTACTTAGGCTTCCATCTTGCCAAACGGCTGACCTGGAACCCACATACGAGGCTAAAAAGACAACAACTAAACAGATGCATTGGACAACTGTACAGACTACTTCAAAGGACATCCGATCTCTCAATAGAAAATAAATTACTAATCTACAAATTTATACTTAAGCCAATCTGGAGATACGGAATAGAGCTATGAGGGACAGAAAAAAAGTCGAACATCAAGCGTATCCAATCCTTTCAATCAAAAGTCCTGAGAACAATAGTAAATGTCCCTTATTATGTCAGCAACAAAACTCTTCATAACGATCTTTACATACCCTACATTCATGAACTCATCCCTTCCAAGTTTATGAAATTCCGTAGTAGCCTATCCAACCACCCTAATCCCATAGCACAGTCATTGCACTGCACCACTCATCCCTATAATCCTCCTCGGAGACTGAAACGACAGTGGCCTCGTGACCAGCTATAAATGCGTGTCAGTGGGAGCACTGGCGATGGCCAGTTTCTCCAACCATGTCCTGAGCGTCTGTGGCTCTCGCGCTCTTCGTCATCCTCCACTGGCCTGTATCTCGTGACGCGGCTGACGGATGAATGTGAGGGACTTCCCAAGACTCCGCTTCCTCTTTCGAATGCGAGGGAGGTGACAAACATGTGGATTTGAGAGGCCTTTGGGCTGTTTGTAAATATAGTACGAATGAACGAGTAAATGAAGAATTGTTGAGGTCTGGAAATATGAATGTATGTATATTTCATAGTAATTCAGGTGATTCATGATCCAGTTTCAGTGAAAATTTTGTAATGTTTGGTTTAAGAAGTACTGCATAGTAGGATCTAATAAAAGACAGCTATAGTCATACACAATATATAAACATTCCACAGTCGATTACAAACTAATCTAAGTCTTCATGTGTAATTCACTTGAATCTTTTAACCACGTCTGTACAAAACGGGACACTCAATAACGGGCTAAATGAACGCTCAATACATTTTTCACGACAACTGTTCCACTAGAAAGGAAACCTTAGTTTATTGGTCACTCACGAGCCACTGAATAGATCTCCGGCTGGTTACATTTAATTGATGTAAAACAAATTAATTCGTTAATATTAAATATATGCTGTCGCTGACATTTACTTTTGTATGTATTCAATTAAATTTAAAATACATAAAGAAAGTTAAATAATGATTTT
This sequence comes from Acanthosoma haemorrhoidale, assembly GCA_930367205.1. Lineage (NCBI taxonomy): Eukaryota > Metazoa > Arthropoda > Insecta > Hemiptera > Acanthosomatidae > Acanthosoma > Acanthosoma haemorrhoidale. The sequence goes on from OV884009.1 coordinate 67,003,105, forward strand.
ATCAGCCAAAAATGTCAAAGGAGCTCTGTAAAACATAAATAGTTCGTGAGCTTTTCAGTGGAAATGCTTTATAAAATTAGAATACTAACTCTATTAGAATGGAACAAAGAGAAATCAACTTGAAAATATTCTCAAAGTTTTCTTTCCTCTTGCACTGGGAAGTTTCAAACGAGTTTCGGGCCGGCTTCAATTATGCTTTATGGTTGGTGGTTGACGTTGGGGTTAATTAGGGCGCCTGAGAAAACCTTTTTCTCTTTTTTAATCTAAAACTAAGAGAGAGCAATATTGAACTTTGCCATAAACCTCACTCCGAGGGCGGATTCGTTGGCTTCACCTTTAAATATACTTATATATAGGAAATAAATTTCTAATTTACAAAGTAATACTAAAACCAATCTGGTCATACGGACTGGAGCTATGGGGGACAGCAAAAAAGTCGAACATCAAGCGTATCTAATCCTTTCAATCAAAACTCCTGAGAACAAGAGCTTATGTTCCTTATTAAGTCAGTAACAAAACCCTTCATAACGATCTTAATATACCCTACATTCTTGAACTTATCCCTTCCAAGTTCATAAAATTCCATCAAAAATTATCTTTAGATTACCTAACCTATCCAACCACCCTAATTCTCTAGCACAGTCATTACACTACACAAAACATCCCTATGATCCTCCCTCCTTGAAGGCTTAACTGGCAGTGGCCTCGTGACCTGCTATAAATACCTGACAAAGGTCAGTTTCTCCAATCAGCGTCTGTGGCTCTAAATTTAAAATTGACAATTTTAACTGATTTACCTGAATTGACAATTAGAATTGACTGTGTAATCTTTATCGTTTTTCGATAATGTAAACTATATACCGATGGCATACCTAGAGCTTATGCCATCTGAGGTGGTCCCCAATTTTCCACCATTTCCTAGTCAATCAAAATCGTGAGCGAATATTAACAATTATTGCACATAAATATAAAACAAAATATTTCTTTGGTTTAAACAAATTGTACACAAAATGATAAAATTTAATTGTCTTTATAGAATTATTTCTTTTGTTTTTTTAATTAGAAAATGTTTAAAAGCAAAATTAGTTCTATTATAAAAGTATTGAATGACATTTAGTCAGAATTTTTATCATCTGTTAGTTGTTTTTCTATGGAAAATATTTTTAAATATCGATTTTACTACCTGGTGATAAATCTTTAATTGTCTATCGCTAATTAAAAATTTCACTGATTTTGGAACGTCGAAATACTTATTCAAGCCTAGGTCGTTCCAGCCAATGGCCTATAACCAATAGCGATTGCGTACCTAGAGCGTTTGCCATGAGAAGTGGCCCCCAATATTCCACCCTTCCCTAGGCAATAAAAATCACGAGTGAATATAAAAGAAAAAAAATTGCAATTATTGACAGTTTTTGCGCATGCGCTACATCCTGAAACACCTCTCAACTTCGCTCGTCCTTCAAATACTTTATTCTACCGTTTTTAGGCCACAGTACATCAAAAAAAATTGTTCTACCAGGCAACTTACGTGAGCTGGTCACGAGGAAGCCCTCAACACGTAAGTAAATCGCTTATTACATTTGTGTACAACAAAAGTGAAAGTGAAATCGGACCGAGAAGTCGGCCATATTGTCATTAGACATTAGCACCATTCGGATCGTTCACTAACGTCACGCAATTAAAATTTCTGAGCCAGTCGGTCTTGTGGCTCAGAGCCAAGACCCGTGACTCGCCACTGGAGGTTGTGAGCTAGATTCCCACCGGCGCTACGTACTTTTTTCCTTACAAACAAAAAACCGTTGTTATGATAAAATGAAATTTTATCAACAAATTATTTCTCAAAATAAAAAAAAAAGATCTAAGTCACTAGGTCCAACCCCGACAACGTCACCTGTAAAGCGTAAACCGAGACGTTCAACCAGGAACGTACAAATAACCTCTTCTGCGGCTAGTTCCATGGAAGAGATACCTCCACAGGCCAGCACATTCAATAATGATCCCGCCATAGAGTCACCTTTCTTCACGCCAAACACCTTTGAGGCGCTGAAAAATATCCCAGCAGAAGAAATGGAAGTCAACAAAACTCCAACACAGCCCAAGCCGCCTGCTATATTCGTAAGGAATATTAGCAATTTTAATTAAGCTATTATGCTCACAAATGAGCAAAGTTGTAGGTACCGGAAAATATACGTGCCTCAATCGCTCTCGGGATACAAAAATTTCCCCAGACACTCCCGATACTTATCGAGCGATCATCAAGTATTTGAAAGAAACCAATGCAGACTTCCATACATATCAGTTGAAATAAGAACGATCGCTTCGAGTAGTGATAAGAAATCTGCACCCGACCACACCAGCTGATGAAATTGAAGACGAACTATCAGCTCTGGGATTCAAAGTTCGGCAAATAACCAACGTTTTACGTGAGAACAGACAACAAAACGAATCCACCAAAACGGCATTACCGTTTTTTTTTGTAGATCTCGAGCGGACACCTGGCGTGGAGAAAATTTATGACTTAACAACCCTGTATTACACAAGAATACAGGTCGAAAAACCTTGCCCCAAAAGAGACATCGTCCAATGCCATAATTGCCAGGCATATGGGCACACCAAATCGTACTGCCACCACCCTCCTAGGTGTGTAAAGTGTAGTGGGCAGCACAAAAGCGAATTGTGCGAAAAACCCCTAAAAACGCCTGCGGTATGCCTACTTTGCAAGCAAGGCCATCCAGCCAACTACAAGGGCTGCGAGGCTTACAGAACCCTGAAGTCGAGGACCGAACAACGCCGTCAGCCAGAAGTGGAAAAACTTGCAGCAAGAAGCGGCCCAGCCTACTGTCTCTTTCACCAATGCCGTTCGCAACAGAAAGCAGTCACAGGCACCGCCCACCCCCTGTACACAAGATCACCTTTCCCAGCATTCCGTTCATCCCGTCAACCCACAAACTCTATCCCATCCTCAGCCACACATCTTGTACATTCCACCACCTTCAAGTTCTTTGGATCTCACCAGCCTTTTAACCTCATTTCTTACAGAGTTCAGAACCCTAATTACTCCTCTCATTTCCCTACTTACAAATCTTGTCTCCTACCTTATCCCCGTTAAACAAAATCCATAAGTGGATCCTTCCGACTCCTTATCCATTCTCCTTTGGAATGCGAATGGTGTTTGCACCCACACTAACGAACTGACAGCACTACTCCACGACAAGAACATCGACGTAGCTCTCATTACTGAAACAAGACTTACTAGCAAACGACCATTTACGATTCGACAGTACCATACTTACCAAACTGATCACCCAGATGGAAGAGCTCATGCAGGTACCGCTGTCATTGTTCATAATTCCATTTCTCATCACATAGTTCATTTGGTAGCACATGATTTCCTTCAGTCCACTGCAGTGTCGATCAGCACCTTCCCTTTCCCCCTTACTCTAGCATCAGTGTACTGCCCTCCCAATAAATCCATTTCCGATTCCCAATTCATCTCCTTTTTAGACTCCATAGGACATTGTTTCCTTGTGGGTGGGGACTTTAATGTAAAGCACCAACACTGGGGGTCAATATCCACGAATACACGTGGACGTGCTTTGCTGTCTGCACTCAACGGAAACATTGCTCCACGATCTCTCCTGACACAGCCACCAATTGGCCATCAGATCCCAACCGAAATCCAGATCTCCTAGACTTCTTCTTCTACAATAGTTTAGGAACACTAAACTATTCACTCAAGCGCCTCGATGACCTCTCCTCCGATCATAGCCCTTTATTATTAACCATTTCCCTAAAACCAATTCACAAACTCCTCAAAAACCTCCTCCTTCATTGATTAGGGGTCCAGTCGATTAGGACCACTTCCACCAGCTTCTTACAGACTCCATTCACCTCAAAGTGTCCCTGAAAACATCACAAGACCTAGATGATGCAGTGCATTCTTTCACTACTCTGCTCCAGGGGTCGGCTTGGGAGGTATCGTCACCCCACCGTCACCCAAAAATCTACAATCATAATCGTTTACCTCAGCATCTCAAAGATCTAATCCAATCCAAACGCCGCTCCAGAACAGTGTGGCAAAGATCCCGACATCCTGCTGATCGCCGCTCATACAATCAGTACTGCAGATTGGTAAAGCGGCAATTGGCGTCCTTCCGTTCCGATTCCTTCAATTCCCACCTCTCCTCTCTTTCCACCAGGGATCTATATCTTTACTCTCTGTGGAATGTAACTAAAAAAATCCTAAAGTATCATCCTGTTCCACACCCACTCCGTCGTGATGATGGGTCCTGGGCTGCTTCGGATGGGGATAGGTCGGAGGAATTTGCTCTGCATCTTACCCATACTTTCACACCTCACTTTTCTCATCAAAGCCATACTCACAGCACAACTGTGAAAGATTTCCTCACTTCACCTATACCTCTCTCACCTCCACCAAAAGCCGTTAACCCCTCTGAGGTCAAATACCTTCTGAAAAACTTACCTTACTGAAAATCCGCTGGATATGATCTTCTAACTCCTCAAATTCTCAAACAGCTTCCTCATAAAGCCATAATCTTCCTAACCTACATCTATAGTTGCATTATTTGAACGACGCACTTTCCTCTTCTCTGGAAACACTCCATTATTGTCCTATTCGCCAAACCCGGAAAACCACCCAACGACGCCTCATCTTACCGTCCAATTAGCCTACTCCCTATCCTCTCAAAAATATTTGAGAAACTCCTCTTAAAACGTCTACTTCCAATTGTTGAATCCAAAAACCTTTTTCCTATACATCCGGCTTCCGTCAACAACATTCCACTACTCAACAAGGCCTTCGCGTTGTTGATCACATTTCCTCAGCCCTTGAATCCAAACAGTATTGCACTGCTGCATTTCTGGACATAGCTCAAGCTTTTGACAGGGTTTGGCACGCAGGTTTGCTTTACAAGCTCAAAACACATTTACCACAGACCCTTTTCCTAATCCTAAAGTCCTACCTTTCAAACCGCTTCTTCCAAGTCCGCAGTGGTTTAGAATATTCTAACTACTATCCCATAAAAGCAGGAGTTCCACAGGGCAGCGTCCTGGGTCCCATCCTCTATAATAATGTCCCCTCTACCCCCACTACCTTCTTGGCAACATTTGCAGATGACACTGCAGTCTTGTCATCCCACAGACCCTGATATAGCATCCCAAAACCTTCAAAAACGCCTTGATGAGATCGAGTATTGGTGCAACCAATGGCGAATCAAGGTCAATGAAGCAAAATGTCCCCACATAACCTTTACCCTCTGCCACAAGTCCTGTCCGCTAGTATTTTTCAATTCGATTCCTCTCCCCGTGTCTGAGACAGTAAGGTATTTAGGCTTCTATCTCGATAAAAGACTTACATGGAACCCACACGCGAGGCTAAAAAGACAAGAACTAAACAGATGCTTTGGACTACTGTACAGACTACTTCGAAGGACATCCCATCTCTTAATAGAAAATAAACTACTTATTTACAAAGTTATACTTAAGCCAATCTGGACATACGGAATAGAGCTATGGGGGACAGCAAAAAAGTCGAACATCAAGCGCATCCAATCCTTTCAATCAAAAGTCCTGATAACAATAGTAAATGCCCCCTATTACGTCACCAACAAAACCCTTTATAATGATCTTAATATACTCTACATTCTTGAACTCATCCCTTCCAAATTCATGAAATTCTATAGTAACCTATCCAACCACCCTAATCCCGTAGCACAGTCATTGCACTGCTCCACTCATCCCTATAATCCTCCCCGGAGACTCAAACGGCAGTGGCCTCGTGACCTACTATAAATGCGCACAGTGGGAGTCCTGGCAATGGCCAGTTTCTCCAATCATGTCCTGAGCGTATGTGGCTCTCGTGCTCTTCGTCAGCCTCCGCTGGCTCGTATCCAGTGACGTGGCTGGTGGGGAGCGTGGGGGACTTCCCGAGACTCCGCTTCCTCTTTCGCTTGCGAGGGAGGCAACAACCGAGTGGACATGGGGGGCCCCTGTGCTGTTTATAAATGTTTGTAAATATTGTTGAATGTGCGAACGAATGATGAATTGTAAATATGGTATGAATGAAAACACTTATCTCAATTATTTATTGCCTATTAAGTAAAGGCAGATTGTAATTTCATCATAATAAAGTTGTTATTGAATGTACAATTATTGAACATAAATAAAAACAAAATATTTCTTGTTTTTATATGCACATTTAAAATTGAAAGTAATTTTTATTGTTTTTCAATACTGTAAACTATATATCGATTGCGTACCTAGAGCTTTTAAGAGGTACCTTAGACGTTTACTGGAACGCAAGGTCGTTGTTGAGTCCCAGCAAGGAATCGAAAACGGGTTTGAACGCTTAATACTTCAATAACCAGAAACACTAGAGACATAACAGTAAACATGGAGATCCTGTTAATTGTTGAAGCGATTGATTGCTGAACACTGCTGTTGTGGCCACCTCTTAATTACAAATAATTAAAAGTTACCCTCATCTCGTCCCAGAAAATATCTGTTTCCATATTTGTTCAAATAAAGATTATGAAGTATGTCGGAGTGGGGGAGAAGCTGGTGGGGAGCACAGCCGCTGGTGGGGATGACTCCAATGAAGGAATAATCAAGAACTAGCAATAATTGAGAAAAAAAAGTGCGATCTCATATATTGAGTCGAGGAAGAATAATTTTTTAACAAACTAAAAATATTGGTATTTTATATAAAAATAACTACCAGATAACATAATTTCCTTACGCAGCAGCGGAAAAATAAAATAATTCATAGCTAAATTTAATATAAATAGTTAATGATAAATAATTTTAATTAGAGAAGTCGTTTGAAATGTTGCTGCTAAGCGCAATCTTATATATAAACGATTGACCTCTGCGTGTAATAATTTGTTGTTCAATATCAGCGTAGTAATATTTTGGAGGCGGGTTTTCATTTTTTTCCCTAGAATCCGATATAATTATCTACTCACCACGTTTTTTATGTCGACAAGGTGCCATCGGTAACGGCCATCAATTTAGGACGCAATAAGCCCCTGAGATGAAATATAACTGATTTTATCAATTTATACGCCTGATTCTAAGGGTCATAAAAAGGACAAAATACTATCTCCCAATAAACACCTTATAAGAGTTTTCTTGTGGTTTTCACAAGGTACTAAGAGGAATTGTTTTGTTTTTTTCCTGGAAATTTCGATGTAATATTTATTCGACGAAACCTATTGTAATGAAAACTAAAGTGAAATTTCGAATTGGTAGTGGAAGCAGGTAACATTTATATTTAATTTATAAGTGATGGACTGTCTTGTTTTATCGTTAATTAGTGCAGCGGTAGATCGGTGCACAACACGAATAGCTAATCTATTCATTAATAAATTAAAAAAAGCAACGTTTTATTTAGGTCCATGAACGTTACTCAACATCGATGGATATTTAACGTTGTGACAGGCCTCTTTTCAGGCAAAAACCTACCCGTCAACACGCTATTACCATACGCTCCTTTTTCGGTTTCATTGGTTTCGTTGTTGAATGAATGAGGTTTTTGAATCAGGCAGTGACGAGGGAGTAGCATGTGTCACAGAGGCTTATGTACATACTATTGAGCGGTGAGTTTTAATACCTAAATATAATAACGAAACTAATAAAATAAATATAAAATGTTAATTACGCTATAAAATATACAAATATAAGGAAAACTAACTCCAAATGTTTGCAGATAAATTGCTGTGACATGACTAGCCTCCGGAGCATTCGCATCAAAGACGAGACCCCCCCCCCCCCCGATTCACCTGAAGCAATGAAGGGACTTAACATTACATCTGCACGAGGTATGACAAACTTCAAACAAGGCTTGCCAAGCCCCGTGGAGACAAAGGGCCTTTGAACCCATCAATGGGAAATAGAATGAACAACCAATTTGTTTTGTGTATTTCAGAGCATCGTCCAAAAATATCGTTGATGCATATATAAGATCATTTTCTTGATGTACAACGGCCATTTTCAAATTATTTTACCTTTTTATATAATTTTTCAGCACTTGGAAAGAGATTTGTTAACATGTTTTTCATAACATTTTTTTTTTCTTTCCCCCCCCCTTTCATAGCCCCTTTAAATTTACAGATAATTATAGATCCTCAGACGAATCTATTTACAAATCATTTTTGTATTTCCTGTAGCATTGCTACATTATATAAAGGTTTTGTTATTTGATAAAAATTATATAATGAATAAACAAGGACAATGATATACATTATACATAATTCTTAACCTAATTTTTCCCCGACCGTCTGTGTTTTCATACTTTTTTTTTTTTCTAAGTTCTCTAGAGAGAAATATTAAATATTTAGGGTGATCGGATCCTTGTACTAGGAGGACCTGCTTGAAGGTGGTGTGAGAGGAGTAAGGAGTGTGGGAATCCTCGGTGGAGGTTGATTGTTACGGTACAGTGGTGAGAGTCCACTGGGAGCTGGGCCTGGAGTCTTCTCTAGGCATGTAGTGCAGTCGTAGTTAGTCTGATATCATTGAGAATGCCCCTTAGAGGCTTGATGTTGGCGGGCCAAGCGCCGTGATGTCAACCATTTCTTCTGCTTTACTCGATCAATGTTTTCATACCATTAAACACAGCAACTAAATATATATTTTGCAAGTAAAGTATGCGAGAACAAGCATACTGCAAACATAAAATTATTACAAAAAAGCGTTAAAAAGATCATTCAAATCGCTACCATGATGAAACCCTGAATATTGTTTTACATCATATTTGACACATTTTTTATTTTGGCCACGATTTTGTAACCCATAACCGTTGCTCACAAAAGAGAACAATATGAGGTTTAATTCATTACTGAAAAAATGTGATAACAATAAGTTTCAGTTTAGAAAATAATAAAAAAACTTTGCTCATGAATATTTTAAGACACCCACGGATCTCTTTCAATCCAGCAAAACCAACTCTTAATGCAAATTTCCGCTTTTCTCAGTTGCTAAATTGTGATTCATCGTTGCAAGTGTGGGGTTACTATCGCAAACCGGAAGGCAATAAAATACACATTTCTAGAGAAAAAAAAAAAATTTCCCGGTATAAAATTTCCATTTTATGCGAAACTGCGTTGGCCTGTATCTGAAACAAATGTAAATTTTCATTCAAACCTCGCCTTATTCGTATTTGAAACATTTTCCGAAGAAAAGTTCTAGGCTAGCCACTAGTGGCTAGGAAAGTATTTTTTCTTGCAAGCCTTTTAAACTTTATTTCTGTAACGGTTAGTTTTATCCTCCGTCTGTTTGACTAGTCCAACTTTTTCCTTACTTATGAAAGTATTCTGCTTGTACTACGGGCGTGTCAAGTTCTTTCCCGAATTTAATTTCTTAATATTTGTTTTTAGGGTCTCGTTTTTTTTTTTTTTTTGAAAACTAGAAACTCTTAGGATATCACACGTTTGTCATTCTGCATTCACTGGTATTTGTGAGTCCCATGTTCCTAACAGAAGCATGAGTTTGGTCCTATTTGTGATGTATGGAAGACTTGAAAAATATCTTCATAAAATATGATCAATAACAGATCGACATTGAAAATGATACGAATTTACGATCCATAATCTAAATAATAATGTGTAATATGTGATGGGAGGGAAAGATGTTTATTTCAATTTAATTAAAAAAATTTATGTACGCTGATAAGAACATCATTAACTTTCTTATTATTATATTTTACGATAGATAACTAAATAATTTAAATCAAACAAAAAAACCTCCGTCTTAATGATAATATATGTTGGAAGACTAATTTGGATAGGATTTACCTCCTCTAACAGTACAATCTGTAAGTTAGAGTTAGTTTGTAATAAATAATTACATAAGGCTAGATATCGCGTTTACAATGTTTTGTCTTCAGTAGAACTATATCTTCTAACTTGTGATCACATAAAAATCACTGATAGAAAACAATTGTAATTATCATTAACTTGTTTAATATCCAGTTAATTTCTCTGGTCTCTTGACCACGCTTCTAAGTATTTCTTTCCCGCACTCATTTATTATTACATATTACCCACATTTATATTATATTATACATATATATTATTATAATTTTCTTGTATATATAAGTATCAGCCCCAGACCCAGGCTGATCAATTGAATCTCAGTTTACTCGTCAGTAGTGATATATTATAATTGTACATTATGTGAGTTATACAAAACAATTTTTAAGAAGTTGGGGGTAGTGAGAATTATAACTGCTTCCTATTTAGTTTATTGGAGGGTTTGCTGAGTGGGGGGGAGTTTTCAAAAAATAAAGATGATAAATATATGATATATGTATCATAGTTGTCATTTTTGATCCTTCGTGTACATCTAAAATTTTAGTGTGGAAGTCTTTATGTTTCATGATATCCTTTAACAGTGTTTTTTATGAGAAATTGAAGTTTTTTGTAATTTAAAGTTTAATAAGCACTTCAGCTATAAACCGCGCATGAGCAACACGTATGTGAGTTTTAGTATTGTATAGTCATTAAATCATTCAACAAAACGGTATTATAATTTTGTTTTACTATTTTGGTTTGATTTATAGTAAAATCAACCATATAAAAATAATTAAAGATAATTTATTATATACATTTTCGTAATACACCAAGTAGGTTGCTAAATTAAAAATCCCACCATCCTGATTAATAAAATACAATTTTTTGTGTAAAGGTTTTGGCGGACTATTATTTTAGAAAGTTCTTCTTTTGTAAAATTACAATTTGGTAATCCAGCTATAATAATTGTGATTTAAGAGCTTATAAACAATTCCACTACCCCAATATGTACAGTTTCCAATCATGCCAATATCTATACTACATGTACAGGACCCCCCCCCCAATGCCCTAATGGATTCTTTATATAATGCCATAATAAAAGAGTTACCTTTAATAAAACGAATATCTTAATTGTTTGATGCATCGCGCTTCATTTGATTTTTTTTTTTAATATCAGGTCATCAATAGTTCAAGTATAGTTCAGAACGTAAACATAACGTACCTGGTAGGAGTCTTAAAACGGTATTTGCATTAGCGTTGGACACGTGAGAACGCGATGAAGTGCTCTATACTTACTACATTATTTGTTTATTTATATTATTATTATTAGTATTATTATAACATTATAGTATGCTTAGTGCTCATACACCATAATTGATTATCTTTCTACACAGCCTCTGCAGAGACGAACCGCCCGAGACGTTTGTTTATTAGGACCTGGAAGAGACTGGGAGAAAGTCCTGCCTCAAGATGAATACCTCGGTGGACAAAGCACCGACGACAAATCCAACAACGCATCTGTACGACTGCCACGTTGCGTTTTTACGAGCCCCATTCCATCATGCCATCATGGCAACCAGCCCAGGTGGTAAGACACTTGTGAAAAGACATCTATAAATTAAAGAGAAAAAAATATAAATATATATGTATATATATAGAAAGAGAGAGAGAGTGAGAATTGAATAGAAAAAAAAAATATTCCAGGACCAAGTCTCCTATGAATAATAATGGCACACATTTAGTGAATTCATTTCTGTAAAACAAAAAAAAACTATTACACCGTAAAGAAAATGAAAATTTATATAGAATAAAAGAAAAATGAAGAGCTCAGTGAAGTTCAACATTATATGTTGAAAGAAAGCAATGAAATCAAAATAAAAAGGCAAAGAATAAAGCTATGAAAATATTGTATAATGAATAAATCATTTCCAAATTAGCAAGCTGTCGAACGGTAGGGAGCTGTTGTATAGGAGGGTTTTAAGGAAAGTTCGCAAGGAGGGAGAGAAACCCAAAGATTGGTGGAGCGAGCAAAAAATGAGTGGTCAAATGCTGCAGCTCTTTCTGAAGGAGTATAAAAGTCGGCCCGGGACGGGATCGTGTGACATAGTTGAATTAGTAAGTGAGTTAGATTTTTTTTTTTTTTATCAAAAAGGTGAGCCCCATCACCTTGTAGAGCCTTGTCAATGAAGCCAAGTGCATTGTGTATCATTGTGCTTGTATTGATTATATAACTTTTACACCGATTCAGACCTAGTATAGAGTGCACCGATGGTACAGGACATGTAAATAGATTCGCCTAAGAATCTGTAGTAAATACAAAATTTTTGTCATTTTTTAAGGGGATTGGGGAAAAAAAAAAATGATTGTGTTCCAGGAGTATATTAAGGGTTTGAACAGTAGAATATATAAGCAGGATAATGTGAATTGAGACCCACATATTTACATATATATTAAGTACCTATTCATAAGTCATTAGATATAAAAAAAAAAGGAACAAAACAACTACAATCCACAGTGCTTGTTTTCCTATGGATGGTGAGCATAAATGTATTTTTGCCTGTAATCCAAGTTTTAAATGAGGTTTTGAAATACATGTCCTGGATTTACCCCAAAGTTTACCACTTGTAATTTTAATTTATTTAAAATTCCAAAAGTGTGACCTCTCCTTTGGCCAATGGGATTGATCGCGGTGGAGTTTAAGAGGGAAAGGTTAGTTCAAGCATATGCTTTAGGAAGGACGTACTTCCCTTCATAGTGATCGGTTATTTTAAAATTATTGAAGAACAATTGTACTACGAAATAAAGAAAATTTCCACTAATAACACAGTCATGGGAGCCGCTTCAAGAAATAACACTGTGGCTGAAGAATCATTGGACATACCGACGACCAGGAGAAAAATACGAAACAAATGTTACAATATGTGTAATGACGATTTACCGATTCGGTATGGTGAAGACAGGAACAATGACTTGAAAAATAATAACATACAAATCCCTGAAGATTCCTGAATAGGCGAAACGTCGACGGTGATGTAAAAAATTAATAAAAGATTTTTGGAGAAAAATTTGTGTGTAAATTCTGAACCACTTGTTTAACTGATGGGCACTATAACTATCTGCGAGGATGGGATTTATTGTTGTTGTTTTTTTGTCTGACGAAGTAGTCCAAATTTGTTTAGTCAGGTATCATAGATTTCCATAAGGACATCGAAATAGCCCTTTTTTATGTCCCCAGATTGGTTTTATCAATAAATGGGGCGGGAAAATATACTGCCACGGGGGGGGGGGAGTATATGGCGACCCGTGGAAACCAGAAAATGGCAGATAGCAAAAGCAGAACCCTACCTACACCTATCTCAGTCCCTCGCATTGACTGATGGCGGTCAGTAGGAGCAAACGGAATAAGGTATCAGAAATACCTTATCTTGCAGTGTTATAGCTACTCACCCAGGTGAATAGAACAGTCACCCCGGTGTATTTTCCATTTATAGATTTACAAAGAGAGAGAGAGGGAGGGAGGGTGAGAGAGAGACAGATTCAAATTTGATAGCTTGTACAATATATAGACAGTTAAATACCTTACGTTTAGAGAAAAAACAAACAAAAACAAGGAACCTCCAACACAATGATAATATATTGTACAAGACTATTTTTATAGATCTCATCTTCTCCAATACCACAATCTATACTATCTATTACAGCATTGGTACCATAACTATAAAACAGTATTTAAAATTATAAGACAGTGGATTTTTAGGACTATAATTGAGCAATAATTAAAATAGAAACAGCTTTATAAATTTAATTTATACAGACTTACTCAGAAAACTCGTAAAAAGGATAAAAATGTTGAAATACTGGCAAACCATTTTGGATAGGTTTTATAATCATCCGGGAAAAAAATAATATCATCTAATTATCTATTTAAGCATATAATTAATAAAGATACAAATCTGAAAATTTGCTGGTTTCAAAATAAAAAATTCAAATATCAAGATTAACAGTAACATTTCTTATAATTTGTTCAAATTGTCTGTTTTGTAGTTAACTACATGGTTTAAATTTTGAGTGGTTTTGAGTGTTTTCTTTTTGATATTTTAGGTTCTTTTTTAAAATAAAAATTATGTTTGTAAAATTCATCATGCTGTTTTCGGTTCCTTGTTTATTGGAATCGTACTGATAAATTCTTTTATTTAAATTTTGAGAGGTTTGTCAGGCTCATGGTAATGGTTTAAGATTAGAGCCTCTCCCCAGCAGATCCAAAACCATGCGGATGAGCAAGTCCCTCTTATCAAGGAAGAATTAGATCACACCGCGGCAGCTGGTCCACAAGAGGATGATTCGGGCGCAGTGGAATGTCTGCCTATTCTCCTGCCACGGTGTGGGCGCTCAACCACACATGCGCCTCAGCCGTGACACAACCGTGACCCGATCGCTTTCGTCAAGCCCATGTGATGGAAACTTTTGCCAAAGGACACGGGGGACACTACTATCGTTATTGCCAAGCCCGAACGAAGTTGTCTGAGTTCTTCTATATCATTTGTACTACCATTATTTGAAAAATTACAATTTAACTGTACATTTGAGTGTAATATCAATTAATCTCAAATTTTAAAGGTATGTTTAACCTTTAAAAATATACTGAATAGGTTTTAATTAAAATTATAAGCGGGCAGTAAAAAAACAAACGTGACAAATTACGATTTCTTCCCGTGATTAAAGACATGATGCTGTTTGTTGTTTTTGGGGATTTATTTCAGCTTAAAACTTACAGGTCATCAACGCAGGTTGTTTGCATATTTAAAGTAATGTGAGCACACCGATACGAGCCTGAGATAACACAGGGGCGAGGGACCAGCCACATATCAGGCGGTGGTTACAGATTTTTATATATGTATAGGACACGAAGTTTTATTGTCTACCAGCCACCTAACTTAGATAGATCAGAACAATCCACGAATCCGCATTTTAACACAGGTAAAAGTCCAAATTCTCCCAGTAGGTTGGAGCTAACACCCTTTGATTGACCAGTTGCCGCAGGAGCAGGAGCTATTTTAACTAATTTAATTAAGATACATTAGAGGCTGTAAAACAAATTTAAATTAATACCGAAAACATAAGTAGAAAACAATTTTTTGTTTACTTTTACAGTAGAAAGTAACTTTTTGTAATTGTATCCTTTCAATCAAAAGTCCTGAGAACAATGCCTCTTATTACGTCAGCAACAAAACCCTTCATAACGATCTTAATATACCTTATATACTTGAACTCACCCCTTCCAAGTTCATGAAATTCCATTGTAACCTATCCAACCACCCTAATCCCGTAGCACAGTCACTACACTACACCACTCATCGCTTTCTATTGAAAGATGAGAATTTAGGAGAAGTAATTATCTGCTTGTTGGATTCTTGGAACAGTTCACGCTCATAATTTCTATTGATCTGTCTCTTCATTTTAAGTTTTGATTCTGTACACTAAACTTGAGAAATTGGTTGGTGACCAACGAAGAAAGCACTGGCCAAGTACATTCGTGAGTTTCCTGACGAAACATTTAACAGTGATGCGGGTATTGTTCGTGCATCGATAGACCAGTTTCAACTGCTCAAAGTTTTTCAACATATTGGTACAGAAAAACATTAGGAAAACAAGGAAAGGGAGTCAAGGTTTCAACAAACATGCTTAATTGCATCTTCAAGTGATCGCACACCACGTGAGTCAATTTTTAACGCGGACTTGCTCGGTGCTTTAGTTAGGGCTGATATCCCATTTTGAAAAATCAACGACTCTCATTTCATGGACATCTTGGAAATATACCTCACTTATAGTACTCCAAGGAAACATTATTTACAAAGCATATAAAAGTTGTAAACAGTATATATATAGAACTTTATTGTGCAATAATTACAATCTGCCTTTTATAAGGCAATAATAATACAGATAAATGATCTCATTCATACCATATTTACAGTCATATTCACTCGCTCATTCATACAATAGGACATGATTGGAGAAACTGGCCATCGCCAGGACTCCCACTGTCACGCGATTATAGCAGATCACGAGGCCACTGCCGTTTCAGTCTCCGAGGAGGATTATAGGGATGAGTGGCGCAGTGCAAAGACTGTACTACAGGATTAGGGTGGTTGGAAAGGCTACTGTGGAATTTCATAAACTTGGAAGGGATGAGCTCTAGAATGTAGGGTATATTAAGGTCGTTATGAAGGGTTTTGTTGCTGACATAATAAGGGGCATTTACTATTGTTCTCAGGACTTTGGATTGAAAGGATTGGATACGCTTGATGTTCGACTTTTTTGCTGTCCCCCATAGCTCTATTCCGTATGTCCAGATTGGTTTAAGTATAACTTTGTAGATTAGTAGTTTATTTTCTATTGAGAGATGGGATGCCCTTTGAAGTAGTCTGTACAGTTGTCCAAAGCGTCTGTTACTCGCTTCGGTACATACTTCGTAGTACTCGCTTCGGCGGTACATATACTAAAATTGGAACGATACAGATAAGATTAGCATGGCCCCTGTGCAAAAGTTGTAAACAAATCAAATACAATTTTGACCACTGATATTATAGTAATTGCATTTACATTGTTAATTATTTCTGTGAAAATAAATTCAAACACATGCACATATGTCTTTTATTAAATATAATTCCTAGACTTGCTTATAATTGAGTTAGTGCGTGTATCATCTAACATCTAGCATCGACCTCTTGAAGAGGTTTAAATACTTAGGTAGAAATACTTATCTTTTTACGATAAAAGTTTTTTTGCAAGGGTGGCCGGCGCCATTCCATAGAACCCAATTCCCATCGTAGCTAGATCCCTTAATAAATGATCCTTCCCTCGCCCCAGCCTACAGTCGATCATCCATGTCTCTGAGGGAGCGTCTGCCTCCACACAGAATGGAAGGGGCCAATTTATTCGTTAAATAAATGTTAAATAATAATCTAAATTCACATCTATGTTCACAATCTTCAGTTCAATTTTATCGTTTACGGAATAGAGCTATGGGGGACAGGAAAAAAACATCAAACCTATCCAATCCTTTCAATCAAATGTCCTCGTCAAATAGTAAATGCCCCGTATTACGACAGCAACAAAAACCACAGAAACATTTAATGATATATCAAAACCAAAACATGAGTCTAACAGAAACAGGTTTGAAAGGAGAGCGAGTTTTTCGTGAAAAATCCCGTTCACGAGAGTTTATTACCGAGAGCAATGCGCTAGGCCGGCCGGGCAAAGACTTGGGAGTACATAGCCGCACCAACACGTACAGATCATTTTTTATTTTAATACCAAGCCACACAGTCAAGTAACTCAGAGTTACACACCCTATTATGAAAATGGTTGCAAGTATCAACGACAGTATTTCATTCTATGTCCATGATATTTCAGCCTCCTCAATATTCTATCTATAACTGTCACAGGTAGGAGATAGCATCAGATCTTCTTAACATAAAGGTAAGCTAATCAATTCACGTTGTCTAACTTGTGTTATTGTTAGATCGATAACATCATATTGCAAAATTAATCCTTGAGCTTGCGCGCGTTCATCATGCAAGGTAATTTACCAAGCAACCTGAGCTACATGTTTGATTCGAACCTAGCAGGTGTTAACAACAGTTAAAACCCAAACTAGTTTGTTCAATAAAGATCCATGAGAACTGGTAAATCAAGACTGAATGGCGTGTTATGAACATTGTTCGTTTTCTATGCTTTAAATTGAAATTAAATGCAACTCGTGGACTTGACACAAAAATCATTTTTACAGAAAAAAAGGAAAGACATTGAAAATTTATAAGGGGGGGGGGAGAAATAGTACAAAAAGAAAATATCATCTGTAGATGTGGTTGTTAGTTGCTCCCCTTTTCTTAGGCCTCTTCTTAGCCATTGTTCTGCCATAATCCAAACCTAGGCGCTCCGCCCTTCCGGCTACTATAACCTCACTTCTCACTCATTGATAATATAGCTACAAAACTATGATCGCTTCTAAGGCTCACAGACCACCATCAATTTTACAAGAGTGATATATAGAAATATTGATTGTATTTTGATGTTACTGTGTTTATTATATTACCAAGAGCACCGGTAGTTTGTATATAAGCCATATTACGGCTTATAGTGCTTTGGAACCATCAGTCCAAAGCGTCAGTTCTTACAACAGCCGGAGTGGTTACACTCCTCTGCTTATCCCGAACCCCAACCTCAATAAGGGGATATGACTAGTTTAGTATTATATAAATTGATTAAGGTGATTTTTGTAACTTTGGCTCAAAATTTTATAATTTTATTTATTGATATTTCGTTTTTTTGTGATTCGTATATAAGTACAATACAAGCTTCAAATGCATATTTCTTTAGGACATCACAGGCCTACAGCAGGAGTGCAGTGAACTGCCGAAAGCTTGGGTGAAATTCGCTGTTTTGAGATTGCGGTCAGCTGTTGCGAAATTCGACACAATAAATGCTTGAATTTATATCCAGAGATAAATAAGAAAAATATCAAATAAACCTTTTTATTTAATTTAATATCTTATTAATTTCCATCAATCACTTCATCTTAAATTCAGTCAGTTAAACCGAATGAGATGCAGCTTGAAAATGAACGAGGGTTGTCTCGCTTCTATTAACCTTAATTAGTCCAAATATCATCCATAAACATAAAATCACAATTTGACAACCAATTGGGCGATTTAATTACTGAACGTCAAACTCTAACAAGGGAAGGCTACGCTAATAGCCTTTCATCAATTTAAATGAAATTTTTGTTTTGTGATACTGGGTTGAAATATATTTGTCATGTGACCAAGCGTTCTTGCCAATGCGCCTTATGTGCCAAGAATTCCCTGTATTTATTCTGCGTGTAAAATGAAGTTATACATTCTCCCATGTGTTTTTTTCCCCACTGAATATGAAAATATATCTTATCGTATTGAATGAGAATAGCTCATTGTAAAGTTATAAAAAAAAGAAGACCTTCAAGATTCAAGGAGCAGCATTTTTTCGTTGAGGTCTTCCATTCCACTTATAACTCTTCTATTTTTTTTTCTTCCGAATTTGAAGTTGTTACCACTGCTGTAAAGCTTAATTGTTTTCTCTTTCAGCATAAGTCAACAACTTAATGGTATGATTTATTTATTGATTATAAGCAAGAGACATAATGATGAAGTAAACATAAAAACATAAAACGTTCCATTATATTCTCTTATATATTACTACTTATTATGATTGTAATTTTATCATAATAAAGCGGTTTTTAATAAATATTCTCCCTTTTTTTTTTCATTATTACTTCAGCAACAAACCCCTGCATAACGATCTTAATATACCGTACATTCCTAAACTCATCCTTTCCAAGTTTCTGAAATACCATAGAAAACCTTTCCATCCATGGTCAGCCTCCAATGTATCCGTTGACGCGGATGGAGGAGCTTGGGGAAATTCCCAAGACTCCACTTCCTCTTTCGAGGGGGGGGGGATGGTGACAATCATGCTGATTTGGAAGGTCTCTTGGCTGTTTGAATGGGCGAGTGAATGGATAATTCTGAATATGGTATGAATGAGAACTGTATCACAGTAAAGATTTTGAGTATTGTCTTTTTGATCTATTTACGGAGACTTTAGTTGCTTTTATTATGTATATTTAATAGGCCTCTACATCCCCCTGTATGATTTCATGTGGATCGATGAAGTTGTTTTAAAATTATCGCCGTTTTTATAGTTTTCTTGGATACGAACGAAAATTAGCTTGGTTAAAATAAAATTGCCCTGTAAATAAAAATTCACGGTTATGTGTTCGTTTGGGCGTCAACCAAAGTACACCGTTTTGCCAATATATCAAACATGTTATTTGACTTGGTTGCTGTAAGAAACAACCAATAAATCAAATCATGCCAGTACAGTTAACATGGTCGATCCGTGCATCAAGAACGCAGGAGGAATCATTGGCAATCCCTGAGATCCAACGTCATCCTAACACAGCGCGGGCACTTGACGTACGCTAAATTGCATCCTGATTATCTTTGTCGGCTGCCAATATAGTCGGAGCCAGGACGGCGCTTTTAACGGCCAGGGGGCAATTTCACAATTAGTAGGTGGAGCTTCGGGCTCAGTAGATGTATAACAGCTGAGCCCGGACGGAAAGTGCCACCTTTTGACTTTCTGTGTGCATTTTGAATTACAAAATAAAAAACTTAAAAGCACATTAGTTATGGCACGGTACATATACTGGTGAAATTAAATATATCATAAATTACAGCTATATATACGTTTATATTAAACACTATCATTTTTATTTATTTATTTTAATGTCCCCATTGAGAAAAAGATCTGATAAGCAATAAAGGAGATATACCTGTTCTTATCATTGCACATAAATGTATATAATGAGTCTATGTAGATATACGGGCCACTAAATGGATCTCTCTCTCTCTCTCTCTCTCTCTCTCTCTCTCTCTCTCTTTACTGTTTTTTTTACTGGCACATAAATTTGTATTAAATAAAATTCTAGGCCACTAGTGTGAAAACAAACAAGAAAAATATCCTTCCCAAAATTACCACTGGGTTTGTATAATATATCGACACAGTTATATCCAAATGTTGTAAGTAAAATTTGCCGAAAAAATTCTAATTGAAGAAAAAAACTTGTATTTGTTAGCTACTTATTAGCTTGTGTGATGAGGTCGTAGTACTCAAGCTACAGATCAAAAACAAAACGACAGATATCACTTGTGGTTCCAGCTGTTACATGAACATTTCTGATGTATGAATTTTACTTATGACAATTTGATATGATTTCATAGAAAAAAAAAACATTGTCTGTCATGTGGTTACTTTATTACTAATTAATATGTTAGAGGCCTTTCATTATTTTTTGTGACTGGTTTTATTTTTAGCACCGTTAAGTGAAATCACGCCTCAGTAAAAAACTATAATTTAGTTAAATTAGTGAATATGATGTTAAGGGTAGTTTTGATATTATTCCTTTATTGTGCTATAATTACAATCTGCCTTTTATAAAGCAATAAGTAATTAAGATAAATGCTCTCATTCATACCATATTTACAGTTCATCATTCACTCGTTCATTCATACAATATTTACAGACAGCCCAGAGACCTCCCAAATCCACATGCGAAGAGAAAGCGGAGTCTTGGGAAGTCCCTCACGCTCCTCCGTCAGCCGCGTCACCGGATACTAGCCAGTGGAGGCTGACCAAGAGCACGAGAGCCACAGACGCTCATGAGATGATTAGAGAAACTGGCCATTGCCAGGACTCCCACTAACACTTCATTATATCAGGTCACGAGGCCACTGCCGTTTCAGTCTCCGAGGAGGATTATAGGGATGAGTGGCGCAGTGCAATGACTGTTGGAAGGGTAGTTTTAATGACATTTTGTGTTTATATTTAGAAAAAAACAAAATAAGAATTAAATATTCTAAATTAGGGCATCGTGATCTATAATTTTTTACTCTACTAATAAAAGTTATGCAATGAAATCACTTGTTTTAATAACTAGTAATTAATTTAATTATGGTAATCCCTTATTAAGAATATGGTTATATTTTTCATGTTTTACTTATATCAAACGACCTCCTGTAGAATTTCATGTCTTCCAATTTTACTAACAAATACAAGTGCTTTTTCTCAATCAGATTTTTTTTGGCAAATTTGACAGACGACATTTTGTTATTACAGTGACAATATATTATACAAACCCAGTGGTAATTTTGGGAAGGATATTTACTTGTTTGTTTTCACACTAGTGGCCTGGGATTTTATTTAATGCAAATTTATGTGCCAGTAAAAAAAAACAGTAAAGAGAGACAGAGAGAGAGAGAGAGAGAGAGAGAGAGAGAGAGATAGAGAGAGAGAGAGAGAGAGAGAGAGAGAGAGAGAGAGAGAGAGAGAGAGAGAGAGAGAGAGAGA
Source organism: Acanthosoma haemorrhoidale (assembly GCA_930367205.1). Taxonomy (NCBI): domain Eukaryota; kingdom Metazoa; phylum Arthropoda; class Insecta; order Hemiptera; family Acanthosomatidae; genus Acanthosoma; species Acanthosoma haemorrhoidale. The sequence goes on from OV884009.1 coordinate 67,024,857, forward strand.
GAGAGAGAGTGAGAGAGAGAGAGAGAGAGAGAGAGAGAGAGAGAGAGAGAGAGAGAGAGAGAGAGAGAGAGAGAAGGAAAGAGGGAGAGTTCAAGGCTTCATAATTCATAGTTCATAATTCCACGAGACATAACTCAACTTGCTATTTTAGTATTTAGTATTTGCAAAGGTAATATTAGTATTGCTGCAAGCAGCAGCACTATTCTAAGCAAATTATTTTTTCTGTTCTTAGTTTTGCATGCTAGGGCAACAAAACAGTCTAATTTTTAATAATCTTTTATTAAATTAAATTACAATCAGTCGTAAAAAAAGAGGAAAATGATATCAGCTATAGAATTAAAATATTATTTATTTTACATCACTGCTCAAATTTAGTGCTGAACCACACATAAACAGATTAAATGCTGTTTATCAAAAAGTCTTAGATCTTAATGTATCATCCTAAATACTTGTTTCGAAAATTTCTGAAAATTATTATCAGCCAAAAAAGAACCCCCCAATTTCGACTAGGGTGCTATAATAGAAGAATATCTAAATAAGAATGAAACATAGTTATTTTTACTTCTGACTAATTAATAACACCTGTTCCTTTCTAATATGATAAGGCTCATCTATGTAAAATTTCATTCTTCAATTTGAAAAATTAATGTGCATTTTTTTTTTTGGTTCGTCCAGTAATTATATTACATGATCAGGCAAGTTCAAAACCGAGATTCTAGGAATCGAAGGATCTACTTTTTACACGGCATTATATAACTAGGTACCATTCCCGGAAACCTTTGGATTTCTACCACTCGCAATTTATCGAACTTAATCTCATTAATTAAATCAAGATTGGTTATTAACAATTACTGAACTTAAATAAATAGATTGAAAAAGTTTTTTTTTTTTAGATTTTCAATTTATTTAGATAAAATTACAATCTGCCTTTTTATTAGGCAATAAGTAATTGAGATAAATGTTATCATTCATACCATATTTACAGTTCATCATTCATCATTCACACAATATTTACGAACAGCCCAGAGGCCCCCCAAGTCCACATGGTTGTCACCTCCCTCGCATGCGAACCGGAGTCTTGGGAAATCCCCCAGGCTCCTACATCAGCCGCGTCACTGAAGGCTGACCAATAGCGCGATAGCCACAGACGCTCAGGACATGATTAGAGAAACTGGCCATTGCCAGGACTCCCACTAACACTTCATTATATCAGGTCACGAGGGATTGAAAAAGTAAATTAATTTTTTTGAACAGATTGTACAAATAATGATAAAATATAAGTGCGTTTATAAGGACCCTTTATTTCATATTTAATTCACAAAAATTTATGGTATGAATGAGAACATTGAATTACTTATTGCCCAATAAGGCAGATTGTAATTTTATCACAATAAAGATTTTATTTGTAATAATAATTCAGACAAAAGTGTAAAAAAAAAATGGCCTGGGGTGAACCGGTCCACCCACCCAAGTACACTACTACTTCAAAATGTCCTAAGCAAAAAACTTAACAACGGCATAGTTTCTGATGTATAATTAAATTGACAGGCTTTGACGTCACCTAGGTTGATTATGATTCAACTACACTTTAAACGTTGAGCATTGCAAGAGTGGAACAATCGGATTCCGTTAAGTTTTGCATAGGTCGGCAATTACAATCTGCGACTGTTTCCACCTACCTCTGAGAATTTTTATATTGATCTATCAGAAGTGACCCTTTTATTTTATCCTGTACAGTATTTTATACAGTAATTAAGAATATTATTCTTATAATATAATATTCAATACAATTATATTACTTTTTTTTTTACAATACTACTGTCATGGTAAATAATGTTGCAAATAGAAACAATCAGAACTTCTCTTATCCGAAATATTCTATCAGCCTACGCGCTTTATATTGGCGCCCGTCGAACTTGGCTTGTATATTAAATATGGGGAAAAAAGTATACCAACTATATGTAAAATCTCTTTTAGAAAAGAAACATAGCGTTATTAACACAATTATTGTATTACATGTAACTAAAACTAAAACTAGAAGTAATCGCACTGTTATTGTTATTGTATTCATCTTGGACCACAGATTTGAACTAAATTCTCACCAAAAATCCATATAAGGTATTATTATCTCCACTTGCCTTTTTCAAAAGATAAATATTGGGAACTAATATAATATAAAAGGCTGACATGGAACCAAAACACGAGGCTACAGACTACTTCAAAGGACATCCCATCTCTCAATAGAAAATAAATTACTAATTTACAAAGTTATATTAAAGCCAATCTGGATATACTGAATAGAGGTATGTGGTCAGCAAAAAAGTCGAACATCAAGCGCATCCTATCCTTTCAATCAAACGTCTTGAGAACTATCGTAAATGCCCTTTATAAGGTCAGCAACAAAACCCTTCATAAAGATCTTAATATACCCTACATTATTGAACTCATATCTTCCAAGTTCATGAAATTATATAGTAGTCTATCCAACCACCCTAAATCCGTAGCACAGTCGTTATAATGCGCCACTCATCCCTATAATCCTCCTCGGGGACTAAAGCGGCAGTGGGATAACATTGCGTTCGAAAATTCAAACCAACCAACGTTATTTTTATTGAGGGATGGTATTTAGCATGATAGACAAATAGTGAAGGGACAATTACTAAACGGATAATTGTAAGTCATTAATCAAATTAAGTTGGGTATCATATTAAATACCTCGGCGTCCGGATTAATTACGTATATTACGTGGACTTTTTGAAGTGTTTTACTATGACAAAAGTCATTAAAATAGTTTTCGCAACCGTTATGAAACCCTTAATTACCTGATACGCCTTCGAGTATCGTCACCCTTCCCTACAACCATCCTCGGAGATTGAAGTGGAAGTGGCCCCATGATCTTTTGTAAATATTTGTGGGGGACTTCCATGTCTCCGCTTCCTCTTTCACGTGGGAGCGGGGTGACAACCATGTGGATTTAGGAGGTCTCTAGACTGTTTGTAAATACTGTATGAATGAGCGAGTGAATGAAGAATTGTAAATGGTATGAGTAAGAACATTGAACACAATTATTGCCCAATAAGGCACATTGTAAATTTATCACAATAAATTCAGTCAATGTGAGTCAGCTTCCCCCACTCATGTCCTGATCAAATGTAGATTGTAAGAATGGTATGAATGCGATATTTTATTACATTTATCTATTGCAATTCTAAGGCATAGTGTAGTTTCATTCAAATCATGATTTAAAAAAAAAAATATTACCTGGTTTATCGCACTAAACTGAATTTGTGCGTCTCTGAATCCACTATTTTATCCTTTAAAGTTAATACAGACAATTTTGCCTTATATTTTAACCAGCACCACTGAGGAGGAATACCTGTTCCATTTTTAATGTAAGCTATTAAAGTCCATTAGATTAAGTTTCTTAATAACTAAAAGGCTGAAATGGGTTTTAAAGCTTTTAATGGGATCTCTAGTAGCCAAGATATGGACCTAGTCTGCTCAGCTCGGCGACTGGGGCTAATACATTTATCATACAAAATATATATATTATATATTACTATCTACTTACCATATTCGGTGACCACACTGCGCTATACTTAAACAAATAATGTAATGTATTGGAGTGAACTTGATTGAGATGCTATTTGTTAATTTGACTTAATCGGTTTGATGAATCTATGAAACCCTGAGCGTAATGCATTGGCGTTAATGTTAAAAATAAATTAAACTTGCTTAAAATAGATCCAAACTGAATTCTGTCCTAAATTGGAATATTTCCCCAGATGTAAATTACGTGGAAGGTATACTTTGACGCTAATAACTGATAAAGAAAGAACATTATAACTTACCATAAAAATAATGATTCATTAAAATAAAATGATTGATATAAATACATTTGAATTACTAACTAAACATTAACATATATTATCTTCTCTTACTGTACAAAGTTGTTTTATAGTGATGGCCTCCTCTCCAATCCAGTCCTCCCGGTTAGGATTTCATGTCAATATATCCTCTCATATGTCCCCTTCATTCTCTCTGGTAATTGTTTATTCAATTTGTGTTGCACTTTTCATCTTGTGGACACCATAAGCCTCCAATGATGAAGGATTTTCGGCCTCTTCAACCATCTCTCTACTTGTCCGGTAGAAATGTTTTATGGAGAAATATCATGTTCAAACTTCGCACCTACGGAATTAGCCTAACTGTCTTATCCTCCCACGTGTGCTAGGGTATGTGGCTGTTAACTTTATCAAGGGGAAACTGTCCTTACAAGAAACAATCGCAAGCTTATTCTTAACAAATGTCTTAGACTAATGCATTAAAGTCCATAGTAGCCTATCGAACCACCCTAACCCCTAGCACAGTCATTACACTGCGCCCCTTATCACTACAATCCTCCTCGGAGACAAAAGTGACCTCGAGACCTGCTATAAATACGAGACAGTGGGAGTCCTAGCAATGGCCAGTTTTTCCAATCATGTCCTGAGCGTCTGTCTGGTCGGCCTCCACTGGCTCGTATCCGGTGACTCGGCTGACAGAGGAGCGTGGGGGAATACCCAAGACTCCGCTTGCGTGTCATTTGGGAAGTCTCTGGGCTGTTTGTAAATACGGTTTGAATGAGCGAGTGAATGAAAATTGTAAATATTTATCACAATTTTTTATTGCCCAATAAGGCAGATTGCAATTTTATCAAAATAAAGAAGTTTCTAATAGTTTAAAGACTAATGCATTTACAGAAAACCTATAAGCTGCTGTGAACTCACATACATCTTAATCTCTATTATATTATAAATTGTAATATAAAAAAAAAATACCAGTCCTCTTTAGCAACTATTCAGAGTTCTTAATAACTCTGCTGAGGGAGCGTTAGGGCCACAGTTGAGCAGAAGATTTAACTCAGGGGTGAGGTATATCATGCTTTTCCTGACGGTATCCCTCCTCTCTTTCAGCCGGTATAAAACCGAGGTAATAAAACTGGTAGAATTTATGGGGTGGTAATGTGTTTTCGATCCCCACACCACTACTGTTGCCCCCCCCCCCCTCACCGCACTTTTTGCCCTCTTTGCTCGTCTTCTCAAATACCACCGGGCAGATAATACATATATTCAACCAGTACATGCAAAAACTGTCCTGCGGACGGGTGACTGGGGGGGGGGTTCATCTTTTCCCGATATAATATATTCATAAAGTGGAAGAAAAAACAAAAACAAAAAAAAAACGATTTTTGTAAACTGTCAACTCTTGATAGGGGAAACAACTTTTTTTAGTGCTGTTTTATTATTGTGTTGTAACATATAACTTAAACAATAGTTCAGTAAAACCTCAATTATCCAGTGTTCGATTAATTGTATTTCAAATTATGTAGCCTGACCGTTAAGAAATAAATTGTTATATATATTATGTATCTTGTTCTAAATTATAGTACTGATAAGGCCTGAATAACGACGACTGAAGATGGTCAGTTAATAAAATAAGATTTATACAGAAAGACATTTTGAGAGACTAATGACATGAGTTTTTTCATAACATAATAATAATTAATTATGTAATAGAGATACATGCAAGTATATCTGTTCAAATACTACTTCTCCGTCAAATAAAAATGACAAAGAAAAACGCCAGATTATTTTTTATACTACAATACACGTTTCTCTACAATATAACGACACCATTATAGCCAGATCTATGTTCACACTCATGTTTATCTGTTGATTACGTATTTTTTAAACGGAAATTTACAAACTGGAGTATACATAAGACGCGTTATCGTTGTATCTTCAATACGTTAAAAAGAAAATATGTCATTATCACAATTGAAACTAAATTTTGAATGAAATTTATTTAAGCGGAAATTAACGTTTTTTCATACGATAAAAAATTTCATCATCTTTAGAAATGATGCTTAACAATAGTATGCCTTTGAGCAAACAGTTTTTAAATGCATTTTTTATTTATCATTTCTTTAGGTATTGTGTTAATGAATGGTTAGTTATACTGTTCACCCGATAGTTTAACTGTGACAAGATTTCCCTCGCCTTTATTGTTCATGGCAGCCAGCTAGTTCAGCGTTTATGGCTTCACAAAGCTGATTACGACTGAGTAATACAACGCACATGCTTGTATGTATAAATGAATTGATTTTCAATAAATTTATATTTTTAGTTTGATTTCAATGAGTTTTATTATACTTTCTAATCAAAGAACGTCTCTTTATTAATTTTTTTTTTTTTTTATAAAACGAGAAGTAGTAATACTATAGTCAGACCTGAGATTTCGTTTTAAGGATTCGTTCCATTTTTAGAAATATGTCACAGCACTTAAAGTGTATCTAAGCAACCCAAGGTTATCACGATACCGTCGCAAAAACTGATGAACTTCGGTTTAATAAAGTTTAATAAAATGAACGTTTTTCTCTCCTGAGTTTATGACCGTCTCTAGTCATTTTATGTTCCACAAAATAGTTATAAAAGCGTTCATAGAAAATGGTTCAGAAGTTATATATAGAAACTTAATTAACTAGTTGATCAATGCATCGTGTAATTATTACCTAATCATATTGTTTTACAATAGTTGCGTACTTATGGGTTTCCACGTTAGTTTATTGAAAACGTATTTAATCGATTTTGAAAAAAATAATTGATATTATTGGTCAAAAATAGTTCATTTTGTCTCTTAAATCATCTCCGGACACTAGCTAAATTATTCACATAAAAAGAACTTTCAAAACTAGCATGAAAATCACTAAATACACCATTCCTTATGTTGGTTCTCAAAACTCATAGAATTCCTTTTTTTACTTGCCAACTTTAATGTCTATCTCACCATAAATAATTAACTTTTAAACTTAAATAGCTTCTGAAATCAGATTTTATTACTTTTCATTTATTTTAACCAAAACATAATTAGCGTATTCCGATGTTTATCAAATATGCTTTTAAAATTTCAGATCGATTGAATTATAACAAATATCCCATCACGTACCTGAGTGGAGTAGAGCATCTTTCTTTGTGTCAGGCAACGAATATTTTGCCGTCACATAAATGAACGTAAAAAAACATTTTCCATCCGGCTTTTCGGAACAGGATTTGTGGCAGGTCCAAAATTTCTTCTAAGGCCAAAAACGGAGGCGAAACTTTGGCACACCTACATCATTCATCCGGTCAAACAGCTTTGGAAATGAATCGAACAGTGAAGGAAATCATTCATTCATTAATCGGAATGATTCTACGTAAGCTTAAGATAATGTAATGAATGAAACGCTTAAAATTATAAATTTAATTTAACTGACAATTTTCGAATATCGTTTATTACACAGAGCAAGCTGGAAAACAACTTCATCGACAAAATACTGCAAAGACCGCTCAACAATATTTTTGGAAACAGCGACGGATCTGAAGTATTATATAATACAATGGTTTGTAACAGAAATAATAGTTGTAGAAGTGTAGTGTTTAAAATCGCAAGAGACCAGCGGAATTTTCATTTAAAGATACATAAAAATTAACTTTAGTGTTAACTCAACCGGGAATCCTCAGAGGCATGGGGCTGCTGGAAAGATTTTGTATGCATAAATCTATGGTCATTGGCATGAGTGTGAACTGTACATATTCTGTGAATGGAATTGTATGAAGGTATGAATGAGCTCCTTAATCAAAATTATGCACCAAATTGTATAGTTTAAAAATAAAGTTCTTTCCAATACTGTTACAAAATTAAATTTGGTGAAAAAAAAAAAAAAGAGTGTAATATACAAGTACATTGTATAACTACAGTCCATTAAATAACAGGTTGAAATAAAAATATCTAACAGTTTAACCATAATAGAAACACAACAAGACTAAAAATTTTATAATAAAAAAACCCAAAGAGTTCCTAATTAGTAGCTGAAGATGTTATGGATTACTTAATGAGCCAAAAAAACTTCTTGAATTCAAAACCTAACAATATTATAAGTAGATTACATCTTTGATCTAAAGTCACTGCTCCCTTCTACGTCATAAACTTATTACTTCACAATGATTCCAATGAACCTACAGTCTTAAAACCTTGAGATTACTAAAATGAAAACTCATCCGCGCATCCAAATCCTGCAGCCAACTCCTCCTTATGCAGTGACATCCATTCGTACAATCCTCCTCGTCACCTAAAGCGACGGTCCCCTCACGACCTATTCTAAATAGATAAGTAAGCCATGAGGTCATAACACTTACTATCGCCCCAACTTATGTCCGGAGCGTCTGTGGCTCTGTTGTCTTCTTTCTGGACATAATAAAGACGGAAACGGTCGGAGAGAGAGGTGAGAGCAGCATCGTGTACTTCTTCAAAACTAGCTTCAAGGGGGAAATCCTCAGGCAATCCTCACGGCTGCTGGCCGATTTTGTATGCACAGATTGTATAGATGTTGGCATGAGTATGAACTGCACATATTCAGTGAGCGGAGTTATGTATAAGGTATGGATGAGCTCTTAAATCACAATCATTAATGCTGGATAAACTAATTGTAATTTTGCAAATAACAATCTTTCCAATATCGTTCCTAAATCAAGATAAGTGCAAAAATGTAGTTGTTGAGGCAAGTAATCAACAGTCCCTTGTTAAAATTGGCCATTTTTATAACTTTATAAACTCACTATCGAATGTTCGCTAATACTATAAACTATAGGGTCTTTCATTAAGTGCTTTCTACCTTTAAATTTAAATAAAACAAAGTGCGTTTGAGCTTTCATTGCAATTTTTTATTCCTTTGAAAGACCTATCAATGCCATTATGTATGGAAAATAACATCGTGCAAGTGTCCACCCGGTTTCGCTGGGTGGTGCGCATCCGAAAGGTCCAATTTTCCATGATTCTGGCGCATAAATCAGGCTGAATTTAACCGATGGCATGAGTTATGTTGGCTTTGAGGGCCGCTGTGATTTGTGGTTTATTCGCATAGACCTGCGACTTAAGAAAACCCCACAATAAAAACTCTAACGGGTCAAATCGTGCGATCTCGGTGGCCAGTACATATCACCTCCACATGAGATGACCATGCCCCCAAATCGCTCGTGCAGAATGTCCTGTTGAAGCCACATGTCTTTGGTGTCCATATCATCCAATTCAGCCGAAAAGAAGTTGTTGATCAGCGCTTGCCGTTAACGGTTATGGCCTGGCCAACGTCTTTCTACAAGAAATATGGACCGATGACGCCGCCAGCCCAAAATCCACACCAAACGGTGACTTTTTCGGGATGCATTGGACGCTCTTGGATCTCATGTGGATTGATATCGTCCCAAATTCTCAAATTGTTTGTTGATGTACCCATTCATCCAGAAGTGGGCCTCATCGCTGAGGATGATTTTTCGATAAAATTAGGGTCATTTTCCAACTGCTCCAGGGCAGTTGAACTTTGTACGGGTGCAGGCCCAAGTCACGACGCAAAATTCGCCAAGTTGCGGCTGCGAAAGACTGAGTTCTTGTGAGCGATGCGAAATCGACTGCCTCGGGTTCTCCTGTAAACTCTCACAGACAGCGGCAATGTTTTCGGCATATCTTGCATTTCGTCGACGTAAAGGTGTTGGTTGATTGTTTACTGAACCAGTGGACTCAAATTTATCCACCACACTGCGAATAGTCCTCTCGGTACGACGATTATGGCGACGTAAAATGGGCGAAGTGAACACCCATTTCACTGTATGCTGTGGTTGCAGAAGCTTTTCATCAACAGAAGTTTGTTGGCTCTGAGAATACTCTATTTCCGAATAAATTTATTTTCTCCTTGAAAATACCCGTACATCATATACCTTAATTTACCTCCATGTTACACATTCATTTCTGATATTCGATTAGCTCTCGATTATGTATCGCACTACCCACTCAAATTACCAGACCTCTCCCTTTACACCTAATAATAAATTTCCAACATCGGTGTAACAGACCCTAGTTCAATCCATCAATACGGTAGGTCACTTAAACAGATTAAACTTGAAGAACGGAAATAATTTGTCTTGCGAATTTTTTTTTCCTTTCACTTTTCACATCAGATACGCATATTTTGTACTCGACCACTTGTCTCGCGCTCATTCATCCTAATAAAATACAGACTTTTCAAATTATCAACGGTTAGAGAACATTTTTGAAATTCCCAGGAGGCATAGTTCCCAAAATATAGATATTGATCCGCAAGTGCTCATGGTTTCACTAGACTTAGATGAGAAGATCGTTATAATTGATTCAGCAAATTATATTGATGATAATTGATTTAATTAGTGAAAAAATTACGAGGCCCCTCAGATTCATGAGGGACAATGCTTAGTTACTTAAATAGAAAGATAGAAAAACATTTATAGAAAACCCAAAATAACAATTCAGAGGTGTCAATATTCATTTCAGTTTGTAGCTCAGAAAAACTGAGGTTAGGTAATGATTTATTCTGTTATAGATCAAGCTAAACAGAATTGAACTGCTCTTATAAACGAGTGTTTTTAGTAGGTGATTTTCCCCGCGCACCTCACTTCACAACCATGTTCTTTTCATCTCAAACGGACTTAACATCAATATAATTCAGGTATTCCTTCCTTGAAGAAGAAATTCCGGGAACTGAGTGGGGTATTTTTTTCTGAGGCTTAAGGAGAATGTACATTCAAACAGGAGCGGGACAATGATCTTCGCTTTGACGATTTTAAGGCATCGGCCGTAAAAGTAATCCAACAGTTCTGAAATTCTAAAGTTTTATTGGACAACATTCTGGGCTGTACCTGAAATATTTTTCACTATGAAAAATGATGAGTAGTTTAGTCATAATCAATCAAAATTAGTTTTCCAGCTAATCACTCAGACAGACGCTATTATTCCCTTGATGATATATTTCTGTTAATTTCTTTTAATTTTGTTACGTGTGGATTTATAATAATAAATTAACTTTTAGTAGGTTCACGGTGGATAGTAAACACATAGGAACATCAAGCGTATCCGATTCTTCCAATCGAAAGTCCTAAGAGCATTAATGCATCTTTTTATGTCACAAATTCCCCCCTTGATCGTCACCTTAATATTCCCAATATCCAAGATACTGCGTCAAAAGTCCTAAAACTTCATCAAAAATTATCCGACAACCCTTAACCTCAGCAAGATCGGTTTCAATCATTCCCTGTCCGTAACATTCTCCTCGGATACTGAACCTTTATTAAATACTGAGTCAAAGAACGTTCTAGCTCTGATCAGTTTTCTCTCCTCATGTTCTGAGCGTCTGCGGCTCTCGCGTTTCTTTCAGCCTTGACTGTCTCTACGTTAATAGCAGTGACGTGGCTAAAGAAGTAGAGTAGAGGGATCTCCCCGATCTTTCTCCATTTTTTAGACCTGTAGGACTGTTAATATTAAAAAGTTCAAGGTGGCCAAGTTTGGGAATTCTGAATTGTGAAATAAAATGAATACCATCTGTAATTTACTTTTTAAAAGATATCGTTTAAACATATCTCACTCCGGAAGGAAACCAAAATAGCCTACACGAAAAAAAACAACATTGGATCCATATTCTACAAATATATTTACAATGAAGTTCAAAAGTTTAGTGCTTTAGTTGGGTACATGATAGGGTAACAGATAATTGCTAATAATAAACAAGTAAAACCCCCAAGAAACTATAATAAGCCTACTTAATAACTTAAGAATATATCGGCCACCTCGCCGTAATTACATTTAAATACAAATAAAGTATCAAATGTTTTATGTCGGTTATGATTTCTAATAATAAAAATGAAAGTTCCATTAGGATCAGATGAATGAAGGGCTGGCTTTATTAATGGTCGATAACGGATACTATTTTCACAAGAGTTCCGTCAGGGCCGAATTAGCTCGTTCCATCCTCCATCGCATCCTTACTACCCTTACTACGCTGCGTGGAGAGGTTCAGAGGTGGATAAGTTACGGGTGCTTCTCTACAGCTTCCTCTGGTAGTCTCCCGCACTTGAGTCTGTCTAACTCGAGTTAGTGGTGAGAGAGACGCGCACAACCCGCACATTCTTCTAGCCAATCCCCTCAACTCATGCTTTCCAATTGGGAGTGGGGAAATGCTACACTCGCTCCCCTCCCCTGCCGGCAAACTCAACTTAGACAGAATCTACCTACCTGCCTTTGACAACTTGTGATGACAGATTAGAACCGTGCTTAGAAGAAGTCCAGAAGGTAACTTGCACCGTATTCGACAAATCTAACAGATATTAAGTAAATGAAATAAACATACTTACAAAAAAAAAAAATATATAGATTAATTAATCCCAAACTTCCTCCAGAATAGGAAACATGTTACAATCATTAATTGTCCCATACACAAATTTGAGTGAGCCATTATATAGGGTCTAAACCTTAGCACCTTACTCGCAATATCCATAACCATCGAGGCTTCACCATATTTTATGGGCACAACCAAGTCTGGTCTCAAAAGTAACAATACTGCAGGTGAATTCAGGAGATCCTTGAGCAGAGATCCTTTATCACAATGTTCATATGCTCTATTAAGGCAGATTGTAATTTATTTAAGCTAAATATTAAAAGCGTGCCTGGTGGCGGGACTCCGCTTCCTCTTTCGCATGCAAGGGAGGTGACAACCATGTGGATTTGGGAGGCCTCTGGGCTGTTTGTAAACACTGTATGAATGAGCGAGTGAATGAAAATTGTAAATATGGTATGAATGAGAACATTTATCACAATTACTTATTACCCAATAAAGCAGATTGTAATTTTATCGCAATAGGCAAGTTCCAATAATAAATAAAAACATTTTCATTATTGCACATACGTAGAGACGAAGTATAAAACCTATTGGGAAAGATGAACGTGTATAATAAAAAGGAATATTCACTTTGAGGGAGTAACACGTGACAAAGGTGTCGAACACCGTCGGGAACTTTTGGAAGTGGCAAGACATGAATAATTTTACATTTTTTTTCCTCGCGGGACGGACTGGGCGGGAAAACATCCCCCTCGGAAAAGTTTTTGATTTGTGACAAGCGGGGTTGGAGAGTAGATCGCTGAACCAGATACTCCTTGTCTTATCAGACAACCAGTTCTCCCCCTGCCGGTCTCCCCGTAATTTTGGCAATACTGAAATCATCATTTACAACTGACCGCTGCCACCTATCACAACGGTAAAAAAAAAATGAGTTGTTTGCGTTCTGATATTATAGTAATTGTTTAAATTAAACTGTTACAATATCGACGTTGAATCTGCGTTACGTCTAACGAAATAGATATAATAATAATATCTTTATTATCCTGAGACTATGTCAGTGTGTAGCGACCGCTAACTACATAAGATAAATGACCCTATACTCTATTGTACATATATTGTAAACAAATGTAAATAACATTACCAAAATATAAATCATTGTAAATGTGTTAAACAATAAAAAATGCATGGGAGCCAATTAGTTATATGAGCTGGGACACCAGCTGTCAGGCAGGTATAAGACACAACCGCCGGGAGATCCTCCCGGCTCTGCCAGGGGACAAAGGAAAGCCACATCATTGGCTACTACATTAGCGATGCTTATTGGCTACTGGCAAGGCCAGCTGGGTATTTAAGCTCGGCGGTTTGGGTCCTGTATATCATTATCCTGACAAATAAACTGGCTCGTGGCTCCTGCTTGAAACTCTAAAACTTGGCTGCTTCTTTATGAAAAACCTCTGCATCTCTTTCTCTCCTCACCTCGCTACGTTTTAGTCCGGCGTTGTCAGATCCCACACCTTTCTAGTGGGAATCTCTGCCTTCGTCTTGCTAAATCTAGCACCTCCTTGGGAGAGACCTCTCCCTAGTGGACAACGGTTGTTGCGGCCCTGCAAACTTACCAAGCAGTGTTTCCCGCGGTGATTCAGTCCGCCTCTCTCCGGTTCACACTCGCCTGTGGGATCCGGACGGATTTCGCCTACCCTCAGATACCGAGTGTGAATTCGTGGCCATTCCAAGACCACACAAACTACCTACCTACCTACCTACCCTATACCTCTTCTCCCGAACATAGTGTACTGTCGGGGCACATACCTATAAAAAAAATGGAGTCAGATAGTAAAGCCGTTATGAAACGATTGTCTAGGTTATAAACTCAAACAACCCTCACTTTGTCACCAGGGCTAGGGTAACTAGGCACCCCCCTCGTGACGACCCTGCAGAGTGGATTCTCTGACACTACCTGTTCCCACTAAAATACACAATATGCAGATAAACAAAAATAAAATATATAAAATCAATAAAATAAAAATCAGGCAGATTGTAATTTTATCATTATAAAGTTGTTAAAAAAAAAAAATCCCTTATTAGATATGTACTAATGCACACCAGTACTAATCATAATTTAATACAAATGTAATAAACGTCAAGGTAAAAGTTAGTTAGCACTTTATGCAACTTTACTCATTAGCTGATAACATCAAATAACTGAACAATCCTGTTTTAAACAGATTTAATGAAAGAGCGTGGTGAATGGAGGGGGAATGGATTTCCAGAATGATATGACAAAGGAATCATGTAGTATTGCAGTTCCATGGGGGTAAGGACTCAAGGATTGTCGGCAGCGGGTTTGATGTTAATAAACGTATGCTTTTGTGATAGATACTGAGAAGAGGTACGAAAGTTTTTGGGTAAAGATGAATTCGCAGAGGAAGATACCAAGGTTTTTTTTGCGACGATTTATGTTTGATAAACGTGTCAAACATAATGGGTGTCATGTCTTTTAATGTTGTGAAGTAATATTTCAGAACCTGATTTGTATGTTGCGATTTAAGGTGTGGTTCTGAGAACCAACAAAAGAAATGGGCTTTAATTGTCTAGTCCCATTTTGATAAAGTATTCTTAATATTTTGAACAATTTTTTTTTAACAAGCATTCTATAAATATTTGATAAAATCACGCAGCCATCACATGAACCTAGACTATGTTTAAATATTCATCCATATCCTGACTGTTGCAATCACTTCAAATGTTCTACAACATTTATATAATATTCACCCACTACTGTTTCGAAATTTGACGTCTAGTGTAAGACATAAATTTGTACATTTTTAAATAAGCTTTCTTGGTTATATATGAATGGTACAACTGTTGTTTTATCCATCTGATGTATTAATGACGCTAAAATTACTAGTCGGTCCTAGAATCAGTTTTTTAAAATATCATGTCTTAGATTGTGCTCGATTTGACTTGATTTTTGTCGGCCAGTGGGAGGTCAGACCTGAGCTAAGTGAGACGGAAACGTCATACGGCATAAGAGTGGCACTCTAGACCCTAGAACCCATTCTCGTTACCCTGTCTCTGGGTAACACGCACACTGGACCTTTGCGCCTGAAGGATCCGACACTGAATCCGTGCATTTAGATATCTCATCAATTATTGTTATACATACAGATGCATCACTTGTGAAGGCAGTACACACAAGGACGAATAATCCTGTACTCCCCACTAACCAACACCAAACCTACCCATGTCTATGAATAAGTCTCAAATATAGTTGCTTCGAAGCGCATAACTTGTCTGTGTTACACATGTAAGTCATTCAAGTTTCAATGAAGGGTGAGACGCTCAAACAGAAGTTTTAACAAATTATGTTTAAACATAGATTCTTTGTTAAGCCAATTATGAACTTGCTTTTTTCCACATTTTACCAAACCTCCATTATATTGATTTTTAAAACGTATCGATCGCAGGAAAATGACTTTTTCAACGAAAAATGTAATGTTAAATTTAAAAATTCCTGAGAAAACAGTGTTGTGACAACGACACATTAGATTGTGTAAAAAGCAAAGCCGCTCATTTAAATTCAACGGTTAACATAATTCCAAATTTGATTGGGACTACAACACCGCAGTATTCCCAAAGGACCGTTCAAGCAAATTGTTGGACCACCTAAGAACCTGCTAGATTTAAGTGTCTACAAAGGGCCGGTTCATTCTATAACAAAGGAAGGGAAATTACGGTATGTTTAAAGTTGCTCTTTGGTTTATGTGCAGGCCAATAGCCCCCTTGATGATAAATTCTGACGGGGTTCCAAATTACCCCCGCTGAGACGACAGTAGCCAGATCGGAGTGTCGGCTTACAGACTGGGTCTTTGGGGAAGAATGTTTGAGTTTAATGTTTACCTTAGCAGGCTACATTCAGGCCTATAGCTGTTCAGAAATAAAATAAAAAAAGTGTCAGCACGCCAGGGGAAATGGTTATTTTTTTTTGTTGATGGCGGAAGAAAGAACATTGGAAATATCCAAAGGGTGATGGGAATGTGAATAAGGGTTGAAAAACGAAGCAACGGGACTTGAAAATTCCGTTTCAAGCATCAGCCTGTTTTGAGGAAGGGAACTGTACCAACCATTGAATAGAAGACCTAGATCAACTGCTGAAGATGAAACTTGGGCAGAGGGCTTACGCACATTCTAACTACGTGGTCCATTAAGCTCAAGCTATATTTAGTGGGATGTAGTTAATCAAATGAAGACTTCGCCGCAACCAGCCGAAAACCTTCGATCGGCCTCTCTCTCACTATCTCTCTCTCTCTCTCTCTCTCTCTCTCTCTCTCTCTCTCTCTCTCTCTCTCTCTCTCTCTCTCTCTCTCTCTCTCTCTCTCTCTCTCTCTCTCTCTCTCTCTCCCCATTTATCATTTAGAATAAGTGATTTTTTTTCACTAACTCCATTATTTATTGTCGTAGACATATGATGACGTACATTTCCGGAAAGACGAGACCATCGTATGAACCATAGAGGTGTCGAGAAGAAGTAATTTTTAATAATTATGAAAAATAATACGAGTCGTATTAGGAAGTTTCAGTGGAAACGTGATCAAATTGTTTTGGCCAAAGCTTTTCCATAATAATGATAATATACAGTATACTTCTCATAAATCTGTAAACTATAAGTTCATCCAATAACCAGTTAAATACTAGACGGAAATGTATTTGTACTGTCAACGCTTTGGTATTGACAGGAAGGGACCTCCATGATATCTTTCACAAACGTTTTTATTTCTATAACTTCTCCTTAACTAAATATAAAGTTATACTTATTAAACTAAAATAGCTACGACATGTTAAAAGTAAAAGTATCTAGACAGACTTTATTCATATTTAATTTTCTTCCTGCATGTTTCCTATTATTATTTCTTAATCAGAACATTTTTTTTTACTACGATAGGTGATTATCGTAGAACGCAAAGACAGACGGATGTATGAGAAGTGTATAGCAGATGGGTGGTTTTCCTCCCAGCCTCAATGTCCCGAGAATAAGAAACCTCTGGCCGGAATGTGGACCTGGTGTGCCGTGGGACCGACTTGGGGTGCCGGTGTCCGGTTAAGCGCTTGTGGACTCCACTTGAATACTTATACAATGACACATATGCATACACAATATACAATGGGCGTTGATGACCACTTGATTTTACGCCTATAAAACTAACATCCATCCAAACATGAGAAATGGGTTGAAAGTAAAGGCTCAGCATTAACTACCGATTAAGGATGATGTTAGTATTAGTGGAACAGAAAGAATCCGATAAAAAAGAAAAAGAAGAAGAATGTTAGGAAATGGAACTGCACAGAAACTGTGACTATTTTTGACCGTCACAGCTTGACTCTGGTGTAAAGTACAATAGCCAACAGCTGGACAGATATCCGAATATAACTGCTGAATGGGTGCTACGTGCGTGTATGGAAAGACTCATGCCCTAATACTGTGTACAAAGGTTATTACCGGGGGACAGTGGGGCAGGTGCCGACCTAAAGGGCCCGTGTTTGCTATCTGATCCCTGTGTTTGGCCAGCAGGTCCACCCTTTTTGGTCCCATATCACAAAAGTTAGCTCATGCTCTTTGAAACAGCTACCGCAAAAATTGTAGAGGAACAAGGTAGGTCTGGGAAAGGGAGTATTTTTTTTGCGCGAGATTTTCCCGGTAGGTTGATCATTGCTTAGAGAAACGTTTGATAAGTATTCTACCAGAGGAGTTTCGCAATCATGATTCATTTCATTTCGCTTAAAGGTGAGATATTTTATTTGTAACATTGGTTGTTAATAGTAGTCAGCATGCATGCAATTTTATCATATTTATTTATTTTCTCATTGATATAACATGTAGGTCTGTACAGAAGTGATGGAGATATTGTTTGTCGACCGTTGGAGCGCATCACGCAAGTCCTGTCCACTAGTTTGTTTTAATTGCATTCCTCTTACTTTATCTGAAACAGTACGGTATTTAGGCTTCCATCTTGACAAAAGGCTAGCATGGAACCCACACATAAGGCTAACAAGACAAGAACAAAACAGACGCTTTGGACAACTGTACACACTACTTCAAAGCACATCCTATCTGTCAATAGAAAATAAAGTACTAATCTACAATGTTATACCTAAGCCAATTTTACATACGGACATACGGAACAGAGAACAACAGTTAATGCCCCTTATTACGTCAGCAACAAAACACTTCATAACAATCTTAATATCATAACTTCTAAGTTTATGAGATTTCATCGAAACCTATACAACCACCCTAATCCTCTAACAAACCTATTGCACTGCGGCACACATCCCTATAATCCTCCACTGAGGTTAAAGCGGCGCTCGCCTCCTGGCAATGGCCAGTTTCTTCAGTCATGTCCTGAGCGTTCGTGGCTCTCGAGCTCTTGGTCAGCCTTCACTGGCTTTGTCCGGTTATGCAGCTGATGGAGCAACGTGGGGGACTTTCCAAGACTCTGCTTCCACATTCGCGTGTGAGGGAGGTGTGACAACCGTGTGGATTTGGGAGGACTCTGGGCTGTTTGTAAATACTGTATAAATAGGCGTGTGAAGAAGAATTAGTACTTTGATCGCAATTACTTATTGCCAAATAAGGCAGATTGAAATTTTATCACAACAAAGATTTTTTAATTAACTTCGGACTAAACACCTGATGCAAACAAACCATATTGTAGGTCAGGGGTCACCAAATGGTGGTTTAGGACGAAAAGCTACAAAATTGGTAATAACAGAAAATAACGTTTCTAAGGACAACGCGTAGCATACAGGCGCTAATCGTGGACGCGGCCCAACGGCGAATAACTTCTACCCCTAACGCAACCCCTTCCAGGGGAGCCCTTCTAGTATTCTATTGATTTGATATGTACGAACTTAATCCATTGATTTATCACTTAACATCTGCAACTGACTTTTAAGTTTTACTGAACCCGGCAGGTAGCCTTGGTTGATAGAGTAGGTAGCGTGTTGTGAGGGGGGGGGGGTTCTAGATAGTTGGGGTGGGAAGGCCTAAGTTTGGTGGACCACAAAAGTTTGACAATGTTTTAAATAGGCTCTACGTCAAAAATACGGTTGCCTGCTGTTGTATGTTGAAACGTCGGCTACAACAAAAAATCTGAGCATGTTTCTACTGTAATCTATACAACCCTATTGTAAAAAAAACGATTCACATTATAAGCTTTTATGGTTAAAAATTTCATTTTCACATTAATACATAAGTACAAAAAATACAATTTCTAATGCACATATGTGTTTAAAGCAATAGCAGCCCATCTCACTTCGACGAATTTTTAGACAAAGCATCTAATAAAATAACGCAACAAATTCCAACATAGGGTAACATATGTCAGATTACGTAATGAAATCAAGACAAGTCGACTAACTAAAATACAATTAATTTCAGTGTGGCATATGAACGTTATACAAATATATAAAAAAAAGGAGAATTATGTTAGTACATAGCTGCTAGAAAGATATACAAAATTGGTAAACTAATTCTTAAGTATTAAGAGGATGACCCGAAAAAGGAACCTAAGGCCAATTTGAAGTGCCCGTCTTACGCCAGTTAGGGCTAAATTGGACATAAGAGGGAGGGATGTTTTTCTTTAACCCTACCAATTATAATTTCTCTAATCTGAAGGATGAGAATAATAAGGCAACTTTTGAGCTGGGTAAAAATATCGGGATCCTGGTTAAGAGTATGTAATGTTTTTTAAACTGATATTTTATGTTATAGTGATATTTTACAACGCAGTTCCACTTGAAGCGCCCATGATGGTAAAAATGAAGGAAACCCCATGTATAATAATCAAGGGTATATTAATAGAGGAAAATTACCAAAACCGGACCCCCGGTATTCTGAATTATTGCAGGACTAAGTGTAAATAGTAGTTAAGGCTTCTACCACTAGTGTGGAGCACAAGTCGCCTGCTCAATTTTTGCTTTTCAGTCCACCATTACGTGTTTTGGCAATGGAAAAAGCTTTTCTTTACGAAAAAGTGCTAGATTTTTCGTTATTTCTCCTAGATATTGGCAGATAATCCTTTTGACGTGTATATATATTGTAACCTACCTCATTTTTTACCATTTCTCTTTTTACTTTATTTGATCAATTTAACTTAACTAATTTGGCAGGTCCGTCATGAGATCTTTAATTCAAATTGTTTTATGTCTTTGACATAGGAATTTATCCCGATTGAATCGCCCGATCTCAAGGCTAATGTTGTGGTTATTAATAAATTGAGAAACTAGGAATTGTGAAATATATTCAAATAAAATGGTTATAGCAAATAATTATAATTAACATAGAGTACTGACAAAAGTATAAAAAAAAATATTCAATTCCTTTTAAATTAGGATAATTACTACTAATTACAAACATGAAGTTGAGCTCAATTTCTTTTAATGGATCCATAATAAGAAACAATATTAATATCACCCAATCGATGATCTTCCTGGAATCCAATCAACGTTACTTTCTACTGTTGGTTCTTCAATAGTATGGTAACCGCCAACTCGGGAGCTTGCTAACCGCGTTCTTCTCGACGGCTGTGCTAAGACTAGTTTTCCGCTCATCCCCACTCCTAGGAGTATAAGGGAAAAATGACCCTTACCATATGTGAGGGTCATGATCTTCATTCTTAAATATCATGAATGTTACAATATATATATATTCTTAAATTGCTTAGTGTTAATGTTCATCATCAAACCGATTCATTTAATGTAAGGTTAAAAATTTTTTAAAAAATTTGGGTCCTTCTTGAGTACATACGGTTTTCGTCGCTAAACGAATTAATTCTCTTATAGATTTTCTGAATATGTTTTTGAAAGCTAAAATCTGCGATTGTTAAATTTTACTTGTAGTTTGAAATTAGGATATGTTTTCTCTGAGTTTTTGAATAAGGTATTAATTATTCTAATTTTGTTAATCCATACATCCCTCAATACTGTTCCTCTACTTGGTATTTAATCGCATGTTTATGTACATAAAAAAATACAGTTTTGTTCACGATAGCTGACGCATAGTTTTAGTGTATTATAGTTAGAAATACTGTGAGCTTAATGTTGACACTTATTACAATTGTAGTGTTGTATTAAGAAACATAACAAAAAAAACAACGTATTTATATTATTACTATTAGATAAATTTAAAGGCTAATAATTTACAACAGGAATTGTTCATTTGGTAAGCTAAAATTCCTACAATTTTTTAACTAAAATCGTTATAAGAGAGATAAAAATTAAGCTTTCGTGGATTTTAGTTCCCAAGCGATTTCATTTTCTTTTTTTCTTTTCCTCACTCTTTTTCCCTGCGTTACAGGATTCTCCAGGGGCGTTGGGATGTTTAGAGAATGGTGGCTCCCATGGGATGGCCCTTTAGAAGGGACTAAACAGTAACCTAAATGAATTGCCCTTCTGGAAGCAGAACTGTTCCCAGGAACTCTGAAGAAAGCGCTGGCCATTATGGAAATTCTGAATGGAGTCGTCCGCACGTGTAGCTTAACTATTGGGTAAAGGTTTTTTGGAAAGGTAACGTCTTAAGTTAACGCTTAAGTTCCATGCAGTGCCGATTCCAATCGACGATGTAAAAACGTGAATCGTCTGCATGAATCAACCCGACGTCGTATGGCACCTGTTCATCAACAACGGGTCTGAAACAATATGTGGGATACTTTAGTGCTAGGATCTAACCCATGGAACCAGAAACGTTTTGTATTTCAGAGCACATTATACGGTACAGCCTCAAGATTTTCTTCTAAGGTAAATTGACAGTTGGACGCAGTCAATGATACATATCATACCCAAAAAAATATTTGACTACAAAAATATAATTTCAACTTAAATTCATTCTTATTTAAGGGAATAACTGGTATTAAAAGTGGAAAAATCGTCAGAAAGTGACGTTCAACGTTATGTTTCTTTTTCCCATTACAACGCTCCTGTCACACAACAAATAAACACATTTACCATTAAAATTGCTAAACAATATGCTTCCCACCAGTCGTTATAAAAATTATAGCTTAGCTTTCATTTACTTGGATTAAAATAACAGTTCCATAATAATACTAAAATAACATTTAAGTAGTAGAAACCAGGAATAAAAAAAGAAACTCAACATAACAGTTAACTTTACATATTGTAGCTCACCTACTACGCCAAACAATACTTCTGTCCGATAAAATTAACTAAAATCAATCTGTATACAATATGAACTATTAAGTCCTTTAATCGGAGATTATTTTGATATACCCTACCTTCTGGAACTCATCCCTTACAAGTTCATGAAATTCCATCGAAACCTCATTAAACTGCTCCCGTCATCCAAATAATCCTCCTCGGAGACTAAAGTGGCAGTGGCCTCGTGACTTGCTGCAAATACGTGACAGTGGGAGTCCTAGCAATGGCCAGTTTGTCCAATTATGTCCTGAGCTTCGTGGCTCTCGAGCTCTTGGTCAGCCTCTACTGGCTTTGTCCGGTTATGCAATTTATGCAAAAGTTAGCTGATGTCGCAACGTGGGGGACTTTTAAATCTGCTTCCACTTTCGCTTGTTAGGGAGGTGAAAACCGTATGGATTTGCGGGGACTCTGAGCAAATACTGTATGAATGAGCGAGCGAAATAAAAATTGTAAATATGGCATGAATGAGAGCATTTATCACAAATACATATTGCCACATAAGGCATATTTTATCACAATAAATAAATTTAATATTTTTTTTATGTTATCACAATTTTAATGTGCAGTGTCTATTTAATTATATTACCTTACTTAAATGGATTTAAACTGTGGTTTTGTCAAACTTACTTTTTGGTTTATTGTTTAATATAATGTTTGTTAGTTCATAAAATCCTTTTACTTATTCCTTTATCTTTTAAGTATAATATAATTTTATATCGCATGTAAAGTTCATTGAGCTCATGAAATTTTTCATCAATAAAAAAAGAAAAAATTTGAAATGTGAGAGAATGTACATATAATAAGTACATATGGTAGACACTGTCAAAATGCCTTTAGTGTTTGTTTTACTTCTATAGACGGCCACAAATGTAATTATCATAGTTTCCAATAAAGGTGGAAATTAGCCATATATGATAATCCATAATAGTTAGTGACTAACATTCTATATATAGTCCTATTAACCTTTGAGTTTTTAGATAAATGTGATGTAAAGAATAATAGATTATTAACCTCAATCACAGACCAGCTACCCCTATCCTTTCATTAACGCTCGGCTCACAAATAGAATTATATAAGTGAAGATTTAAATTACTTTTATTTTTTTACGATTTCTCATGGGTTTAAAAAAAAAATATAAACCTAGGCTTACGGGGCTCTATCAACATATTTCATTTTATGTTTAAGCATGAGCATCAGGATGTATAGCAAAATTTTAATCATCAGGATTCACCTTTAAAATAAATTAATCCGTGAGGAACGCAAAACAAGACAAGGGACGAATGGGCTTAAGCTAAGGAAGAAAAACTAGGACACGACTTGTCAGCATTTCTTAAAGGAGCACTTGCACGCATGGGTGCTCACGTCTGGGCTTGGGACTGACTAGGTCGGTAAATAAAAAAAAGAAAATATTCTCAACTGGACTTTTTTTGTAAGCCTCTTCTCATTTCACAAATAAGCCAGTGACTACACCAATGAGATGCTTAATCCAAGGATATGTTTGATGACCCCCCCCCATTAGATGAAAGGTATTAGTCACAGCAACCATAATTTGTTTATCGTCAATTTTTGGAGATATAAATAAATAAAATTATCAACGTAAAAACTGAATGAACAATATCGGGAGTTGTCATTGACGAAATCGTTTTTATTTAGAATCGGAGCAACAATAATTTCTTTAAAAAACGTCTACTTCTACCTTATCGCAACTTTAATTATTTCTATGTCATAAATAATTTCAGCAGCCTACAGTGTCATTCTCAAGACCGGCAAAAACACGGAGCAAATACCTTCTCAAAATAATATAAAAAAACTTGGAAAGGCAATATTGGACGTTACTTAATATAAACCCAAAACCAGCAATTAAACCAGAATAGTTTCTTCGGATGGAAAACAAAAATGTTGCTATTGGCGACCGGAGTTGTCGCTTGTAAATCATTTATGCTCCCGATCTCACCAGGGTAAACAAACTGTTTTCGCTACTGTTTATAGCAAGTGTTTAGGTCGTAGAACTGTTTCAACAGACTACTATTGGGTGAGCTGTTCACGAAAGAGATATCTACAGGTGAGTGGATTGTGAAGCTGAGGACTGTATTTGCTCAGTGTATTCACTTCAAAGAGAAGGCGGCCATATTGAGAGGCTAGTAGTAGACCAGCTGTGCTAGTGATAAGAGTGGGTGGCCGACCAGACCCTCACAACCTCTACTGTGGCCTAGTGCTAGCGTCGTAGGCTCTTATATGGAATCCGTGCGTTAAAGGCTAGCTTCCTTTAGATTTTTTTAAAAAAAAGTTATTGTTAAAAATAAGACATGCATTTCTATCAACAAGTGATGAAAATAAAATAAAAACTGTCAAGGTCTCTGGGACCAACACCTACTCCGTCGCCTATCAAACGTAAGCCATAGCAGTATAATAGAAGTGTTGTGCCTGTAAGTTCTTCAGTACCCAGCAGCAATATGGAAGAATTACCACCACCAAAACCTAGCACATCAAAATAACAAACAAATGTTGAGTCCCCATTTTTCACGCCCAACAGTTATGAGGTGTTAAAAAATATTGAAGTAGAGGACATAGACTCTACTCAAACTCCCACACAGCCTAAGCCACCTGCGATATTTGTACGTAACATTAGTAATTTTAAATTGCTATGCAAGCAAATGAGTAAAATCGTAGGGACGGGCAAATACACGTGCCTCAATAGCTCTCGGGACACGAAAATTTCTCCGGACAATGCCGATATATATCTAGCGATAGTTAAATACTTGGAAGAAACCAAAGCTGACTTCCATACTTAACAGTTAAAACAGGAAAGATCGCTACGAGTACTGATCAGAAATCTTCACCTGACCACAATCAGTACTGCAGATCGGTAAGCGGCTATTGGTATCCTTCCGTTCCGATTCGTTAAATTCCCTCCTCTCCTCTCTATCTACCAGGGATAACTCCCTGTGGAATGTCTAAATCCTAAAGTATCATCCTGTTTCACACCCACTCTGTCGTGAAGATGGGTCCTGGGCGGCTTCGGATGGCGGAAGGTCGGAAGAATTCACACTGCATCTCTCCCGTGCTTTCACTCCTTGCCTTACTCCTCAAAACCATACTCACAGCACAACTGTTGAAGATTTCCTCACTTCACCCATAACTCGCTCACTTCCACCAAAAGCCGTTAACCCTTCTGAGGTCAGTTACCTTCTGAAAAAATTATCTTACCGAAAATCCGCTCAATATGATCTCTTTACTCTTCAAATTTACAAACAACTCCCTCCTAAAGCCATAATCTTCCTAACCTATTTATATAATTGCATTATCCGAACGACACACTTTCCTCTCCTCTGGAAACACTCCATTATTGTCCTATTCGCCAAACCCGGAAAACCACCCAACGACGCCTCATCTTACCATCCAATTAGCCTACTCCCTATTCTCTCAAAAATATTTGAGAAACTCCTCTTAAAACGTCTACTTCCAATTGTCGAATCCAAAAACCTTGTTCCTAAACACCAGTTTCGATTCCGTCAACGACATTCCACTGCTCAACAAGGCCTTCGGGTTGTTGATCACATATCCTCAGCCCTTGAAACCAAACAATACTGCACTACTGCTTTTCTTGATATAGCTCAAGCTTTTGACAGGGTTTAGCACGCAGGTTTGCTTTACAAGCTCAAAAGATATTTACTACAGACCCTTTTCCTAATCCTACAGTCCTACCTTTCAAACCGCTTTTTCCAACTCCGCTGTGGTTTAGAATATTCTCTAAAATCTATACATTGCTGATGTTCCCTCTACCCCCAATTTGCAGATGACACTGCAGTCTTGTCATCCCACCCAGACCCCGATATAGTATCCCATAACCTTCAAAAACACTTTGATGAGATCGAGTATTGGTGCAACCAATGGCGGATCAAAGTTAATGAAGCAAAATGTTTCCACATTAAATTCACCCTCCGTCCAACTCAAGTCAAGTCTTGTCTACTAGTTTATTTTAATTCTATTCCTCTCCCAGTATCCGAGACAGTACGGTATTTTGGCTTTCATCTTGACAAAAGACTGACATGGAACCCACACAAGAGCCTAAAAAGACAAGAACTAAACAGACGCTTTAGACAACTGTACAGACTACTTCAAAGCACATCCCATCTGTCAATAAAAAATAATTTAATAATCTACAATGTTATAACTAAGCCAATTTTACATACGGAACAGAGAAAAACAGTTAATGCCCCTTATTACGTCAGCAACAAAACCCTTCATAACAATCTTAATATCATAACTTCCAAGTTTATGAGATTTTATTGAAACCTATCTAAAGACCCTAATCCTCTAGCAAACTTATTGCACAACAGCATACATCCCTATAACTCCACTCAGATTAAAGCGGCGGTCGCCTTGTGATTTATAGTAGATAAGTGACAGTGGGTGCCCAGGCAATGGCCAGTTTCTCCAATCCTGTCCTGAGTGTCTGTGGCTCTCGCGCTTCCAACAACCTCCGCTGGCTCGTATCTGGTGACACGGCTGACAGAGGAGCGTGTGGGACTTTCCAAGACTCCCCAAGCTCCCTTGGGATTTATTGGGATTTCCCTTGGGACAAAGATGTGGACTTGAGAGGCCTCTGGGCGGTTTTGATTCCCGTACATCTGTTTCCGATAGTTGGAATAATTTCCTTGGTTGTAATTTTGATTGTATCTGGGGTTTTGGCCGTAATTTTTTCGGTTGTACCCTGAATTATTATTATCCCTATTGTAATTGTTCGGAGGAGGATAATATGTCGTTGGTTTATCCTTTGATTCACTGGTATTTTGTCGTTGGGATTCTGTAGGCATTCGTTTATTTTCTGGTCTATACGAATTGAAATTTTTATTTTTATTACTTTCTCGCCTAATTTCGGATCGAATGAAATCCTCTCCTAAATTCATTAATAGTGATAAAAATGATGAAATCGTGGCGATTCCTTCGACCGTTGGTCCAAAGTGATAACACAGGCGGTCGCATAAATAACATTCATCGTAAGGTCGGATGCATTCCTCATTGGGCATGAGCAACTAGTTTTGCAAAATACGTAGTTGGATTCATGTGTTGAAAATCCGCGTATCTTTCCGAGTCTAACTCCCTAGCTACGAGGGTGTCATAGCTGTTGCCGTGGAATTGTTTATTAAATATTTCTATAAAATCCTGAAAATTATCTATAAAAGGTTTTTGTGTAATGAAACAATCGAGGGCAAAACGTTTCAAGTGTTTCGAGATAAAAGTATGAAGATCTCGGTATTTGCCGTACAGATAATAAGCTTGAGTTACAGTCCCTTTTTATATCTTGGGTAACTGACTGACTTTGAGAGGGTTTCACGTATTCCGACATGGGCAGATGTCTTTGTTGAGTTCCTTCGAAACGGGGTGGGGCATGCTTCGCAACTGTTCTTGCTTCTTTGATTTTCTTGGGAATCAATGAAATTTCCTGTTGCATTGACATTATTTTGCTATCGAAATCGGTACGAAAATAATTATATTGGCTATTGATCCTCTCGACTTCTCGGTCTAATTTATCGTCGAGGTTCGAAATTGATGTTTGGACTTCAAGAATTTCTTGGTCCCTTTTATTGATTTCTTCATTTACTTTTGAATTTAAATTATCATTTCCTTGGAGTATTCTGTCCTCACAAATTTGTAATTGTCTATCTAATTTATCGTTTACATCCGTGTAACATTGTTCGAATTTAGCCGATATTTCCCCCGAATTTTAATTCTTCCCTTAATTGATCAAACTTCCCGCTCAATTCTTTTTGTTCTTTATTATTTTCTTTTATTTGGGCAAGCACTTGTTGGAAAATCTTTGCCGTGGTGTCTTCACTAGGATTTACCGCGTGGGCGGGGTTTGGTTTCCCGACGTTTGGGTCAACCGTGGGTGGTGTACCTGGTTTCGTTGCCCTGAAAGTCTCGTGAATTTGTGTTTGCTTTGTTTTGTTACCCTCGCTAGTGGATTCGGTTCGTACCGGGGTTTGGTGACAAGTTTTACCGCCATGTTCTCCCGATCTTAACGTGTATTTCGGTTCCTTTGTATTCCCTTTTTCTACAGGAGTCGTTTTACCTGAATCTGACCCGGTCATATTTGTGTTTGTGTATGTGTAACAAGTGTGAAATTATGAGAAAAATATAAATTGTCAGTGGTTAGTTATTATTCTAACATGCAATACCTCACAATTCTTTTGGTTTCTTTAAAATTAAAGTTAATTGTTTTACTCTTTCTAATTGTTTTTCTCAAATATCATGAATGCTACAATAAATATAAAAAAAAATCAGTTCGTGCAAACAGAGAAAAATTAAATCCTGCAACGTTAGTTCCATTCCGATAAAATGTAAATATTTCATCAGCGAAAACATTCAACACAATGATAAAAATTCCCAATATACTGATGGCATTTTTAATTGTTTTTTCCCCCCACCTCTATCGTATACTTTTTACCGAACTCAATTTACTTCAGCGAATCGGTGAAAGTGGGCGTCTAGTGGCAGTCAAATATTATCAATTTGACTGAGGAAAAACGTTCAAACCAACAAAAATACTTAGTTTTGTATATTAAATCCTATGGATCAAATACAATTGATATTTAAACAAATAAAAAAAGATAACTATGTGTTCATCATCATGACTGATGTTACAATTTCAACATAACTTTTTTGGATAGAATTTATTATAATAATATATTGCTTTCCACTGTTTTAAAATATTGTTTAATTTTTTTAAATACTATTTTTAAAAAACATGGTATCCTTTATTCACGTTAAATTTTTTTTAGTTTGTATATAAATTAAATAATTATACGTACTATTATAATAATATATTATTTTAGTATAATAATATAATATATAATAAAGTATTAATAACTATCTTAATGATACTTAGGCCAAAGTCAACTATTGTAATGATATTTATATGATAAAACAAAATAAATTTATTAGAAGTAGTTTGATTTGGCGGTTGGGGTATGTCCCAAAAACTGTAGATATACCGGATAAAGAGCAGAGCTAACCAGAAATTAGCCAAAGCAAGATTTTGTGTTCTCTCAGTTTAAGTTAATCTTTAATATTTATTTTAGAGTGGTTTTCAGACATCAAAGGTGTCTAATCTTCCTATCCTTCCTAATCTAAGCTTCCTGAACATCATTCTATCCTATAATTATCGCAGAAAGGAGATTTCACTAGATCCTTTGATGCTAAGTGAATTAATTGTACATTGTATAACTTTTTTATTGTTGCATAATTTCATTTTTTAATGTTATTACAATAAGTCTTGTGATGGCAGGGTGAAAGTTATTGGGGGAGGGGGGTATCCAACAGGTATACAATAGCTTGAGTAGTATAGAATGGCCGGTTCTGGCGCTTCGCGCCAGAACACGGCCATTCTATTATAGGAGTAAGTTTAAGATATCTTATTCATAGGTTAGTTTGAGATTTCTTAAGGTTTGATATTTTCCTATGTATAGGATTGTTTAAGATTTCTTATTTATAGAATATTATTTAAGTTTTTGATTTAGATTTCTTATTCATAGATTAGTTTGAGATAAGATAAGTTAATGATATTGTTTTTGATACAGATTTCTTATTTATAGGATATTATTAGATAAGATAAGTTAATGATATTACTTAAGTTTTTGATTCAGATTTCTTATTTATAGGATATTATTAAAGTTTTTGATTTAGATTTCTTAATCATATATTAGTTTTGAGGCACCAAGCACCATGCCGTCCTGATGGTACCCCGCTTTTATAGCCTGGTCCCCCCTCTCATTCTCACTCCCTCTCCATCGCTTGCTAACCTTGATCTCGATGCAGATTCTCGTTTAATGATAGAGTTACGTAACAATGCTAAGATGTAGATTAATTGAAATAAAACATAAAAAAAGAAGATAAAATGTTTTGCTATCCGATATATTTTTATTTCTACAAATATAAAACAAATATTTTTTTATTTTCCTGTCGATCCGAATCCTCCTTCGTTTCTTTCATTATTTGGCTGGTTAAATACGACATCGAGGTCTGGAGGTAGTTCTTCGTTGAAGTCTATATGAAGTGCTGGGATGTGTAAGTTGCATTTTTCCAAAATAAGTTGAGCGATTTTGTTTCCTCTTTTAATGTGGTAATCTTCTTTGTAATGATCACATAAAATAACTTTAATGGTGCCTCTGTAATCGGGGTCTATTACACCACCTATTATTAATAAGCATAAAGTTAATTTTTCAAAAAAATTATTAATAAAACAATTAAATAAGAAAAATTATACCCATAACACTTATAAAATTTTTCCACGCCATACTCGATCGGTCCGCTAATCTTCCATAATATCCTTCAGGGAATATAACAGTTAAATGAGTTTCAACAAGCACTTTGCTTCCAGCTTTTATTGTATAATCATGAGGGCTAATAAAAAATAAATAAATGAAACATAATTTTATTATAAGATAATCTTCATTAAATATAATCAAGTAAATAATATACCTGGTTAAGTCATAACCAACCGAATCAGGAGTCCCTTTCACTACATCGAACGCTAGTTCTGATCTTTTTATAACATACATGATACCCTTTTTAAGAGAATAATTTTTTTATAATCTAAAACAATTTACTTTTTGTCTAAGATAGTACTTGTAAACTGTAATGATTGTACGGCAAAGATGTAATTAAATCTTCAAGAAAGAATCTTTTATCATCATTGCTCGATAGTGCTTTTTTATTTATTTGTACTGAGGTTACTAAATGAGTTTTAGAACGAATCAAATTCATCGGAACTCTGAGAACAGATTTATCATGCTCTTCATTTTTGTTAATTTGATCACAAAATAAAATATTTTTATAAGATTCGTGATTTATAAATTTTTTTAGGGAATGTTTGGAAACCCCTTTAGCCCTTTTTATTTCATTAAGAGTTGAAGATCTCTCATCTACATATTTGAAAGAATACATTTTGGGTCTTAAGGCGATAAATTCTGTGATTATTTGTCCGTTACATTCGTCTTTAAAGGCTCCAAGTTTATTCTTGTTTGTCTCAGAGTAGCATGCGTGGTTTTTAGGATAGTTCGAAGTGTCGAAATAATGAAGCATACTTTTCATATCTTTATAAAAATCTTCAGTTTTTATGTGATATATAAGAGAATCTGTATCTGTGTATAATAGTTGTAAATTTTTATCGTATTTTTTAAGCATTACGTTATAGTGAAAATCGTAAATAAATGTTTTTGAAATATCTAAAATAGACATACCGACATAAATTGGTTTATTGAAAAATAATTTGGTTTTGGCCATATGAACGGCGACTAAATTTTCATTTATTATCGTGGAGTCTAAAAAATTGGGTTTAGCTACAAGTTTTCTTAATTTATTCCTATCGCTGACTAATTGAATGTTTATTCGATTTCTGATATTTTCCATAGTTTTTCCAAAGACAGCATTACACATTAATTTGTAAAAATCTTTTTCGAAAGGATTTTTTGCTCCCCTTCGTAAATTTGTATTGAAGGAAATGTACTTTTCCAACCATTTTGATTGTTGAAATCGTAACACTCGGTGCACCTTTTCTATCTGAATTCCGTTTTCTAACGCTTGCTTTAAAGTGAGATAATGAATTACATATCTTTTTCTATCCCCTAAGTGTGGAATTAGTTTCTTATGTTCTGATTGACTAGTGGGGGGAGTAATAACGTCTGGAAGAAAAGGCAAATCACAATGTACATCGTGACAATGTTTAGGATAAGTAAGGTCCACCTCTAATATGTATCCTATGTCATCAGTCTCTGCCAAACTCATAATGATGTCCCGATTCATTGTGTCAGGTCTAGGAAACCATTCGATGTTTCCATACGGTAGAGGCATCGACATTGCAGTGGCATATAATCCGTTAGCGTCAAGATATTCTATATATGATGTAGATTTATTCGAATCGAAAGCTGCTCCTCCATCACCTTTCATATATTTATTGTTAGCTTGAGCAAACTTTCTAGTCACTTGACAAAGACCTCCGCGAATCCCTCTTTCAATAAATAAAATTTGATCATAATCGGTAAGTAATTGTAATCGGATTCCGGTAAACTTTAACATGATATCCCAAGCCATACCAGGTGTAGTGAAAAAATGTGCTGGATCTATTGAATAATTTTCTAAAGTTATGTCTCGGAAAGCTTCAAAACAATCGCATAAAAGTAATACATCAATTTTTAAATAGAGATCACTGTAATCACCCAACGTTGAACACTGAAATTGCTTCCAAACCCTTTGCGCGTGCTCATATTCATCGTCCGTTATATTACTACCAATTAATGTATTGTAAAAGTCTTTTTTATTAGGAAGGGATTTTTCATCGAGTTTATCCCAATCATCGACGAATTCATACGGAAATACGCCTTTTCGTTTAACCAAATGGATTAAGGAAGATGGAAAATGTTGCGAAATTGTTGTAAATTTGGAATCTGGTAGATTAGACACCATTACAGCTAAACTTCTATCTATAAAGCGATAACTATCGATGAAACGAAATTTTAATCCTAATATATTTTTCGTGAAAGAAATATATTTTTCTTGAGTATTGGGGATGACAGTAATATCACCAGACGTTTCACCCAATAAGCGAATGATAAAGTGAGCATCGTATGAAGATAAATTATGAAATAAAACGGGGACAAATAGTTTTTTTCTTTGCTCTTGTAACCAGCTTGAGTAATTATTACTAGCTGTGGTGGGGGTAGAGTTATTGCACTTAAATGATTGTTTTTCGTAATATTTTAAAATTTTTAAAGAAAACGATTCTAATGTTTTTATAAAATGGGATCCGACGTCTCGCCCCCTATAGATGTAAACTTTGTTGAAACGTAAAGAGGAATTATCATCTTCCTCTATTATTTGACAATCGGACTTAACAATTAAACCGTACGACATAAGATCATGTTTTTGATATGCCACAGTCCAGGAGTCGACGGGTGAAGGTCTATTTCCTGAAATTGGTTTAAGTATGGTTTCAAAATCACCGTAAATGACAAACTTTACTCTCGATCCTCTTTCTGGATTTTTAAATTGTACATACGGTTCATCCGTCGGTAGTACGATTCGAACTGGGCTGTTGTTGTCGCATAGTAAGTTGTGATTTTTTAAGTGCATCTCCGCATCACCTTTTCGATTGTCGAATCTTGTGAAACATCTTTTACAGATTATATTTTTTTTTTCATGTTTATTTATCTGTTTACTAATGAGTCTAGACAATGATTTTATATAAACATAATGATTACCATGCTTTTCTTTGTCTTTACCTTCTATAATTAACAAGTCTCTATGGTCCGCTAATACTTGTTTAGTGACTTTTAATGGATAGACCTCTGTATTATTTTCATCTAAAGCGTACAAATTGATTGAAATTTTATTAATTTTTTCAAACCGTTTTATGTCTCGCAAATTAACTGGATAATTTAAACATGAAAAATCGTATTTTGTCATTAAGTTATGATATTTCGAGATTCTTTGAGGATCTTTTGTGACAAATATAGCTAATATTGCATACATGAAACACTTATTGTCATTATTATTAACATTTATACAACATTTTTTGTTTTTTACAGAGTTTGGTAAAACTATATAACATCCACGTGATGCTGATAATGGTGAATATTTATTAATTTTGAGTCTAAGTCCGTCTATACTACTTAAGGACCACCCGGATTTTTTTAATTGTGATTCTTCAAATTCATTGGTAAGCTTGTCGATAGTGCTAGAAATAAACTCATCTAAATCGCTCGAAACATATAGTTCTTTGTTTCTAGTTTTAAAGGCTCTATCGCATATCTCACCGCTAACGTTTATAAACTGGGCCTCAAAAACGAAATTTACTTTAATAGTTTTAAAAGAGTTTAAATAATTATTTAAAATTTTTTTAATTTTATCCCTTAAATGCTCCATAAAGGACTTTAAATCCATGAATTCTACCTTTTTTTGTTTTGACGATCGTAAGTAATAAGAGACTATACGGTTTTCGAAAGCTGTCTCATAACTAACTACGTTTTCATCATCATCATCATCCAAAAAAGAAAAGAGTTTTAAAAGATCTTTTTTTGATGGTTCAGATGAAAAAAAATTTTTTTTTGCCTTTTTAATAATTGGTGGAGAAAGATTCTGCTCCAATGAGCTACAACTGGGACCAGTATTTAAATTGTTGTTTTCGGCTACATCGCGTCCTTGGATGGAACTATGACAAATATCAGAAAAGGTACGTTTACCTAATTTACATATTTTTTGAGATTTTTTAAATTTACTACAATATCCTTCATGTATGTATTGATTTGACATTGTAGAAAACCCTTTTCCACATATTTTACAAATGTAACGGGGTTGAAGTTTATGATCGATTGTTAAATGAATGTTTAAATCTCTCTTATAATCATAGCTAGAGTTACATATATTACAACAAAACATTATCAAAGATATAAAAAAATAATTCTCTTAAAAAACAATAAATGTTTGTTAAAACTTACGCTATTTGATCGTATGACTAGTACGAAAAGGAAGGGCAGAATGAGCTGCAGAAGTGTAATGCGTATATTTATCTAGACCCGCACGACATTGTGTCAACGCCGAGGTAGGTCGCGACGGGTCAGGGACAATGATAAGATAATTTTAATGAATATAAAAACTTTCTATATATATTTTTAAATGTCGGATTGCAACGGGTTAGTGATAACGTTATTACAATATGTGATTATAAGATTTGAAAGGATGCCGCCCGACATGTAATAAGAATGTTGTTGAGTAATTTTATGATAAAAAAGTGATTCCATTGCGTGATTTGTCTATAAATAAAAGGAGCCAGACTGTGCAGAGGAAGTCCTGTTGTGCATCAATTTAAAATCTTGTTGTTTTGAGAAGGGAGGGGGGTGTTGAATATATATATAGCTGAAAGAAACCGCATTTGTGCAAACCAGTGTTTACTTTCGAAAAGCCCATTGCTTCTACAAAACAACCGTGAGTATTATTGTTTAATATTTTTTAAAAGTTTAAAGTTTTAAAACGTCATATGGATATGAACTTATAATAGCTTTTTTATTTAGATGTCTACAAATGATAAATTTCTAGCTGAAAAATTTAACCTCGCTACTGTCAAGGAATACAACCGTATTGACGAATTACAAATAGGTCAAAAATATAGAATTTTAAGTCTAAAAAAAACTACAACCAAATACGGTCCTGCATTATTAGCAACGCTGGAAGATTGGTTCTATCATGAAGAACACGGACAGCCGTTTATTAGGGAAACGTACGTCGTTTTTTTACCTCAGCGCTACTCAAAAATTGTGACGGAAGAAGAATTAAATAGTTATAATGGTAATTATAATTTAAAATGTAAATAAATTTTCTTTTGTTATTAAACGATCCTGTTTTTTATATTTTTTTTTTTTTTGTATAGGAAACTTTATTATGACCTACGAGGGAAGAGGACCACAAAATTCGTTCAAATTAAAATTTGAAATTATTGAAAATATATTAAAATAAAAATATTAAAAAAATGTGAATTTTTTTATATTTATAACAAATTTCCCCTTCTTCTCCTTTTAAGATGTATCATTTTTCCTCATGCATGCATTGTGTCTTTAGTCATGAATGTGTTAAGAAGTCTAGAAGGTTCTCCATATTATGAGCGTTTCCTCCTTGAATATCCTTCTATCACACTAGACCATCAAAATGTTTTAACATTTATAAATGTTCGAAACCTTATTGATAAACTATACCATTACGTAAAGTTAATTGGAACAGATGAACAATCCAACGGACATTACATTACTTGTATGTGGAGTGATCCTGAAGCTAGAGAGGGACCTGATACGTGTTATTGCTGTTTGATAGGATCGACTCTCTATGCTATAAAAAACCTGTTGAGCAAACTTTACTTTGAGGAAAGACATCACCACATTGATGGTGAGGAAAATAATCAAAGTGTAAGTTATAATGATGAATCAGAGATTGATTTTCTTGAGTACTAACACCAAAAAAAAAAAAAAAAAAAATAATAAAAACTAACCTCCCACTTTTTAAATTAAAAAAAAAAATAATCACCTTGAGAGAAAAGAGGGCTCAGTTTAACAACGATGATGGTTCAATACACAACAGAGTTAGCATTAGTAACTGTCTATCCACTCAATTATTTATTAAAAAAGTGTATAAAAGTAGGGCTCCGTGCTGGAGTACCAATGATAGCTCTAGTCGACAAGAAATCTACAATCTACCTAGACAAAGAACAATGGGATGAATTGAGAGCCTGGTCTTCGAACATCTTGAATCATTTCAAGAAGAAAAAAAAGATAAAAACTGATGCTGCGAGCGTCACAGAAGAAAATGATTCGATTCGATTAAAAAATATTGACATCTCACTAACGAAAAGAGGTAAAGTAAGATTGTTGAAAATTGAACATGTTTATCCATGGACACTATTGATGAATGAAAACATTACACCATATATAAAGTTAATATCACCAAATATTATTTTGAAAAAATGTGAATGTATTAAATTGTGTGAACTGTTTGATTATGTTTCAAAATCATTGACTTTTTTGTACAATGTTATTGAAAAATTCGAGTACAACCAATAAAAATATTTTTTTACAACAAATTGTTTTTTTATTTTTTAAATCACTTTTTTTTTTGTCCTATTTATAAATTTAAGGTTGATAAAAAAAAAAAACCACATGTATTTTAACATTTTTATTATTAAATAACAATAATAAAATTACAAGATTATATAAAAAAATTATTTCAAATTATCTAAAAACCACTGACATTCAGGATTATTAGTTTTATGATAACTGTAAGGAGAAATTGTACATGTTGACAATGTTTTAAATTTTAAATTACAAAAGTAGCAAGTAGCAGTGTTTTTACATCCTCTGATAAAACCGTTGAAGGCCAGCAGCATATGCTCAGGTTTCATATTTATTGTTTTGTTAGTGAATGTATTACGTCTTACTGATTCAATAGAAAGGTCCACTTTTTTCGGATTCATTCTCATCCAGTGACCCAAATTGTGGGCTTGATTGAGGGAACATACATATTTGTTCCAGGATCTGTCACGATGATATCGACATTTAATCGTGGTATCTGACAATTTATTTAGAGATGGACAGGAAAAGTTATGAAGGTCGTAGACAGGTCTCTTCAATATATCTTCTAAAAATATACACTTTTCACAACCCTTGGCGTACAAATAATCATATTGTTCTGTTGCTGTTGTGATAGTGATCACTAACTTATCATATTCTATTTCACCGTAATCCCAGAAAATTCCATGAAGATTTTGCATCACCCATAGATTTTCAGATAATTGATCATCTTGATGAGGAGGTTTAAAGAACCAATGTTGCGCTGTCGATTGTTTTACATCTACTATCGAAAGCTCTTTTATTATAAAATCACGACGTCCGTTAATCACATCGATATAAGCTTGAAAATCGATGACTGCAACGCGATGAGCGGTAGGTTTAGACATGGCGTTCGTCATCTATCCTTTCAACAGAGATACTGAAGTAAATTCTGCATTTGTCCGGGTATTTAATACAACTTTCTTACCAAACCAGTCCCCGCCTCATATTCGACGATCTTGTCGTGTATCGTGAGACAGTAGGCTCTCGTATCGTTAGGAAAATTTTTATTCATTTCGAATTCGAGTCTCATGTCGACTGTTGCATTCTTAACAGCTTCGCTTTGTTTAGAACAATCGACGACTACGATGGGCGCGAGCTCCATAAAATCTTGTCTATTCAATAGAGGTTCAGGATTGACTTTCCCGTAATAGCTGACTTGAAACCTAGAAAACATTTCGTAGAGTAGAGCCGTTTTTCCCTTGTCCCAATCCAAGTTGAGATCGTCATAAGGATACTGTTCCGAGTTGAGGAATAACTTTATATTTCTTAAATCGCAGTGATCAAAGTTACTACAATCCTTATCTTTTCGTTTGAGTCTTCCGGTTTGGAAGGCGACAATAACATAACGTGGTTTTTCCAATTGTGATGATGTTTTTACAGCCCAAGTTTCGTTTGGAGTTCCTGTAGGTAGAGCCGGGTGTTCATTCAAATCCCACGATCTGAAGGATATCGGAAGTTTCTGATTCTTGTCTATTACTTTAAGAATTCTCAATCTCTGTTCATCGGAAAGCTTGACATGCGGTACTTTCCATATCAGCTTATCCAATTTAATATCCACATTGTCGGTATTGTTAATTCCAAAAACGGAGTTGTAATCTGTATTTGATCTGATAAGAATCAATTCCTGCTTTACGTTTAGGAGTATATGTTTGAAATCTTCAGCAAACCCGAGAAGGACATGAAGTGGTATGCAAACGTTAAAATTACCATTCTTTACAATAGATAGCGTTTTATTTTTGCTAGGAATAATCCATCCTCCATTTTCTAACCCTTTGATGGTGTTGGGAGTTTGCGATACGTAGCCTTTTAATGTGCTAGTTATTCCAGGATTGCGAACTTTATCTATCTCTATACCGTTTAATTCGTAGCGTATTTCATCGAAGAGGAATGCAAAACCGTTGTTCGATATAGAAGTTTCGGTACTAGGAGTCCCATCAGCTTTGGTCACTGAGATCGATCCCTCTAAATAGATAAAACTATGAGCCGGTAGGGTGTATAGGTCTTGCTGTTGAATCGGGATTCTTATTTCATCCGACTTGTTCAGTGTCGATGAGGCGTAAGGTTGATGCGTATGATACTCGAAAGTACTTATGGCCTCATCGAAAAGAATATCAGAAGAAATATTTAAAATGTTATACATTTTTTAAAATTTTTTCAAATGAAATCCTAAACGTCGTAAAAATAATTTGTTCTCTGATGTTAACCTTACCGAACGTTTCTTTAAACTAGTTGAGTTGTGAGATTTTTCTTCTCTTTTATAGGCATAAATCTTCTTAGGAGAATAGCGATTAAAATCAATAGCCATATTTTCTTATATGCAATCTTGCCGTTATGGTCTCTCCGCGAAAATTTATCAGTTGTCCGTTTTGGTCTAATATTCTAAGAGTGATATTTTCAACCGTTCTCACGTTGATCGGGTGATAAATGACTGGAGAAGGACTTTCGACGATTTTATATCCAGGATCTACGGTCGGGAAGAATTGATGTATGATGTGATTCGGCTCACCGTTCAGATAAGAACCAGTAGCTATGTTACAGTGTATGGATATAACGTTAACCTTCATAATTTCTACAATATCATCTGAGACGTGGTAGCCCTGTTTAGGCTCTAATACGGTATTTGGTTCATTGAATCCCAAAAGCGGTCCGATGGAATTCGGTTTGTCGGGGACATTGAAGTATACCTTTTGAGTTGAGCGTAATTCCGTCTTTAGAGTATTGTTATTACCTCTGAGGAGAATACCATCGTTGTCTTGAATGTTTTCTTCGAGATATGTGGAAATAGACTCGATATCATAGGATCCTTCAGGTATCTGAATCTTTTGCTCGCCAAAATAAAACATATCACATTCATTTTGTATTATGTTTGGTATGGTGTTGTAAGTTTCAAAAGAAAGGAGACCTATC
Organism: Acanthosoma haemorrhoidale; assembly: GCA_930367205.1. Classification (NCBI taxonomy): domain Eukaryota; kingdom Metazoa; phylum Arthropoda; class Insecta; order Hemiptera; family Acanthosomatidae; genus Acanthosoma; species Acanthosoma haemorrhoidale. Next base: position 67,064,844 of record OV884009.1, read on the forward strand.
TCATAATTATTTTCACTCAAATCTATAAAGGGAAAAAAGTTTGCCGATAAAACGTTTGATTTACCCGACAGCGTTACCGTCAGATTCATTTTTGATATCTTATACAGATTTTCATCCGTATTTATACAGAAATTGAAGACACAAATGCCCGCAGTAGGGTGTGTTCCATTTTTGGTAATTGCTTCTGTTATAATATATGGTGGTGCCTTTCAAATAATCCGACAACTCTGGTGGGGGTCTCAAATTACCGAATGGATCGAAATATAAAACATTCTCGCCTTTTTTGATGTAACATACCCAATGAGTGCCGGGGCGATCACTCGTATCGAAATTAACAATTGCACTTTCATTCAGTCTGATTTTGTATGGTAACCTGTCAATCATGAACACTCCTCTAAAATGAGGAACTCCTATCGCATATTTTTCCAATTCTGTGTCCGTTAAAGCCCTCGAAGGGAGTGAGGATAGTCAAATACCCTCCTCTCCTCTATGATATAAACCGTAACCTTTTCTGTACGGTTTTAAGTATAGCCCACTACCTATTTTCTGTTCTTCCATTTTGAGGTTATGTCTTTTCATCTCTTCGAGTTTTTCTTTCGCATCTTTCGCTTCGTTTACCGCTTTGGCTATAGCAGACGCGCCTCCGGCCAGGGAGCCGATCGCCGATAGCCCCGCCATTATGGGTACCAGAAGTGGTAAGAATCCTCCGCTCTTTGGTAATGGTAAAATTCTAGGTGAGCGAGGAATAGAATCGTATTTTTTCAAAAAACGTTTGGCTTTTGTCAGGGCTAATCGCGATGCTTTACTTAGAGATGACAAGTCCTTTACACGCGCAGCATCGATTATATTTCTGAATTTGAGACTCTTTGTTTTCCTCTGAATTTTTTTTCTTTTCACAAAATCATTACCATTGGTCTCCTTTTTCTTTCGTCTATTTATTTTGTTTACTAATCCAGCTCCTAAATGAACTTTAGCTTTCATAGCGTTTGTAACTGCCCAGCCAAATGCTTTTTCACTCGGAGACGAATCTTTAGCTAGAACTCTCTGCCAAGCTTTTTCTGCAAGAATGCGATCAGCCTCTGACCTTTTATTGCTATCAGTATATTGATGATAAATGATATCGTGTTCTTTGCACGCTCGATCTAAAGGGTTTATTCCCCCGTCTCCTCGATCTAAACGTTTTTTTAACTTCGTGCCAGGACCGCAAAAATGGTAACCAGGTAGGTGAGCTTCAAATGGGAGCCGATCTATAAGTCTGTTAATTAAGCCTCTTCCTCCTTTAATCACTTTAGTCATACTGAAGAGAGCTTTTCATCGCCCACTACTATTTATACCGTGGACCGAGGGTTTTTTTCCGTTTAGTTGAAACAGAAGAAAAAATGCGATTGGAACAGCAGAAAGAAAAAATTCAAATACTAGACGTCATCCCGAAGGATCTAGTAAAACGAAACGAGATTAAACGTCATGGACCTTTATTACCAGATAGTATAAGGGCGATAATTTGTGGTCCGAGCGGATGTGGAAAAACCAATCTTATAATAAGCCTTTTATTAGACCCGAAAGGACTCAAATTTGAAAATATTTACTTATACGGTAAAATGTTGAACCAACCTAAATATGATTATCTACGTTTAGTAATGGAAAGAGTACCGCAGATCGGTTATAATACTTTCACCGCTAATGAACATGTAATCGACCCTGAAGAAGCAAATGAAAATTCCATTTTTATTTTTGATGATGTCGCTTTGGAGAACCAGGATATTATACGCAAGTTTTTCTCCATGGGGAGACACAAACACCTCGATTGTTTTTATCTTACACAAACGTATACGAGAATACCAAAACATCTCATTAGAGATAATGTTAATTTTGTTATACTTTTTAATCAAGACGATCTTAATTTAAAACACGTTTATAACGATCATCTAAGTTCACCTGATATTCCATTCCAAACATTTAAAGACATGTGTTATTTGTGCTGGAAGGATGATCCCCACGAATTCATTGTAATTGATAAGACATCACCTAGTTCTTCAGGACGGTACAGAAAGGGTTTCGATTCATTTATAATTTTATAAAAAGAAGAGCGTAACTGATATTAAAATCAGTTTTAAATATGAAGCGTTCGATACTGCAAGATATCGTTACAACAAGTAAACATTTGCGAAAAAAATTCAAAAATCTCCGTGAAGAACTTAATCAGTCTGACGAAGATTTCAAAAGGACTTTGAAACCTATAACTGAACCTCTTTACCAGTTAACTTCTCATTTAATGAAATCTTCTTCTAAAGAGGAGCCATTGGAGGAGGATTTGATTAGCAAAAGTGTAAAAAAAGAAAGTGAAGATAATTTCATAAACGGAACTGAAACTTCTTACGCCCAACTGGAGCAAGGTCCTTCTACATCGACCCCTATTCGGCATAAACAGCCTTCAATAGAAAAAAGATTTGGATCAGATGACGATAATGATGATGACAGTGAAGAATCAAAAGAGGAGAAAACAAAGTTAACTCCCTCTCGAATGCAGGAAATATTAAAATCAACTCCAGAAGGTAGAAGAATATTACAAGCCCGATTACAACTCTTCCAATTAGGCTCACTGATATCTCCTTATATGGAAAAATATATTACCGGTGATACCGAGGATATGGATACGAGGTATGGTATTAGAATGCTCCCTCAAGGCGGTATGGCCATCGGAAATTCAAAAGTTACAGTTACAAAAGACGTCATCACTATTGGTGATGAAAAAAAGAAACAATATAAGAGTACTCCAGGTCTATACCAGTTATTATTTATGAAAGAGCCGAAAGGTTATAATCGGAAGGATTTAGACGTTTATAAGGAAATAGTAGATTTGACGAATACTCACAGACAACATTATAGTAAAGAAAAACCTTTAGCAGGTAATCGAGGATTAAAATACAAGAATATCATATCTCCCTTGTTTAAACCTAAGGAATCGTCATCATCCGGAGACAAATCCGGAAAAGGTTATAACTGGATGCGAGAAGGTGAAACTGTGTACGAACATTGGGATAATCCTAACGAATTAGTGGATCGTCTGAGACTTTTGATAGCATCGACATCGAGCGGTCACAGGGGGCATCAAAATGAGATAAATTCTATAATAGAGGAGCTCCGAGAAGCTAATATAATTTACTAGAATTTTGATTGTACGCAATAGTAACGCTATGTCCACTAACAAGTTCGGATCTCACATTCAGAAAAAACAACACCACCGACTTAAAAAAATAGAAGAAAAATTGAATCTTTTGAAGGGAGAAGCGAGATTTCAATTACTTCTCAAGGACTCTAATACCCTAGATGTAGGAAAAAGACGGATCGTTAATATAGCCACAGGTATAGCGGGGAATGATGTGCCCAGTAAATTTTATGTCGATACACTCGCAGTGTATTATACAGATTTAAAAAATTGGCCTGGGAGCTGGATTAACGGTAATCGTAAGCGACTAGTAAATTTTTCAGATCCAGTTGATGACAAAGACTTGTCAACTCGAGGATTCGTCGAAAAAACAGCACTTTGTATTCCCAAAAACAAATTTGGTGAAATAATTCACAATAAATACGATGCTAAATCCAGAACGATTTCAAACGTATCAGATCCTAAAGAGAAACAGGATGTTGTTACTTTGGACTACGCTCTGAAAAATTTTGTATCTAAGGATGGAAGGAGTAAAGGAAGCGATAGTAACTGAACTACATAAACCGACTCGTAAAAATTATCCCAGGAGGAAAACAATCTTAAAAGGAATCGATGATTTATGGCAAATAGATTTGGTAGAAGTTCAACCGTTAGCAAGATTCAATAGAGGTTTCAAATACCTATTAACTGTCATCGATTGCTTTTCGAAATACGCTTGGGCAGAACCGGTAAAAAACAAAACTGGACAATCCGTATCAACAGCTTTGAATAACATTTTCAAAAAAAGTTTGAGAAATCCGAAAAATATTCAAAGCGATAACGGAAAAGAGTTTTATAATTCATTTTTTCAAAACCTCATGACGAAAAGAGCTATTAATCACTACAGCACGTTCACTACAAAAAAAGCTGCTATAGTCGAGCGATTCAATCGTACTCTCAAAACAATGATGTGGCGTGCCTTTAGTCTCCGAGGGAGTTACAAATACCTAGATATCTTACCGAAGATTTTAGAAAAGTACAATCATTCTGTTCACAGGACTACTGGTTATAAACCAATTGACGTCAAGTCTTCACAAGATGTGCAAATAATTACAGATAAATTATATTCGCCGACTACTAGAGGAGTAAATAATAAACACAAATACAAAGTCGGCGACTTTGTGAGAATATCAAAGTTCAAAAGTATTTTTGCGAAAGGTTACACTCCTAATTGGTCTGCTGAGATATTTAAAATTGTCAAGATTAATAAAACAAGGCCTACCACTTACATTCTTGAAGACATGAAAGGTCAACCTATTTTAGGATCCTTTTACGAACCAGAGATAAACAAAACAAAACATCCTAACGTTTATTTAGTAGAAAAAGTGCTAAAAAAGAAAGGAAATAAATTATATATCAAATGGTTAGGCTTAAATGAAAAAACTTGGATTCATAAAAACGATGTACTTTAGAAGAATTAACAAAAATATATCCGATAGCAAATAGTGGACCGATCGAGTATGGCGTGGAAAAATTTTATAAGTGTTATGGGTATAATTTTTCTTATTTAATTGTTTATTAATAATTTTTTTGATAAATTAACTTTGTGCTTATTAATAATAGGTGGTGTAATAGACCCCGATTACAGAGGCACCATTAAAGTTATTTTATGTAATCATTACAAAGAAGATTACCACATTAAAAGAGGAAACAAAATCGCCCAACTTATTTTGGAAAAATGCAACTTACACATCCCAGCACTTCATATAGACTTCAACGAAGAACTACCTCCAGACCTCGATGACGTATTTAACCAGCCAAATAATGAAAGAAACGAAGGAGGATTCGGATCGACAGGAAAATAAAAAAATATTTGTTTTATATTTGTAGAAATAAAAATATATCGGATAGCAAAACATTTTATCTTCTTTTTTTTATGTTTTATTTCAATTAATCTACATCTTAGCATTGTTACGTAACTCTATCATTAAACGAGAATCTGCATCGAGATCAAGGTTAGCAAGCGATGGAGAGGGAGTGAGAATGAGAGGGGGGACCAGGCTATAAAAGCGGGGTACCATCAGGACGGCATGGTGCTTGGTGCCTCAAAACTAATATATGATTAAGAAATCTAAATCAAAAACTTTAATAATATCCTATAAATAAGAAATCTGAATCAAAAACTTAAGTAATATCATTAACTTATCTTATCTAATAATATCCTATAAATAAGAAATCTGTATCAAAAACAATATCATTAACTTATCTTATCTCAAACTAATCTATGAATAAGAAATCTAAATCAAAAACTTAAATAATATTCTATAAATAAGAAATCTTAAACAATCCTATACATAGGAAAATATCAAACCTTAAGAAATCTCAAACTAACCTATGAATAAGATATCTTAAACTTACTCCTATAATAGAATGGCCGTGTTCTGGCGCGAAGCGCCAGAACCGGCCATTCTATACTACTAGCTTGTGTCCCGACAATGGGATAAATTTGCCAGATTACCCAGCGGGAAATAGACGAGGAGCAATTTTAGTTTGAGGTGGGATCTTAGTTGTCTTAGTGGCAGAGGTATGTCAAATAATTGAATGACTCAGGAGAACATGATGAATTAGGGTTTCGCTCGACAAAAGGTCGCAGTTCAAATGAATCTATTAGTCCACTCTGTCTTCTCATTAGGAGCAGTTTCAACTGTTGCCGGCAGTGTTAGAACAAAACCCTCCATCTAAGAGATCTATAGAATAGAGTAGAAAGAAAAATTAATTCCGGGACTAAGTCCCCTATCAATAAAAATTACGGAAAAACTCATATCTAGCAAATAAAAAGAACTATTACATGTCATACTGATTATTATAAAACAATTTTATTATGATGAAATGACATTCTCCCTTAATACTTAATAGGCAATAAATAATTGAGATAAATGTTTTCATTCATACCATATTTAAATTTCATCATTCACTCACATGTATGAATGTGATACAATATATACAAACAGCCCAGGGCCCCCCCAAGTCCACATGGTTGGTACCTCCCACGCATGCGAAAGAGGAAGCGGAGTCTTGGGAATTCCCCACGCTCCTCCACCAGCCACGCCGCGAGACCGACGAAGAGCGCGAGAGCCACATACGCTCAGGACTCCCACTGTCGCGCATTTATAGCAGGTCACAAGGCCACTGCCGTTTGAGTCTCCGAGGAGGATTATAGGGATGAGTGGCGCAGTGCAATGACTGTGCTACGGGATTAGGGTGGTTGGATAGATTACTATGGAATTTCATGAATTTGGAAGGAATGAGTTAAAGAATGTAGGGTTTATTATAATCATTATGAAGGGGTTTGTTGCTGACGTAATAAGGGGCGTTTACTATTGTTCTCAGGACTTTTGATTGAAAGGATTGAATGCGCTTGACGTTTGACTTTTTTGCTGTCACCCATAGCTCTATTCCGTATGTCCAGATTGGCTTAGGTATAACTTTGTAGATAAGTAGTTTATTTTCTATTAAGAGATGGGATGTCCTTCAAAGTAGTCTGTACAGTTGTCCAAAGCGTCTGTTTAGTTCTTGTCTTTTTAGCCTCGTGTGTGGGTTCCTTGTCAGTGTTTTGTCGAGATGGAAGCCTGAATACCGTACTATCTAAGACACAGGGAGAGGAATCGAATTTAAGAAGACTAGCGGACAGACTTGTGGCAGAGGGTAAAGCTTATGTGGGAACATTTTGCTTCATTGACCTTGATTCGCCATTGGTTGCACCGACACTCGATCTCATCAAGGTGTTTTTGAAGATTTTGGGATGCTATATCAGGGTCTGAGTGGGATGACAAGACTGCAGTGTCATCTGCAAATGTTGCCAAGAAGGTATTGGGGGTAGATGGGACATCAGCGGTGTATGGATTATAGAGGATGGGACCAAGGACGCTGCCCTGAGGAACTCCTGCTTTTATGGGATAGTAGTTGTATCCAGTGGAGAGGGAAGTGCGTCCTGCGTGCGAAGATAATGCAATTATAGATGTAGGTTAGGAAGATTATGGCTTTAGGAGGAAGTTCTTTGAGAATTTGAGAAGTAAGAAGATCATATCCAGGGGATTTTCGGTAAGGTAAGTTTTTCAGAAGGTATTTGACCTCAGAGGGGTTAACGGCTTTTGGAGGAAGTGAAAGAGGTATAGGTGAAGTGAGGAAATCTACAGTTGTGCTGTATCCATTTAGTATGGCTTTGATGAGAAAGGGGAGGTGTGAAAGTATGGGTAAGATGCAGAGCAAATTCCTCCGACCTGTCCTAATCCGAAGCCGCCCAGGACCCATCATCACGATGTAGTGGGTGTGAAACAGGATGACCGATCAATCTAAAACTCTTTTCATTCTTATCATTCTAATTGGTCATTATTAAGTAAATATGACTTCCCTGGCTAGTTAGTTACATTCCACAGGGAGTTATCCCTGGTAGAAGGAGAGGAGAGGTGGGAATTGAAAGAATCGGAACGGAAGGACGCCAATTGCCGCTTTACCAATCTGCAGTACTGATGGTATGAGCGGCGATCAGCAGGATGTCGGGATCTTTGCCATACTGTTCTGGAATGGCGTTTGGATTGGATTAGGTCTTTGAGATGCTGAGGTAAACTTGATTGTGAGTTTTCGGATGACGGTGGGGCAACGATGCCACCAATGCTGACCTCTGAACCAGAGTAGTGAAAGAATGCACTGCATCGTCAAGGTCTTGGGATGTTTTCAGGGACACTTTGAGGTCAACGGAGCCTGTAAGAAGCTGGCGGAAGTGTTCCCAATCGACTTGGCCCCTAATAAATGAAGGAGGAGGTAGTTTGTGAATTGGTCTTATGAAAATGGTTAATAATAAAGGGCTATGATCGAAGAAGAGGTCGTGTAAGTTAGTGTTCCTGAACTATTTTAGAAAGAGATGTCAAGAAGATAAGAATTTCGGTTGGGATCAGATGGCCAATAGGTGGCTGTGTCAGGAGAGATAATCCAACATCTTTCTTACTTATAAATAATTGGATATTTCAGTTTTTGTTAAGAGGTACAAAAGCGTCTGACAATTATACGAAATGAGATCATGTAATTAAAATGGGTTGGTTCAATTCTAATTGTTATCAGAGCATATTGGTAGCTTCAGAAAAGAACTTTAGTTTTGAAGGGTTTTTAAATGATATTTTTGTATGTTTGATAACAAACATATTTTTCATTTTTTTAATGAAAAAACAAAAAGAAAAACCCTTCCCCCACTAAAAGCATTCAGTATGCAGTCGTCTTATATTCATTTTGGTTAAGGAGTGAGGAGAGGAAAATTCCCACACTTAAGTTTAGTTAGGGGTAAAAATCAACAAAGGAAAATTTTTCTAAACTGATTAAAAATTATATTCATCAAACAATATTGAAAAGTAATTAAAAAAAATAAAATCTGGATATCAAGCAATAATTTTCTTCATATTCTGAATTTCCGTTCATTAAATTTATGTTTCCAAGTTATCGAACTGGGTATATAAAAAAGATGGGCACAATATGCACCAATTGAAGCGTTTACCAAATACAAAAAACCTGAATTTGAATTTATTTGTCACTTATGAGGTTTCTGAAATAAGCGATTCAATTAATAAATAGTTTTGAGCTGTTTGTTTTTATGGTGCTCTTGTTTAGAGGTTGTTTAGAAGGTACCTTTGTAGGGTTTATGGTTATCATTTAACTGATATATGAACGTTTTCGACCAAAAAAAAATTAAATATTAAACATCCTTCAACACAACTAAGAAAATAGTATATCCTTGATGGAACGAATTATTTGTTCAATATTAAATATTCCTTATCACCTTTTCATAACTTTTTTTGCGACTTTTTCTTCTTTAGACATGAATGCATTTTCCAGAGAATTGAATATATATGAGATATGTAAATACCGTGACTATCAATCTTCTTTAAGCCAGGGAAGTCATATTTACTTAATAATGACCAATTAGAATGATAAGAATGAAAAGAGTTTTAGATTGATCGGTCATAGCTGTCAGCAGCATTTAGGTGGTTAGTAATTATTATAATAATAATATTTATAGTTGTTGAATGTGAACATACGATTTTTAATAAAAATGAAAGCTATATATCAAGAGTTATAAATTGGGCATGAGTACCTTCTCCAATCTATATTGATATAACCGGCTACAAAACTATGTTTTTTAAATATTTCATTTATCTTTTCTTTTTTTTTTCTTTTTTTTGTAAGATCGGTGTCCCAGGCTCCCTCGTGGGTCACGCTCACAGTTGACGGGACCATGGGGTACTTCGTTCCTTGTGTGCAAGTATTCAGGCGCAATAGGTATGTACTGTTCAGCGCACCTTTTGTTATTTTAAGCCGGTTTTATTTATCTATTTTTTCCCCTTAGGGCGAGCTTATTGCTATTTACAAAGGGACTCCAGTCCATCTTGGTCGAACGGTGCCTTCTTGATGAGCACACCCGATATTACGGCTGCTCAATCTGCATCACTCCCCTGCAGCTCCTTCCACTTCCTCGACAAAGAAGAGGAAGGAGCTTTATTTTTATTCAATATTTTCTTTATCACCACATTGTAAATTTTAGCAGGGACTTGTACTATCAAAAACCCCAGATTATATTAAATAAATATTTATTGTTAAGGGACATTGTCCCAGAATGAAAAATATATTATTACAAATGAAATCTACAGTTACTGCAACGAAGAGACTGTAATTAATGAGAAAGTACGTGAGTCACATTTAGTGATATATTCTATATTAAAGAATGTAAAAGTAGATGATATTTAAAAAAAGAAAATTGTGCCTAATATCCTTCTGCATACAAAGTTTGATTCATTCATCATTTTTTTTGAGACGTCTCGGATTTACGTTGGCTGATAACGGACTAATGGAGTCAGAAATGTCGCAACAAAAATAATGAATGAATTTAAAATTTTATACAGAGGATATTATTCACAATTTCTTAAAAAATCTCATGTTCGTGAATCTTTTTTGTTTCCTAAATTTCGCCTATACATCGAAGAAGGGGAGGTTGAGATAAAGGATGGATCAGTCCGCGTGAGGTGGATACAGCAGACATAGGTGCTATATATAAAAAAAATAAAAAAGGGCGATACTGAAGACCAATGGCGCAACAGACATACGAGTGCCCTTACCCTTTATCGCTAGGCCCTTTTCAGTCAGTATTAAAAGGGGGAGGGGGGGGGGTTGAAGCCTGCCCTCGACTCCGTCCTGTGTACCCTCTTCACAACACTGGGACAAAAAGGGGACAGGTAAATAAAAAAAAAAACACCTTAAGCAGATTGGTGACAGGGACACAGCAAACAATCGAACCGAGCCATCGAATATCCTAATGCATCACTCTCCGAGTTTATTACAATCCAATGTTCGCGCGCAATGCAACTCCTTCACGGACTCCTTGAGAGGCAAAAAGTATTCAAAAAGACTTTGTTACCCTTAGAGAATTGGACATTGCAATTTCCTGTAAAAAAATTTAAACTTTTACCCTAGGAGTGAACTAAGTAAGCCAATATCCAATATGGTCCAACAGGATGCATATGATGGTTGCTTTTTATTTTTTTCAAATTACATTTTTATTTCTGGCCTGCTGCATGCGCTAATTGAGCAGTTACAAACGTACATGCCAATCATTGTGTAATAAAGATGTTTGGGAAGCAAGAGTGGGAGTATTAAAGTATGATTAGAAGCTTCTGATTAATGAAAACCACACTCTGGCAACACATAAAATTTTCACTGAGAGTACACAACATGTTGGTTTGTCGAGGATTTTTGCAGTCTGCTTTTGTTTCGCTCATCTGCTATTTACAGGAATCATACCCCTATCATCATAAAGATTTTTTTTTACAAAAGGTTCACAGGATAACCCATTGGTACCTGACCAGGCCCTGAACACTCGATATATACAAATGAAAAATTAATTTAATATGCTCATAAAAATATCATTACAATATATACATATATATATGGCTGTGGCCTAAACAACCGCTTATGGTTCTAATCAAATTCCGGGGCCTAATATGTGTTTCAACATTTTGCTATATATATATATTTACATTTTATATTATTTACAGCCCCTAAAATACTTAAGAAATACGTAGGGGCAGACATAGATTCCTCTCACAAATGTTGACTGTTCGTCCCAGTCAAACTGTCAAGAACAAAGTCTATAAAATCATCAAAAGTTGATTACAACGTTCAACAAAGTTAATAATTTACTAAGACCAATTAAAGTTGGGTTTGATCAGTAAATAATGCAGCCTGCTTGAATAAATTGCGAAGAGAGTTTGAGATAAAACACAGTGTAATGGAAGAGTTTGTATAATTAGCTGAAAATGGAAATTACTTAAAACCAGATCCCGTATTTTCATTTAATTGCATATCGAGTTAAAGCAGTTGACCAAGTGTGTTTAGAAATAAGTGTACTTAGTTGTAATTAAGACCAATTGGTTTGGCATATTTGCTGATAAATATATATTTATTTACATATTTGCTGATAAATAGATATATTTACTTATTATGATATTTACATTTAAAAAAAAAGTGTGAAAAAAATTAAAAATTGAAAATTCAACCTTAAAGATGAAATTCCTGTTGAGAGTCAAACGCACATCTGTGCCGAAACAAATAACGCCAGCTTATTTAGGAAACCATCCTCTGTAATTGATTTTTTTTTTTTTTAAGAATTACGATTTGGAAAGTCTATGAGCTGTTTTTAAATACTGTATGAATGAGGGAGTTAATGAAAATTGTAAATATGGTATGAATGAGAACCTTTATTTTACTTATTGCCCAATTAGGCAGATTGTAATTTTATCATAATAAAGTTTTTGAATTGAATAAGAACTATTGTATTTTTCCTATTGTACATTATGGGAAATGACAGGTTATTAGGAAATGGGGCATTTGGATTGAAGTGGCTCTCTTTTATGAGGAACATTTGGATATTGTCTATTACTGAATTTTGTCTGCTAATTACTTACTACTAATTGATTGATTACTTGATTGAGTAAAGGCCCACTCTAGCCTAGTGTAAATAAACGAAATAACGAATAGAACAACATGAAGCAATCTATCATCCAGTTTTTATCTATACCAGTCTACGATTTTTAGTAAAAGGTGAAAGATTTATTCACTTTGAACGGAGATCAAAGTAAAAAATTGCACCCAAGCAAAGAATTTTTTTTTTTTTCCACTATATACAATTATAGATCCTCAAGTGAATCCATTTACAAATTATTCTGTATTTCCTGTAGCATCACTACAAAGTTTTACAAAAAAAAAGTTTCAAAAGCAAAGAATTCCTTTTTTCCAACCTTCATATTCAAAAGTTCAACAATATGAGAAATAGCCAACCACAGTAACCATTTCCTCAAAAGTTACATTGTTATGTTGTTGAACAAAACATTTATTGCTCGAATAACATTAAGAAAATTAAATTTATATTATTATACTTATTAATTTTGTTAACTTATCTCTTTTGTAATTTATTTAGTAGTATTATTATTTTCAAAATTAATTAAACAATTAATTTTTTATTCAGCTAAACGAACACTTCAGAGACCAAATTTGTCGTAATGCTTGAATTTCAAATTTTAAATCAAGTGAAATTCACGTCTCGTTAGTTGCATATAAATTTGGCCTGATAACTTCAGCTGATGTTGAGAGATCATTTTCATATTATGAAAATATTTTAAATTATAGACGACTGGAATGAGACATTTTTATTGAGGTATTGTTCCCACTAGTATTTATAATTATTAATATTTACCAACCAAATAATACATTACTGGCATGTTCGGGAATGATCCCCGGGTCCTCCCTAAAATTAACTTAGGGGTCACATCGTGACCCCGCTGTCTGCCTCTGAGCCTATCAATTACATTGCGTACAGTATTTGCTAGAGTTAAGCAAAAGGGGCAAAAATTGATATTGGGATGGTCAGCAAGGACATCACTCGTTCAAGGTAGCTCAACTGGTAGAGCTCCCGGAATAGATATTGCCAGAGTCCCAATCTTAGGAGTACATATTTTCGTTGTCTGTTGTGTCATTGATTCTGACTGTTAATTTTCTATATATTTTTTAATATGTTTATCTATTGTGCGGTTTTTTTTCTTACTGTAAATTTTCATTTTTTGGATAAAGAAATGTGTTTAAGATCGTAAACATATTTTTTAGTACCTTTATTTGCTTTTTTCCATATGTTCGTATTGTTTTCATATTTTGATATTTAAAAAAAAATGTCTAATTTCGGTTTAATTTTTGGATCTGCAAGACCACATTAGCTTATTTCAAAATATTTGCTGTTTTATTACATGCATAGATAATTGTTGCCGCCTATTCACATGCATAATCTAGCATGTAACGTGCCATGAATAGTATGAACTAGGATGAATGGCATGTTAACAGTTTTTGACTGCATAAAAATCCAGGCCCTGCTGAGATATACCGTTAATTTTTCAGGTACAATTTGTCCTTCTGATGATGCCGACTTAACTTCTGAATGGCTCACACAATTCTAGGCAAAGCTGGACAATATTTTTTTTCTCTCCAGGCTAAATTGTATCTCTCTCCTTGCCTTCTCATCAGTCGGAAGGGAGTGGCTAGGGTAGGGCGGTGGAGAAAAAACCCTTGGTCCCTGAAAGGGAAAATTAAATTGACTTGTAAAAGCTATAAATAGAAAAGTTTTTCCAAAAATAAATGACGGCATTATCAGTTAAGTAGGCCTAACTTCTGTTTTCAAATGGCCAGTGTCAATCAGATACTATCTCATCGCTATACAAAATATCAGTTATTCTTCTTCTTCAACAACACAGTTATTGTTTCTAAAATATCTAGACTTTATATTAAACATATAATACTAAATATTACGTGCGTTCGCGGCTCCCACTTGCCATGTATTTTTTATTTATAAAAAAATACTGAATAATTCAGAAAAATACTGCTGATGAAACATGCGTTTCTATCAGCAGTTAATGTCAGCAGAAAATAAGAAAAAACGCTCAAGGTCCTTGGGACCTACCCCCACTCCGTCACCGGTCAAACATTTGCAGATGACACTGCAGTGCTGTCAACCCATTCAGACCCCGATATAGCATCCCAAAACCTTCAAAAACACCTCTATGATATCGAGTATTGGTGCAACCAATGGCGAATCAAAGTCAATGAAGCAAAATGTTACCACATAACCTTTACCCTCTACCGCAAGTTTTGTCCGCTAGTTTTTTAAAATTTGATTCCTCTTTCTGTGTCTGAGACAGTACGAGGCTAAACAGACAAGAACTAAACAGACGCTTTGGACAACTGTACAGACTACTTCGAAGGACATCCCATCTCTCAATAGAAAATAAACTACTTATCTCCAAAGTTATACCTAAGCCAATCTGGACATACGAAATAGAGCTATGGGTGACAGCAAAAAAGTCAAACATCAAGCACAGCCAATCCTTTCATTCAAAAGTCCTGAGAACAATAGTAAATGCCCCTTATTACGTCAGCAAGAAAATCCTTCATAACGATCTTAATATACCTTACATTCTCAAACTCATCCCTTCCAAGTTCATGAAATTCCATAGTAACCTAAGTAAGTTGGAATATCTCTCGAATGTAATACAAGTATTGCAATAATTAATTTTTGACGTGGACTCAAAAATTTGTTTTATTTCATTGTTGCAGTGTAATTCAATTAACTCTATCTGCAGATTTTCATGTGCACTGTTCACTTCAACAAGGAATGGGCATGAAAATATTTCAAACATTTTATCATAACTGCTAACTCTGGGAAACCAATATTAAATGCAGTTCTAAGTGCCTTTTATTTCATTATCATATTTTGAGAAATTCTGAGGTTGGGGTTTTGGGAATTTAATTAACAGCGGTAAATGTTGAGCGTTATTATCTCTAAATAGGCACTCAAATAATAATAATTTGACATTAAAAGCGTTGCTGAAATTACAAGCATCAATTATTAAATTATCTTGCCATTGCAAGTCGATATTTAGCTTATCAAGTATGTTATTTCAACTAAAAAACATAGGTCTAACAACCGATCATCATCACATAATTCAGAAACAGATTCTTGTCTTTCTTTTATAAACATTTCTATTTCCTCGCGCTAACTAAACAACCTTTTTAAACATTTTCCACGACTTCACCACCTAACATTGATATATCGTTCTATATATTGTTTTACCTAACTTCATGTTACGTAATTCCTACCGGGAGTCTGGAGAACCGGGAGAATCGGATAGAACGGAGAGAGGAGAGGGGGGATTCATCTTGCGCCAGAGGGTTATTTTGTCAATATATATCTCAACTTTCTTCAAATGCAATGAATATGCTTACGTTAATTTTATCTCGCAAAGTCGCTACTATTTAAGCTGAAATCAATGCAAAAACATATAGCCTGGCGTGAAAGATTCAAACTTGAAAATTATTTTCATTTATTTAGTTTTATTTTATTTAAGTGCAGCTAACTTAAAACTATTTACTTCTTACTGAAATTTACTTATTTATTATGTTTCACCTTATGATGCCTTTCAAGGTTATGATCCTTAAATACAGCGACTGTCTATCTACAAAATTAAAGAAATTAATTTTGAGTTCTGGATTGTGAAAAAAATAATCTTTTTCCCAACGATCATTAAAGTCGCTGTTTTCACAACTTTCTTTTTTTTTTTTTAAATCATCTTGAAATGTTTAAAAAAGTTGGAGAATATTGGTATATTACTCAGAGCAACAAAATTTACTTTTTTAAGTAAATTTAGTATTCTTCTTTTCTAATGATGTATTAAAACTATGTAAAAATACCAATATTTAATAACTTTTTAGCATTAGTATAAAGATGCTCACATGATGACATCAGATGTCACTTTTATTAAACTATCATCACCACGCACAAAAAACTTGGTTAGGTTCCGATAATTCCTAGTTAGCAGTTCACGGAGACAAAAGAATTCGTTCGTTCTGAATTATTTTAGTTCGAAGGTAGAAGCAAGATGCGAAAGAAAAGAAACCAGCTAAACTCAAAATAATATGCAATTCTCATACGATCTAAAAACAAAATAAAATACACTAAGAAACTGAATATCATAGTTCGTATCATCAGATTCTAACAAAGACAATTATTTTTTTTTTCATATGTCCTTGTTACAAAATTAATATATGTTATAAAATATAGATTCTACAAACGAATCAATTTACAATTCCTTCATTATATTTCCTGTAGCTTGGCTACATTTTATACAAATTCTGTTGTTTACTAATATTTATCTGCATTGTACAAAAGATAATGCGCATTATACACTAATGGATTGAATTTATTATGGGGCTCTCCTTATTTATCATAGAATTAAAACTAACTTACATCTAACAATAAAAACTTAAACTAAATCTTAACGTAATTTTCCTTGACAGTCTGTTGCCATCTATGTGGGAAAGTGTTTAACAATGGGTAAACGACGTCTCCGATGGCATACACTTCAATTCTAACAATGACAAATGCAAATTTTTATTTATTCAATCATTTTTTTTTTTGCAAACAACGAGAAAGTTTTAATATAAAATTTATAGAAATTGTGACAAAATTTAACGTGACGGTCCGCGTGTTGGCGAGGCCTGGGGGCTAAACCCTTTAAGTTTGAGTAATTTATCTATGCTAGTGATGAATCCTCGTTGAGTTTATATTCTTCTATAAATTTTGTGGTTATTATATTGTAGTATCTTGGTCCGTCAAATATTCTTAGAAACATATTTTGGATTAGTTTGCTCATGCATATTGTAATATATTATAGTACTTCTATGGCTGACTCAAACCTGCGCAAATACTACTAACAGTACTACCAACTAACATATTGTTAATTAATAGTCTGGGGATTAAGTTTAAAATTTCAGCTGATAAATGGGGAGGGGTTAGATATAGCTGATATTCTTCTAGATAATAGATATATATTTTTTAGTTGTGCGTATATTTATATGTGTTGTACCATTAGGAAATAACCTTTTAATTTTCTAATCGATTGAATACATTTTACGTCAGCAATACCAAAGAAGATTAACCAGTATTTGTAGAATCATAACGATTGCAATATGAAGCATATAACCCTGTGTAAGGTCAATGAGACTAGCTAGATAGGTATGTCTATGAGGTTGAAAAGGCCTTTTAAGTTCTGAAGGGAATTCGGTGTTCCTTCCTTGGAAAAGCCAATATCCGAAACATATTTACGGCCTTTAGTTGTCTGATTTTCTTTTGCTTCAGCCATTTCCCTTTCACTCTTCTGTTTTCGATGGAAAAATCCTGATTTTTATAAAGCATGGTCTTTCTCGGGCTGGTGTACCCGCGGTGCAAAAAGCGATTTCCTGTCTGTAACATTCTACGATCAATGATCGCTGATGATCAGGCCTTTAATTGATTTAATTATACGAACGAGAGATTCAGCGCATTGACGAGACGTACCGCTTCCCTTGTAAAATATTGTTGGACACCTAGGTTTTCGTCTAGACAAAGGGTTGACTTAGAATCCTCACGCAGGGCTTAAAAGACAAGACTTGAACAGACGGTTTGGACAGTCAGGTAGTGTACTTAACAAAAACTCTAACCTCACACTAGACAACAAACTGCACGTAGACAAACAGTAACAAAACGAATCCAAACATTCAAATCAAAGCCATTAAAACTGTAGTCAAGCATTGCAACATTACAAACGAATCCATTAGATCTTATCTTTACATGTGATATTTTATACTGTATAACCAAGTAAGAGCCTCGCCTGTTTTCATTTTATTAACGATCAATTTATGGGATTTCTGAGACTACCATAAGCATTATTATCTTAATCAGTTTTTGTCTCAAGCAATATCAAATCATTGATTTATTTATAACACTACAACTATTCTTAACTACCCAGGTTCCATTCCATTCAAAACCTGGGAGTGATTTTCGACCGCTCTTTCACATTGACCAAACACATCAACGGAAGCAAAACCACAACTGTCACTTTACATCACCATAAAATCAAATTAATACTGCACAAAGCAGTAATCTACCTCACAATGATATATGGTGCACCGTTGGGAGTTACAGCTACAGCTTCAGGTTACAGAAAATCGGAAGCCATACAAAGCATCAGAACGCTCATAATTAAGTATACACACGGACGAAGATTTTTTTTTTTTTTTTTATAACTTCCATATCCGAAAACCCGTTAATAACATAAATAGGCAATTAAAGTAACCATACTCACCTTCAAAAGATACATCCAAAATCGTACAAAACATGTGTTGTTAGAATAACATTAACCTAATTAAATTTCTATCAACTTAATTATTTTTGTTTACTTATCTCTTTATTAATTTAATTATGTAGGTTTACTTTATGGTTTTTCACATGTGTATATCATGTATTTGATCTCAGTGACTAAAGCCTGTATTATTTTACTTATGCTTCTGAGAAAAATTGTATATTATGTAAACCATCAACTTTTAAAAAATCGCTATGGTTGTTATTGTAATCTTTCCAAAATGCGTACCCCAACCCCCTAATATGGTATAATTTTGTTTATTGATCATGTCTTTTTTCCATCAGAATTTTCTTTTTTCGCTGACCTTTTGCACACAGCAGCCGTGCCTTCCTAAAATAAAAAGGACGAAATGTGAGGCCTATCTCAGTTTCATCAGGTAAAGTAGAGGAGCTGGTTCGCGTATGATCATTGAGCCCACCTACCTCACCTGGCTTTCATCTAATGCAGCATCCTTTTTAAGCTAAGATATTAGGCACAGGATGTTATGTGTAGGACGTCAGGAGTCATGATGTGACGAGTAGGATTTCGATTTCGTTTGTAAGGACAGTAAGATACCCAAGCATCGGTGCTGGCCTAGCAACATTATGATTTGCAAAAAATATTTCCATTCGTTATTTGATAATTTGTGATTTTTTCTAAGCTTCAGACTAATATATTTAGAATGAACGCTCAATACTTTTTCCAATTGGCAATTTA
This sequence comes from Acanthosoma haemorrhoidale, assembly GCA_930367205.1. Taxonomy (NCBI): domain Eukaryota; kingdom Metazoa; phylum Arthropoda; class Insecta; order Hemiptera; family Acanthosomatidae; genus Acanthosoma; species Acanthosoma haemorrhoidale. The sequence goes on from OV884009.1 coordinate 67,084,005, forward strand.
AATAGTTGAATTTAGTGTCAGGAAAAACGTAGCTTGCTCCCGGTTTGAAACACGTCCCAACCGTTTTTTGTCGAATATCATTAAAAGAAAACCATTTATTTATTTTTATTTGTAAATAATTAAGATGTGAATAGTACTATAATGATTACATTAAACATTTCAAAATCAGTCAATGTTTATGCAGTACTTTCATGCTCATATGGTGTCAAAAATCATTTGTGACTAGCTTTGACCTTTGAAACTGGTCTAATTTAAATTATAGTTCAGCCAATATAATTTTAAGTGAATAATTAGTTTAGAATAGGAGCTTAGCAAAGATGCGACTTCCTTATGTTTTTCTACAAAACCACAATTTCCCCAAAAACATGGGAGTGTTGCACCATTTTAGTCCTTAGGACGAAAAAAAAAAATACTTTAAGCACTTAGTTGATAGAACACATGGGCTAGAAGTAATTTCCTATATTTCAAGGGGGTCGGTACCCCTAAAATGTTGATGAATTACACCATGAAAGGTTTTGTTGCGAAACCGATTTTAATGACTTGTGTTTGCAGTCCACCAAAGTCACCGTTAGCGATCTAACTATGCGGGTTAGCTTACTGGGCAGCCAAAGAAAGGAGTTTCTCTTTGGGGGATAGGTCTAGTCGGTGTCGACCCAGATTCTTGAGGATAAATGAATATAAAAAATAAATTTGAATGTAATTGAAGGTTGAGAGGTAACGCCCAGTGCCAAAACACACTAGTACTTCAGAACTGGCTACCAACTGCAGTGACAACCATCCGTTCATACTTCTTCATGAGCCGTTATGCCAAGAATAATAAAAAAGTTGTGTTACATACTATTAATCGGGGCGTAGTGCTATTTATATTGGTGCCCCATTAATATAATAGAAGGTTTACGTCAAGTTGATAATTAATGACCCTACATTCATTGTTATATGACTGAAGTTATTTTTAGAAAAAAGGAAACTACACAAAATAACATGTACCTAAGTAACACACGGCTTGTCCTAAAGTACTGGACACATTTTAAATTACAGTATTAATGACTTTTTGTAGTTACAGTCCAATACTATTCCAACAAATTAACATATGATACACATCTTGAGAATCATGAAGATCTTAAATTCAATACCACATTTATTAGTAAACGTTCATTATTTTTAGCATCATAGGATCATGAAATCAACCCGTGCGAAACATCTGTAAGAAACATGAATAGTTTCTTCTGAGATTCATAGAGTTATTGATTTTTTTTTGTAATTAGAGTTTAAAACAAAAAACAAATTACGTATTCTTGATAAGGTCGTCGAGATATTTGATTTAAAAATTATGAAAATATATTTTTATTTTGATACAAAGTAATAAATTAATTATTGACGATGTTGTTTTATGGAGGTGGCTATGTTTTTATTTCTTACTTACATGCCTCTGACTTGATCCCGAGACTCTTCCAGTCTAGAACAGACAGAGAGACATGTGAGTACAATCTGAGGCTTTCTAGTTAAAAAAAAAACGCTGGTACTCTAAAGCTTTATTTTTTTAGCAACAATAGCTAACGTTGAGTGCAGTTATGTAGAAAATCTACATTTAACAGTTAACACGCAGGGGCAAATAAACGGACAAAGTAACTATAAAATTTCCAACCGATCGGATCCATCTGGGTTTAGAAAATGTTCAGAAATACCCTTTTCTGGACTGGGTTGGGTACAGTCCGTATCAGCCTGTAAGGACTGTAGGGAATGGGTTTTGTATGTATAGACCAGACTAAAAGGTTTACATGCTCTTTGCAAATATACCTTCTCTGGTGACTGGTGAGAAAACTATAGGACGGGCGTGGTTTTTGGTAACACCACCACGTTAAGCTAATACGTACCGTAAATTTTTTCTCAGCTGAAAAATACACTTTGAATCCGACAGTGGGGAACAATGTTTTATTCTCTTTTACTGTACGAAGGCACAATGAGGCCCAACCATCGTCACAGTAGCCACTTTTAGGGGACAACCTTATAAGTGTAAGCGTTAAGTGATTAGTAAAATATGTTTATCTCGCTGTGCATGATGTGTATCTTCAATTCAGATTTTTTATTTTTCATAGAAATTCACACCTTAGAAAAATGACAGAGATACGCCTAAAGAAACCGAATTAATATCTTACAGCATAAATAATGGGTGGATCCAGGTGGTATTGGTGGGACGATGACACTATCTGCCACCTTCAGACCTGACCTCGATTCATTTGGCATCAAGAGTGTCACTTTCCCAAATCGAATGTCAAAACCCTTCATTTGTCAGGGCTTACTATGTTTCTCCAAGACAGCGATCGATTAGAAGTTCGGAAGACAAGTTGCTAATCGTCAATCCCTAAAATTTTCTTGCATCTCTTATAAAATTTCCGTTTTATTTTTGTTATAAATTCAAATTGTAACTATACTCTCAACGGTGCTTGAAACTAAGCCAGCCTCACGATGAGAGGTCATTAATTAATTAATTGGTAATGAATTGATATGTTTCATTATCATATTGATTAGATTATCACGTCGAAGATTTTGACGTCTTGATTAATTAGATGTAAAATTGGACTAAGGTGAAATTCAATCGCAAATGTCATTTAGTCAGCCATTCAAACGGTTTTAACGTCATAAACCCAATCTTTAATTGTGTGGTTGTGTGATCAAACTTGAATTGATTTTTTATACGGCTTGGTAACCACTTTTTCTATTGCTCATTACAAAATAGTGGATATGAAAATATTTAAAATACATTATTAATTCATATTGTTATTGATACAAAAACGACTTATAGTTAATCTTTCGGGTTTTAAACTCACCTTGGGTTGCAGATTTCAGTTTAAGTTAAGCGGTATTATCATCTTCATATGTCCATACAAGAAACTGAAAAAAAAAACAAAGATTAAAGATAAAGTGTAGAATTTGAAAAGTCCAAACCTAAATAAATAACAAACCTACTATCTGTAGTAATAAATTCATTAAAGGTGGGGGGGGGTTAATTATTGATTGTTCAGCCTACACGGACATAACACGTGATATAACATATTACATATTATTAATCAGGACGTCAACATTTTTAATTTGGTATCTTGCTCAATATAACAGGAAAATATTGATTTTTTTATTTAGAAGGATATGATTAATTATCGAGCCTCCATTATTTTTTATGGGGTTGCTTTTATTTTTAGTATTTGTTGGGCATTAAGTATAATGGAAGCAAATCAGTTATCTGTGTACTTGTTGTCTCCGAGTTGAAAGCCGAGTCTCCTGCACATAGCCGTGGTTGCTGTGTTTATATTTGCATACGCCTTGTTGTCAAGGTGTGCTTTGAGTTTCTGATCAGGCAAAAGAGAGTCGTCTCGTTTTATAGTTGAGTGATCGGATGTTTTACACCTCAAGGTTGAGGAGTCTCTTATTACATGGGCGATCTTAGTACTTTGGTTTATCTTGTAGCGCAAATGACGGACTCTTCATTACGAAGATTCGTGTATAGGAGAAACGTTATGTTATAAATTTTTATATATCAAAATCCTCATAACCCTGTTTCCTGACATATGCGTGTATTTGCTATCTGCAATCATAAAGGTGAAAGTCGTTTCATTAATGCAGTCCACTTTTGTAGCTTCAACCCCTTCAGATATTTCTCATTTGTATATTTAATTTGGTTTATGTTTCATGAGTTTTTGTGTACGTAGTCAATTTCCACCTCAATACTTTAATTTACGTTCGTAAGCCGAACGTCCCTTATCAGAGGAGTCCGGATTATTAACGTTCATTACCGGAAGTCTAAATGTCTTTAATCCACGTACGCTTATCACGCGTACATAGATAAGCTTTAATGCATGTACATAATGCATAACCATCACCTCCAGTGATGATGAACCTGCATATCCTAACCACTTTAGATCTACATTAATTTGCTTTGAGCGGTCCAAGTAAGCGTCTCTATGTATCACCCTACGCTGCTCATTAAACTTCGACGATAGGCCCCGTCACGCTTCAATCAGCTCATTGGATCGCCACCTGTGTTAACGTCAGGCTACCGTAACCCAAGTCACGTAATTGCGTCCTATGTTCCAATTATAATTCTAAGGCTACATAAAAGCACGACAATTTTCTCCACGAGGAATAACTCATAATTAAGCTATCGAATTTAATGGCATATAAAAAAAAAAAACCCATATTTTATATTGTGGAATGAAAGAAGGCTTATTGTTAATACGTTGTGCACGAAAACAATGTGAGTTCATTGCTAGCCGTGAGGGTTTCACTGAGCCAAAGCCTTTGTTGGGAGATTTGCTTGGGTTGATAAGAAAAAGAGAGAAAAGTTTATAAGTGGACAATGTACACATATACTATGCCGGTTTATTATAAATTGGCGGTTTATGACTTTTATTATTCTTCACTTTTATATTTTCACATTTTCATCCGTAATGTTTATTCAATTATATGGTGATACCTAACTAAAATTAATCTTAACTATTTATTTCTTAAACTTATTTTGTGGTCTATTGATTAATATAACTTTTGCTAGTTCATAAAATATACTTACTTATTAAATAATTATTTCAGATGTAAGAGAAAGTCTCACTTTCCAAGCGACTTCTGCCAGGTTAATATATATATATATATATATTGAAGTAACAACAGATTGACTAGAACAGTGAGGATTGTATCCAAACACATCGTTTTTCGATAGCGCTTGAATTCGAGGGATTAAATGATCATCCACCACCAGTTTGTCCTCTTATTTTGTTGGGTAATTGGGCAGGATATTGGTGGGAGGTTAAAGCTTAATGATTAGGTTGATTAGATGTCATTAATGGAGATCGGTTATCGGCAGAAGAGGGATGGTATCGTGGCCAGGAACAGACCGACAGCTTCAATCAGGAACTGAATCCTCCCCCGGCGCTGCAGCCAACCCCCACTTGACCGGCACTATGGCGCTTTAGTGTGGAACATGCAATTGAGCTCGTGCACAGCTGCTTGTTGGCAGCATGTGTGTTAAAAAAACATAAGTTAAAACGCTGAAGGTCATTGATATCTTTCTCCTTTCCGACTATGGAGAAGGAGGCATGTAATAGGGAGACCCCCTCGCTACCCCCTGAAGTATATTATTACGTAGTGGCTGAAGGAGGGCGGGGGAGAGCCGCAGCCACTCAGAACTGGAGAGGAGAAAATTGACCAATGAGAGAACTATCAGAGACTGAATATTTACAAAAGATTACACATCCGATTCCGCTTCAATCTCCAAAGAGCTTGTAGGGATGAGTGATTCTTAAAAGGGATCTTCCTAGAGAGTTTGAATGGTCTGATTATTTCTGATGGAGTTCTAAGAATTTTGAGGAAACGTGGTCATGGTTAAGGGGAAGTTCATTATGTGGGGTTATTTTTGTGACATAAGGTGCATGTTCTTAGGACTTTAGATTAGAAAGATTAGATGCTCTTGATGTTGAAGGTTAGGAAAACTATACCATAGAAATTATTTTTGTGACAATTATGAGATCACGCTCTGCGTTGACGTAAGATGTAAAGTGAATGAGATATTCTGACTGAAAACTGCCATTCAACCGAAATTAATTGAATGAGCTTACATTACTGCTTTCAATGCATAAAGGGGAATTTACTGTAAGCTTCCGGAGCCCCCCCTACCATTCCCAACTAAATAGGAATGCTATATTAAAAATAGATTAAAAAGAAAATGAAAAACTTAGTTGAAAAGGTTTTGTAAAGAACAGGTTTTAGTTTATTTTTTTCTTATAAGAATTCACAATGACTTTCAACTTTTTTTTTAGGGACAATTAAATCCATATCTAAAGTTGGGATTTTTTTACGTATTCATTAAAATTAAAATGTGTTTTTCGTCATTCCATTATTGTGTTCTGTGAAGCTTGTATTATCAATGACAATGGGAACAATTATTCGTTTTTCTCGATTTATCAAAAGTTCATTTAATAATAATTATCTACATGATATTATACGTGTATTTTCGTAATTGTCGTCCAAACAAACACTTGAAAATTCGCTACCCTTGCCTTAATCAATATAATAAGAAAATGTTGAGAATCATAAGCTGTGGTGAGTTATCTAACAGTTGAAAGTGACAGTTTTAAATTGAAGAATGAAATTTTACATAGAAGGCCACATATTATATTAGGAAAAAATAAGTTTTATTAATTAGTTAGAATTTAAAAATAAATATGTTTCATTGCGAAGATATTCTTCTATTATAGCACCCTACTCAAAATTGGGGTAGTCCCGGGTTCTTTTTTGGTTAATAATAATTTTCTAAAATTTTTGAAACCGGTATCATACTAAAGATCTAAGAATTTTTAATTAGCAACAATTAATCTGTTTATATATGGATCAGCACAGACTAAATTTGACCTGTGATGTAAAATAAAGAGTATTTTAATTGTAGTATTATAGCTGATATCGTTTTCCTCTTTTTTTACGATATATTGTAATTTAATTTAATAAAAGATTATTAAAAACTATACTGTTTTGTTGTCCTAGCATGCTACAGTTAAAAAATAAGTTTCTTAGAATAGTATTAGTCTTGTCATCCCACTCAGACCTCGATATAGCATCCCATAACCTTCAAAAACACCTTAATGAGTCCGAGGATTGGTGCAACCAATGGCGGATTAAATTAAATGAAGCAAAATGTTCCCACACTACCTTCACCCTCTGCCGCAAGTCTTGTCCAGTAGTTTTTTTAAATTCAATTCCTCTCCCTGTATTCGATTTAATACGGTACTTAGGCTTCCATCTCGACACACAGCTGACCTGGAACCCACATACGAGCCTAAAAGACAATAACTAAACAGACGCTTTGGAAAAGTGTACAGATTACTTTGAAGGACATCCCATCCCTCAATAGAAAATAAACTACTAATCTACAAAGTTATATATTAAGCCAATCTGGAGATACGGAATAGAGCTATGGGGACCGCAAAAAAGTCGATCATCAAGCGTATCCAATCCTTTTTTTTAGCGTATCAATCAAAAGTCCTGAGAACAATAGTAAATTCCCCTTAATACGTTAGCGACAAAACCCTTCATAACGATCTCAATATACCTTACATTCTCGAACGCATCCCTTCCAAGTTCATGAAATTCCATAGTAACCTATCCAACCACCCTAATCCCATAGCACAGTCATTGTACTGCACCACTCATCCCTATAATCCTCCTCGGAGACTAAAACGGCAATGGCCTTGACTTATATTTATGTATATATTGTGTTGTATATGAATTGAACCAAACTCAGGAGGCAGAATATAACACTTTTCGTATCGATCGATATCTGGGGCTATTATATAGCCAATTTTTCTCGTTTTATTACCAGCTATTTGAAAAAAAATGAGTGAAAATTTCTGTTTTAAGGTATCTCTCAGCAAATTTCGATCAATCTATCTAATTAAATCCCTTAAATTGTAATGATCGGAAATATTTTTTTTATTGGGAGTAGAATAAAATAAAACTGTTCGACGCAGAAGATCTACGAGATTGTTTTTCTGCTTCAAAGTATGAAAAAAAAACTCCATTTGCTAATGGCATAAATTAACGGTGACACATTGCAAAGAATATTCTACCCAGAAGGGTTTTAACACACAACCCTCCAGCTGCCCCTGAGCGGTTCTCAAGTTTATGAACTGTTAAACGCCCCTGGGAGCTCCAAGTATTTCGCGGACCCCCGACATAAACTCGGGATTGGAATGAAACCGAGTTTATTTTACGCCTTGACTATTTCCGGCTTTTGTGCGGTTTACGGAATCCCACGGAAACCACGCATAGTTCAGCGCATTTATTCACTAGGGTGGCCGATCGGAACGTAAATTACCATTGGAAAACTTCAAATGTAGAAGTGATAAAACACTGCGAAAAAGTTTATTAGGTTAGAGTCTACCCTAACTCTAGTCCGCAACTGCCGGTCCTGTGGGTTCTATTCCGGCCTCAGCTGTTATAGAATCGCTTCACAGTCAACCCACGCTTTAATGAGCTACCCATACAAATTTTGGTTAAAACATTTTAGATCAATTACGTTTTAAAAAAAAAATTAAGTAAAAGTGTTTTAAATCTAAAAGTAGAATTATTTTTCTTAGTAAGTTTTTTTTTTTTTTTAGTAGTGTAGTAGCACAGCTAATTGAAAACCTTTGATATTTTCAATATATTTAAAGTACCTACGTTTGAGCCATAACCATATATATATAACGTTTTCATGATTTTCAGCAGGCTTCCTGGTGTCCATAGACTCAAACATACCCCCCCCCCCCATTGTCATAGCAACTATAGTTGCCGTCACGAAATTAGAAACATGAAAACTGCAATACATGGTTATTGTTTAATATTATTATAGTTATACCAATGATAAGAAGTAGGTGAAAACGAATTGCTATGTAAATTAAGATGCGTAGAATTGTTTGGATGGAGCCGGGTTTGCAATGGATAATAACCAATCTACGGATGGAGAGCCGATAATAACCACACTGGATAGGAAAGGTATTAAAAGATAAATTATCAAACTTATTGTAATTACCTAGAGAAATCTTAATTATCTAGAGAAATGAAATTATATTCCTCACTGGTTATTCCAAATTATTATTTTTATCTTAAGTGCCCGATAAAGCCCATTGTTAACGCTCAAAAATCCTTTAACGAAATCATTTTTTTTCGTATTCAATAATGAAGATTTCATTGTGATATATTAAGTTGAAAAATTGATATTATTCAGAAATTAAATTAATTATGTCATTTTAAACAACAGGTTTGATGAATTTATATTTTTCTACTTAGTGGTGCGCTTCATCCGTCTCTTCAACTGCTGAAGTATCCGAAACTGAAGACAAACAAGCAATAAATTTCCTATAATGTAATATCTTTCTATTTCTCTCACAAAATCTTCTTTTTGGAGCTTCTCGGAATGATGTCTCCAATTTTCCCATTTCTCTGGCGTTATATTTTCTATTCCCGCTTTAGTAATTTGCTCTACAACCACTATTTTTAAAGTCAGTTTTTAATCCTTTCACTAAAGGTAGCTGTAATGGCTATACGATGTAATATATAGGGTGGTGTTTTGGTGAGTGGTGAGTGGAGAAATATTAACACAAAAGGTACTAATTGTAGATCACGTTCTCAGAAATTTACCCTCAAGACTTAAAGACGCACTCAACCATATTATTATTAACGACCTGATACAAATAAAAAACATTTTGAATAAAAACTATAGGATTATAATGGAAGACATGTATCCCCAATGAAACACTAACATCAGTCAACAAGAATACCGACCTAGACAAAACTTCAGACAAAACAATTATAATAATAATATAACTATATAATTATAACAATAATACAGAACATAATATCAAGCAGACAGTAAATATGAACAAACCAAGTATAGAATCTTTCATGACTGATATTAAATTGATAAACAACAATTTTAATAAGGGTAGAGGAAACATGATAAACATTGGTAAAGAGGTAGCCTTTCATAGATATCTATATAACTCTAATATATTTATATAAAAACCTAAATGACGTAACTCTAAGACAAACACCCAAAATGTAATATTAGAAAAAGCATTACTAACGAAAATGAGCAAAGAACCGACATACTGAATAAAAATCAAGAAGACTCCGAAATAAAAAAAGACAAACCCTATGTTAAACGAATAACAAGAACAAAAGACGAACACAGATACAAACCTGTTATACCTTTTATTGACAAACGAAACAAAATAATAAAAAAGAGACATTTTATACCACAAGAACAGAATGTTTCAGATGGAGAACAGATGGCCATTGATACTGACAGTGACACTCACAATAGCTAATAATAATAATAATAGTAATAATAATAAAATCTTGGAAGTAATCGACGGTATAGATAGGACCCAATATGCATGCACCTAACCGAACTGTACGAAATATTAAATTACTTAACTGTACAAATAACTAGACATAGAACAGTCTTTGGAAACATGTAGAATGGGAATCCCTCATGCTAACACATGATAAAACATACCGACTTAATCGATGACCAGCTTATATCAAAAGAGTTGAAAATCATTTGGTTAACAAGATAATTTCATGTGCTATACAAAACTGACTCATTCATTACATCATACAATTACCAAAGAAAGAGCCAAAACTAAGCTCAATCTGGACAATAATGTAATAACCTCCATAGTACCAAACAATTTAATTCTGTACAATATACAAGAAACCTTTGTTGGAGCATGTAACTATATAAGATCCAACTCATTTTGTATTTTAACATTAAGAATATTAGCAATGATTGCATATCTAACGCATTGCATAAAAACTATAAATGTATCACCAAAACTATTGTAACTCCTACTCCTTTCATTCAGTATTACGATTTTATAGATGTATATTTAACTCTTAATTTATCTATGTATTCATTGTAAGCAATCGTACCTTACCTATACACTTACCCTTTTCCTCTATTATTAAGTTAGGTACTAAGGAAATTATTTATAACCAAATTAAGAAAAGTTTATTTAGAAACTAATGTATTGTCTATAAAACATGTTATTTCATAATACTACCATCCTGCCCAGGAGTTAAAAACGGGAGAAGTTTTATAATGCTAAGAATATTATAATGCTAATATAATATATAATGCTAAAAGTAGAAGGGGGTTGAGCAGAACTGTATACCTGCCTCGTGACTTGGAAGTCACTGATGGTTCCCTGTTATCTTTTACGTAAGCAACCGCATCCCTCCAAGACCTCCCTTCTTCCCAGAATCTTGTCCTTTTCTTATAAATATGTGTCTCAGCTTTAGCCCCAGACCCCACTCGTCCATAGACATTCCACCCAGTATGTAGTAACGTAACTCTTAATATTTGTATATACCAGTGTTTTGCTTGTACTTCATAATTAAGCTTTCATTTCTTTCTGCAAAGATTATTTAGCTTAAGAAGGACTTGGGAAGTTGGTGATTAGGAAAGTTTACAATTTTTGGAAATGAAGGCCATCGAAACGCTATAGACTTAAAAAAAATCGAGAATTGGTTGCTGAAATGACAGGGGTTAATCGATTGTCAGTACATAGAGCCCCAATACATGGTAAATCCTGATTAGCCTCTCCAAGAAAAAAATATAACTCAGAATAGAAAAAAACAGAAAACAAAGCAATAGTTTTTCTTTCTAGTCACCATTACATTATATTATTTGTTTATGTGTGCTTGTATTTTAAACAAAGATAATTTAATTCTTAATAATTGGTACCAAATTTTAATCGGTATACATATACTAAATCAATAGTTGAAAAATAAAATGGTGAGGCCACTGATACTCCGATATACTGGTTATTATACTTATACTAATAAAAATCAATTAAGAAATTAAACAGGTTCAATCCTTAATTGGGGCTGGTAAAAGACGGCAGTTGTCTAGAAGGGATTCACTTTACAAAGATAGGCTCCTTTCAAAAAAGACATACTTATTTAAAGAGTCGGAACTCCAGCCTGCGACTCTTTGATAAATCTTTCAGGTTGTTTTCCGCACGGTGGGAGGGCCGCAATCACACTCCTCTTTGAGATAGCTAGTACCGTAGTCTTTTTAACTGAGCAGTGAACGAGTTGAGTTCCGTCACCTGCCCAGTTAGTAGGTTAGTCGTGTTGGGGGAACCCATGCTTTTTCTATCTGTCGTTCTTACTAGTTGGGATCTCAACTATCTCGAGAGTTGACCTCCGGGACGGAATCGAAGAGTTTCAAGAAGTAGCTAAACTTAGCTTATCCTCCGCTCCACTTTCAACGTTTCAAAACTAATCTTAATCAGGTCTGCACTACATTTGGAATGCTTATGAATGGAATTTTAGGATTCTAAATTATTTTATTGAATAGGATAAACTGAAAACGATCCAAACAAAATTAATTTTAACTTGAATGACACCAGTTAACTCTCCGAAAACAATAACTTGGTTTCAGTCCTCAGTACTTAGTTCCGCGAACGCTGTAAGATATGGCGATTCTCATCAAACTAGGCCAGCAGGTATCCAAAACACAGACTACTTGGATAGGTTAGCCCAGATCACAGGAAAATGACCAGATTGTCTGCAAGAAGGGTTCGGTCCAGCAGACAGTGGCACCAATTTTCAATTGGGTCCTGGGTCAGGTAAGAACCCTTAGCACGAAGCAAGAAGGTATGGACAAGTCTGTGGAAAGGAGAGCATTACATATAATAATCTAGGATTCATTTTTTTTATGAATGGGATAGGGAAGTTGATTGGAGAAAAAATCCCTTACAGTATATTGAATTGGAATAGTGTTCTAAAATTACTGTTCTACCCTGGTGACTGTACACATCCTTAGGTACCACGAGATGTCTCCAGTTTGCCTTCAAACTTTCATTTCTGGGAACATATCTGACGAAGAAGCATCGCATTCCCAGTTTACTTTCTCTTGAACACATAGCAATCTGATGCGTGATTTCCTCTCAACATCACCCTCAAACCATCTAGTGTACACATGTTTTTGTGGATTTAAAAAGTCTTGTGATTATGATGTACCCTGAAGTATAACGAGTGGTAGAAGAGGAGGTAGTCTCGTGAATCTTGTAATAGTAGAAATCGATCTTTAATGTCACCAGTTGACCCCGAACGCCCTAAGTCGCCCTCTAACATTAGCTGTATCTTGATCCCTTAACCACAAACCGTTTAAATAAATTTTTTAAGTGCGATGTGTCAGCAACAGTTTATAGTCTTGATTGCGATGTTAATATAAGGATTGAAGTGACGAGTTTGTTTCCTAAAATTTGAGAAGAGAGTTATTGTTTTTGATAAAAAAAAGTTTATGAAGAACGTTTCAGAGGGAAAAAATAAGTTTGGGTAATAACAGTTAAATTATTGTAGACATGAGTTGATTACAGGTCATTTATTTTACATCGCCTTTAGGAAAAGTAAAACAAATTCTCGTGCTATGTTGTATGAGTTACGGTTTAAGATTCCTTGTGCCAACTTCACAACGGACAAATAGAAGTTACCCTCTTCACGTACCAGAAAACGTTTGGCGTATAGAGAGATGGGACTAGTTCATAATTTGACCCCACAAACGTTCACTTGGGGCACTAGCGTAGTCGACTCTGATTGGTCAATCCTCTTGACTCTGGTTTCCTGATTGCTTGGCATAAACCGGACTCTCATTGGCTGCGCGCAGAGATATATTTACCTATATAAGGCAGAAATTCCAAGCTTTTTTTTTTATTCAGTAGGAATCAGGCACATAAAGTAAACAATTCTCTCTGAACTGGCGCTTGCTGTTTTACTTAAACCAAGCAGTTCTTATTTTATTATTCACGCAACTCTCTATTCCTACACACTAGATTTAGTCTCGGAGCTGTCAGAACTGTTGGCCGTTACACTAGCATATCCTTAGAAGGGACCTCTTCCATCCAGACGACGGCTTTTGGGGCCCTACAAAATGTACATAGTTGCCTTCCACGCCACCAGCAAAGGTCAAAGAACACAGGTTTATTTCATTCTGACACCCGCAGGCCAATGTCTGGGTCGACAAGACCACTAAAGTGAAACACCTTCACCTGTTAAACTCTGACCAATTTTCAGTGGCACTAAAATAGGTCAGCTGTGATCGCTGACTTGGGTCTTCTATTCACGACAACGATCGCAAAACAAACGGTCACTGGCCTTTTTCAAAGTGTTGTGTGAAAAGGCGATTCCAAGTGTCCTTAGTCGCCAGTGGAGTGCAAACACTGCGAAACTGCTGTATGTTGGTGACATCTCCAGCCTAGTGGCAGACCTGTATTGCTCCCGTAATTCTTGCTGCCATTAGTGTTTGTTGTTGCGACACTAATCAAGTATTATTGACTAAATGTTAGTAGAGAACGTTTTTTTATGCTTTACGATTAAGGTACAATAGAAAGTACGGGTTTAATTCCCGGCCGGAGCTATTGTTTTTAACATGATTTCTTGTATTTATAAGATATGTCGTTGCTGCGTTTTATAATATAAACATCAAAACACGTTCACCAATCTCTTTCCAAACAATTTAAAATAATAATATAAATTAATTTAATTAAAAAATACCTGTTGTAAAACCAAAATCAAGAAAAGTATCATATAATCCGTATATACCGTCACTCACTAATTCGTTCACACCAACTTATAATTTATGCGTTTTGATAATTTATATCATGAAATGGATCTATGAAAAAGATAATGCCTGTTTTTTTTCTTTATGTTTAATGTAGTCATAACATTAACAAAAATAATAATTTAGATTTATACATTATTTATTAGAAGAATTATCAAATTTATTCATCCGAACTGTTTAGATATGTTGTAAGTGGTAACATCTTAATTTTTTTTATTTTGGTTTGCCACTAATAGAAGAAAATACATGATGAAAAAAGTAATAAAGAAATATAGGATTTGTAGTTAAAACTGACAAAAAATCAGCAATACAATCTTCACTCACAACACTGTTCACATGAATAATTTAATAAGACTACTTTCAGTTTAAAGAGATAACACATAAAGGAGGCTGGTAATCAAATTTTGCTTACTAAAAGATTTATAAACTTGTTATTGTTGTTTGGATGGGTTATTAAACACTACTTTTTTGACACTGCAAACATTTTATTTTTATTATTATTATTTTTGTAGAACAGAAATATATATAAATATTTTATTGGTGTGAACGAATTCGTGAGTCACTGTATCTATATTACTAGTATATGGCATATTTTATGATTTTTTGTGGTAGCTTATCATCATAAATAATGATAAAATTTGTCTATCTCGTAATTTGTATATTATAACCTTCTTCCACTCTTACTGTATGTTTTGCCATATCCCAATTGGCTTGATTCAGCTCAATCCAATTAGAAGAGGAAATATTTTATATATTATAATAAAGTAGCTTATTGGTCACATCCGTACGTCGTAACATAAATAAATATGGCGTCATACCGACCCCCCCCCACGACGTAACAGAAATTCCTCGGCGAGCCACGAATACTCTTAACGTTTGTTTTTCGAATAAACGAGCTTCTCGTTTAAGTATGAACTCCATCCCGTTGGCGTAAATCCCCCGGTCGGCTGGATGGCAACGAGACCGTGACTTTCCGTAATGAAATTTTCTTTGTCGTTCCGCTAATACTTTCCATTGGTTCCGGAACGTTCCGATAATTCTAAAACAGTTTCTGCGGGTTGGACATAACTTTTTTTTGTATACCACGAGCATACCCCCGTCATATTCTGCAGGGTAATAAAACAGCCCGTTAAATAAATTTTGAATCGTTTAATTAGCCCGTTAAATTCAGTGAATGAAATGAAAATGAGGAAGAACTTGATCATAAAAAAGATGTGCTCGTGCAAAGTCTTGTAAAAACGGTGCGATATTTTTTTAACATGTAAATAAGTTGATAGTTTGAGCACCAAAGTACTAGTTTTGAACCCACGTTCGAGACTGAAAATACAAGAGCTTCCGAACCGATGCTTTGGAAAACTTCGCATACCGTTAAACTTAAAATTCCAGTCTCAATAGAAAATAATATTCTGAAACACAAATGGGTACTAAAACCAATATGTGTTAATGTACTACAACCGAAGCACTCAACCTTGAAAAGCTTTTGATCCAAATCCATGAGAACATTAGCTGATGTTTTTTCTATGATGTCGAAAGAAACCGCCATCTAATGTCCTTAACTCCTCTAGTGATAGACGGGTCTCTTCTTAATTCATCCTGCGAACATCTGTGGCTCTCACACTCTGGCTCCACTGGATGTTCTGCCAAAAATTAGATCTTATTTTTCTCCTCAACACGAAGGGGGGACGTGTACAGAAGGTCTTTGGGCCGAGTGAGATCGCAAATATCTCATGCATTGTCCGAGTGAATGCAAAATTGTAAATATTATATAAACGGACTATTTGATTACTAATACAAAGTGCCCAGTCAGAGCATATTGCAATTTGTATTCAAAATAAAAACATTATACGTCATCATTTGATTAAATAAATTCATTTTAACGAAATGTTTTATCAGCATATTTGACATAGGAAATGGTTTGAATCATTTTACCACCCTTAGAACGCCCTGACAAGCAGACTTAAATACAAAATACGGTCACCCCGTATGAAATTTGAAACGAAGCCCCTAAGAGAAATTTGAAAAACCTTAAACTGGAAATAAAAACTTATCAATGAAAAAGTTGTTTGCCAATCGTTTTGTCTCGAAATCCATTGTTATTACTTTGGCTTTTCTGAAGGTACGACGACTGAGATAAAGCTTGATCTGTGAGAATCTCTGTGAGAAACTAACAATAATTATTGCCCAACACACCCCTCTCTCTCTCTCTCTCTCTCTCTCTCTCTCTCTCTCTCTCTCTCTCTCTCTCTCTCTCTCTCTCTCTCTCTCTCTCTCTCTCTCTCTCTCTCTCTCCCCGCCTCGAAATAAACCGATTATGTTAATTGAAAATGCGATCACTTAACTTAAATTGAAAAAGGCCAAGCTTTTCCAATTTGTTCTAAGTTTTTTTAAGAGATATTTGAAGTCCACTTATAAGCTGTTTGAAATCCCACAGTTAATTAAAAAAAAATTTTCTCGATGTTTTAGATATTTTCAATTAATAACTATTTCTGAAAAATTTGATTCTCATAGTCCAGGTTGATCTTAATAAGACAATAATACCTCCATTACGTAGCGTATTTATTTATTTATTTATTATTTGTTCCGGCATTTGTGCACCACGGCCTCACTGAGACCTATTGTGCGCCGTCCATGTCCCTGTCCTATATATGTGACAGGCCCACGGCCTTTGCAAATCTGAGGATACTGAATGGATCGATCAGTTCACATAGTTTGGGGTCTACAATGCGATCACTACCAAAGTGAAGGTATCGCCTTCTAGCTAAGTTATCACAGTCACATATTATATGACGTGCCGTTTCTCCCTCTTTCTTGCAGAATCTGCAGATTGGTGATCCCACTATCCCCAAATTAAAGAGGTGTTTATTTAACCGACAGTGACCTGTATAGAGTCCTGTCACACTTTTGAGTGTCCACCTGTCCATTGATAAAAGTGCTGAGCTTCTTCTCTTGCAGGGTCCATTAAGAAACAGTTTCGAGTGTTCCTGTTTCTTAGTTTCTCTCCAAGAAAGTCTTGCCTTGTCCTCTAAAGCTAATTTTATACGCCTTTTAGCGTAGCTGAGGCTGATACCACATATGGGTTCAGGTGCAAGAGGTGTCTGTTCTGAGCCCACCCTTGCAAGGCCATCTGCCTTCTCATTGCCTGTGATGCCTGTGTGTCCTGGCACCCAGTCGATTCTAACCTTATTGGCTAGCGAGAGTGTGTTTAAGTTGTTTTTACACTCCTCAACCAAATAAGATCTGGTCGTATAGCTTCTCAGGGCGCCAATGGCTGCCTGGCTATCCGTGAAAATTGTGATCAGTCTGTTTCTTACACCCTCCCCAATTAAGGTTTGGGTACAGACATTGATCGCCATCACTTCGGCCTGAAAGACCGAGGTGTGTCCACCTAAAGGAATAGAAATCCCAGATTCTGGTTTATCTTTCCTCCATATGCCGGCCCCTGATCCGTTTTCTGTTAGTGAGCCGTCTGTATAGCAATTAATCCCATTACACAGTTTATGTGGTTTGGTCTTTGTGTTTTCCGCACAGTATAAAACGTCTGTGTGTTTCTTAACTTGTAGGTCAGAGTGCATTGACAGCACCTCGTCCTCATCAATTCTTCTGAACAAGTTCCCATGTCCCATGTGAGTCATGACTTTGGATCTTGTTCCTGATTTCGCAAGTCTGTAAGCCACGTTCAAGGCTTGCGCTTCTACTTCTATGTGCAGTGGATTCAAGTTCAATAAGACTTCCATTGCAGCAGTAGGAGTTGTACTCATGGCACCAGTGATCATGAGACATGAAAGCCTCTGTAATTTGCCAAGCAAAGTTCTATTTTTACTAATACTACCTCGTAGCGTAACTACGTCAAACTAATTACAACCTAAAGTGAAATATGAAGGTTAAAAATTAAACGATAAGCCATACATTTGTTTTATAAAGGAATTATTTATTAGTATTTTATAGGAATTAATCTTTTATGTGGAGTGGTATTGAAATATAATATGCGACTAATAGATTGATGTTATATTATAATACTGCATTTAATGGTTACTTCAATGATCTCAAAGATATTGTTTACCCAACGTTGTACTGGTGATTTCTTTGGTATTGAATATTGATCTGAGGTCGTACTGTCAAAATTTTTAGGTCGACCAACCTACTTCTACGAGTTTGAGGTCTTCGGTTCGAGACCGACAATGAGTTTGAGACATGATTTATACTAATTCCCTCAATCCTCTTTTAAAGATTGTTGTTTAGTTTTTTTTAATTTATTTAAATCGTTGAACTTTCGCCTAGCACCCGTTATCTCTTAGTGGGGAAACCTTAATTCGTTGGCCCTCCCCCTAATTGTTGAGTTGAGAAACCTTTTTTTATAAAGATTTGGGGCGGTACAGTGGCTCCATTTAGGAATTTTCTATACAAAAGGCGTAATTTGTCTGTGATAATGGCCTGAATTAATTGGCTTAATCATATGTTGTTTTTTTTGTTCCATCGTTTATTTCATATCTCGTTATGAGGGATATAATCAGTGTATATCATTAATTATATTATACATCATAAACTGTGCTTTATGTAAGTACTTTCCCATCAGAAAAGTATATCATGTCAAATTCAATCTGCCAAAACCAAAGCGTAACATTATTTATATCGAATCCATGAATACAATGAGGATGGGATTATGGAAAAAATCGATTGTTCAAACAATCCATAGGCGAGAGAGGTGCACATAATCGAGTCAGGGTGGCTTGGTCCACACACCTGCTTTTATCTCAAAGTCATTTTACCATCATACGTCAATGAGAATTTTCCATAAAGTTTATACGGGCATAAATTTAATAATTTACTGATGATATTAAAAATAGTCTATAGACATGTTTAAATTAGCGTAAAAATGATGCTGAGAAAATTAGCTGTTAAGTAAAACTAAGCATAAATACGCCAATGTGATCACTAACAGGCGCGTTTATTCTACGTCATAACTTTGGAAAAAAATTAGTAATTGTATTTAGTGTTCGTTGTTCACAGTGCGGGGGAGTTTTTAATTATTTAGTTTGGTTTGAATTACTCTCATATATTTATCGTATATTTTAGTACGCAGTGTTCTTGAAAATAAATTGTTTTCTCTGAGAACAATGAATCTCTTAGGCAATGTTTAGTAATCGTTTAAACAAAAATGTTTTCAAAAGTTATCACCTTTAATTTTAAAATGATCAAAGACAATTTGAAATTGGCCATGAATACACTTTGATCAAGTTACAACAATATCCTAGTATTGTTTTAATTGTATATATGTGAACATTTACCACGTCAATAGTGTAACTAGATTCATTATAATAACTATCAACTGAGTGCATGTCTGTTTGTAGAGGGGATGTTATCATTGAGTACATTGACAGTCAGACATACATACGAATGACGGTATCCACAGCTGTAAGAAAAATATTGAAAATTTACCCGGCTAATTTCGGCTTATTTTGGATTACTCTTAAATCATTTTTAAGTTATATTTAAACAATGTTAACTCCCAGGACTTTTCCTATTATTTGTTTTTAGATATACGTTAATAGAATTTTATTTATTATCATTATATTATTATGTTGCATTAATCATTCCGGTAATTGTTAAACATCTTGATCAATCTTGTAACCTAATCTTGGAGAAGGAAAATAAACACTTGTACCCTGGAAAAACTATTGGAATCAGGGTTGAAAATACCCGGGTTCATTACCGTACAAACGAGTGAGATTGTCTTGACCTCCTTCAATACTTCTGACCTATTTTTCCAAAGGGCAATCCTGAATTATTCACTAATAGAGTGTTATTAATCCAAACTTTTTTTTATTATCATGATACCAAAGATTAACGTAATGTGTACATTTTTATGAAGGCATCTTCTAGTAAGTTAGTATTTTTCAGCAGTTGTTTGCCTTTTAGAAAAATGTACACAATTCCTTTTATAGTAGGTACAAAAATAATTATAATTTTTGTCGCTCTGCATTTCCCTGTAGGCAAACATCAAACTGGGCGATTTTAATTTGCTATAAACTTAGATAAGAATGAAGTTTAGATATTAGCTCAAATCAAATTATCTTTTGACGACGTTTCAACATATTATGAATGTCTGCATCAGGAACCAAGTGAGATGGTTATACAAGAGAATCGAAGGTGTAGTCTATTTAGCACATATTTGAATAATATCTATTTATAATATAATATGAGGTGAGCAGATAGCTTCCATCACCTATCCTCCTCCGGTATATAACCTCCTCGCACTAGGAATGTGATGTCCAGTTCCTCTGTATATCTTCCCACGTGGGAACTCAAGGCAATAGACACGCTTATAAACCTGATGAACAACTACCTTGCCCGAACTTGGTACTTACTTCAGAAGTCAATAGAATGATAGAACGTGTGACGAGGATTAAATGGAATGAAGATTGGGAAGCACTGGGCTTAGTTTATTTGAGGAACGCAACACGCCATGGACACCTCTATCTTTCCTGTCAAGAAGGGACGTGCTAACGAGACAGGATTTGCCACGCCACGGTGACGGA